>JAQQTP010000058.1:0-600000 GCA_029884605.1 Ormosia emarginata
TATGTTCCTTAGAACATTTTAATGTAAGAGAAACTCAAAAAAGTTAGGACATCATACTAGCAAGGAAATGTAGCAAAGATAAATGAAAAAAAAAATGTTAGATATCTTACTCAATCCATGGTTTGACTTCCTCACAATTTTCAAGTATATAAAAATGGGCTTTTTTAAGTTCATTCAAGTCCAAACTTATCCATTCTTCATCACCTAATACTATACCATTTTTATCAAACACAAACAAGCAATCATGAGCATTATCAAGACAAGAGTAAGAATTGTGATCTGCTCGAGTTAACTTTGTATCCATATCATTCAAATATCGTTTAAAAAGTGTCATGGCTTCTTCTGAGATATAACCCTCAACAGTGGAGCCATCGGGATGGGCTTTATTACGCACATAATGCTTTTCTGTGCTTATGATTCTGACAACAAGTATAATAACAAACTTAATTTATATATATATATATATATAACAAAAACAAGGAAATTCAAGGAAATTATTATTCAAATTAAGTTGTACCTTTCAACAAAATACATCCAATGATATTGCACTGGACCACCACCAATCTTTGCCTCATTAGCTAGATGAATTGAAAAATGAACCATGATATCAAAAAATACTAGTGGAAATATTTGTTCTAGCTTATAAAGAGCTACTGCAATGATCCTTTGTAGTTGGTCTAAGTCATCAACTTTTAATTTTGTGGAACACAAATAGCTAAAAAATAAAGGCAATTGAATCAATGAATCACTTACATCTTTTAGCATTAGATCCTTGATGACAAGTGGCAAAACTCGCTGAAACAAGACATGACGATCATGGCTTTTCAGTCCCATAATTTTGCATTCCTTAATATTGACACAGCGAGCCATGTTTGAGGCATATGAATCTGGAAACTTAACATCCTTAATTCACTGCCAAAAATTAACACTTTTCTTCATGTGACAAGGTAAATCTAGCTGGAGGAAGCACATATTTATTCCCGATTTTTGTAGGCTGAAGTGCTGCATTAATTCCCATAACTATAAGATCTTATCGAGAATTGAATGAATCTTTTGTTTTGCTTTTGATATCCAATAATGCTCCTAACACACTATTCGATATATTTTTTTCAATGTGCATAACGTTCAAGTTATGTCTCAACAAAAGTGTTCTCCAATATGGTAAATTAAAGAAAATACTTTTATTTTTCCAATTATGATGCACATCAATATCTCTCTTTCTTTTCCTTTTACTATCACCAAACACTACTTGTGAAAATGTATCATATTGTGCAAGCACATCATCTCCAGAGAGAGGATTTGGTGCAGGCCTACTTTCCATAGTATTATCAAAGGAAGTTTTATTTTTACGCTAAGAAATGTCAGAAGGTAAGAACCTATGATGACCCATGTAACAATACTTTTTATCGTGTTTTAAATGGTAAGAGTGAGTATTTGAATGATAACATGGGCATGCTAGTTTTCCTTTTGTACTTTACCCTGATAATGTAGCATATGTAAGGAAGTCATTAATGGTCCATAACAAAGCTACATGCAACTTAAAATTATGTTTCTTCGATGCATCACCTAATACTATACCATTTTTATCAAACACAAACAAGCAGTCATGAGCATTATCAAGACAAGAGTAAGAATTGTGATCTGCTCGAGTTAACTTTGTATCCATATCATTCAAATATCGTTTAAAAAGTGTCATGGCTTCTTCTGAGATATAACCCTCAACAGTGGAGCCATCGGGATGGGCTTTATTACGCACATAATGCTTTTCTGTGCTTATGATTCTGACAACAAGTATAATAACAAACTTAATTTATATATATATATATATATAACAAAAACAAGGAAATTCAAGGAAATTATTATTCAAATTAAGTTGTACCTTTCAACAAAATACATCCAATGATATTGCACTGGACCACCACCAATCTTTGCCTCATTAGCTAGATGAATTGAAAAATGAACCATGATATCAAAAAATACTAGTGGAAATATTTGTTCTAGCTTATAAAGAGCTACTGCAATGATCCTTTGTAGTTGGTCTAAGTCATCAACTTTTAATTTTGTGGAACACAAATAGCTAAAAAATAAAGGCAATTGAATCAATGAATCACTTACATCTTTTAGCATTAGATCCTTGATGACAAGTGGCAAAACTCGCTGAAACAAGACATGACGATCATGGCTTTTCAGTCCCATAATTTTGCATTCCTTAATATTGACACAGCGAGCCATGTTTGAGGCATATGAATCTGGAAACTTAACATCCTTAATTCACTGCCAAAAATTAACACTTTTCTTCATGTGACAAGGTAAATCTAGCTGGAGGAAGCACATATTTATTCCCGATTTTTGTAGGCTGAAGTGCTGCATTAATTCCCATAACTATAAGATCTTATCGAGAATTGAATGAATCTTTTGTTTTGCTTTTGATATCCAATAATGCTCCTAACACACTATTCGATATATTTTTTTCAATGTGCATAACGTTCAAGTTATGTCTCAACAAAAGTGTTCTCCAATATGGTAAATTAAAGAAAATACTTTTATTTTTCCAATTATGATGCACATCAATATCTCTCTTTCTTTTCCTTTTACTATCACCAAACACTACTTGTGAAAATGTATCATATTGTGCAAGCACATCATCTCCAGAGAGAGGATTTGGTGCAGGCCTACTTTCCATAGTATTATCAAAGGAAGTTTTATTTTTACGCTAAGAAATGTCAGAAGGTAAGAACCTATGATGACCCATGTAACAATACTTTTTATCGTGTTTTAAATGGTAAGAGTGAGTATTTGAATGATAACATGGGCATGCTAGTTTTCCTTTTGTACTTTACCCTGATAATGTAGCATATGTAAGGAAGTCATTAATGGTCCATAACAAAGCTACATGCAACTTAAAATTATGTTTCTTCGATGCATCACCTAATACTATACCATTTTTATCAAACACAAACAAGCAGTCATGAGCATTATCAAGACAAGAGTAAGAATTGTGATCTGCTCGAGTTAACTTTGTATCCATATCATTCAAATATCGTTTAAAAAGTGTCATGGCTTCTTCTGAGATATAACCCTCAACAAAGTGGAGCCATCGGGATGGGCTTTATTACGCACATAATGCTTTTCTGTGCTTATGATTCTGACAACAAGTATAATAACAAACTTAATTTATATATATATATATATATAACAAAAACAAGGAAATTCAAGGAAATTATTATTCAAATTAAGTTGTACCTTTCAACAAAATACATCCAATGATATTGCACTGGACCACCACCAATCTTTGCCTCATTAGCTAGATGAATTGAAAAATGAACCATGATATCAAAAAATACTAGTGGAAATATTTGTTCTAGCTTATAAAGAGCTACTGCAATGATCCTTTGTAGTTGGTCTAAGTCATCAACTTTTAATTTTGTGGAACACAAATAGCTAAAAAATAAAGGCAATTGAATCAATGAATCACTTACATCTTTTAGCATTAGATCCTTGATGACAAGTGGCAAAACTCGCTGAAACAAGACATGACGATCATGGCTTTTCAGTCCCATAATTTTGCATTCCTTAATATTGACACAGCGAGCCATGTTTGAGGCATATGAATCTGGAAACTTAACATCCTTAATTCACTGCCAAAAATTAACACTTTTCTTCATGTGACAAGGTAAATCTAGCTGGAGGAAGCACATATTTATTCCCGATTTTTGTAGGCTGAAGTGCTGCATTAATTCCCATAACTATAAGATCTTATCGAGAATTGAATGAATCTTTTGTTTTGCTTTTGATATCCAATAATGCTCCTAACACACTATTCGATATATTTTTTTCAATGTGCATAACGTTCAAGTTATGTCTCAACAAAAGTGTTCTCCAATATGGTAAATTAAAGAAAATACTTTTATTTTTCCAATTATGATGCACATCAATATCTCTCTTTCTTTTCCTTTTACTATCACCAAACACTACTTGTGAAAATGTATCATATTGTGCAAGCACATCATCTCCAGAGAGAGGATTTGGTGCAGTGCAGCCTACTTTCCATAGTATTATCAAAGGAAGTTTTATTTTTACGCTAAGAAATGTCAGAAGGTAAGAACCTATGATGACCCATGTAACAATACTTTTTATCGTGTTTTAAATGGTAAGAGTGAGTATTTGAATGATAACATGGGCATGCTAGTTTTCCTTTTGTACTTTACCCTGATAATGTAGCATATGTAAGGAAGTCATTAATGGTCCATAACAAAGCTACATGCAACTTAAAATTATGTTTCTTCGATGCATCACCTAATACTATACCATTTTTATCAAACACAAACAAGCAGTCATGAGCATTATCAAGACAAGAGTAAGAATTGTGATCTGCTCGAGTTAACTTTGTATCCATATCATTCAAATATCGTTTAAAAAGTGTCATGGCTTCTTCTGAGATATAACCCTCAACAAAGTGGAGCCATCGGGATGGGCTTTATTACGCACATAATGCTTTTCTGTGCTTATGATTCTGACAACAAGTATAATAACAAACTTAATTTATATATATATATATATATAACAAAAACAAGGAAATTCAAGGAAATTATTATTCAAATTAAGTTGTACCTTTCAACAAAATACATCCAATGATATTGCACTGGACCACCACCAATCTTTGCCTCATTAGCTAGATGAATTGAAAAATGAACCATGATATCAAAAAATACTAGTGGAAATATTTGTTCTAGCTTATAAAGAGCTACTGCAATGATCCTTTGTAGTTGGTCTAAGTCATCAACTTTTAATTTTGTGGAACACAAATAGCTAAAAAATAAAGGCAATTGAATCAATGAATCACTTACATCTTTTAGCATTAGATCCTTGATGACAAGTGGCAAAACTCGCTGAAACAAGACATGACGATCATGGCTTTTCAGTCCCATAATTTTGCATTCCTTAATATTGACACAGCGAGCCATGTTTGAGGCATATGAATCTGGAAACTTAACATCCTTAATTCACTGCCAAAAATTAACACTTTTCTTCATGTGACAAGGTAAATCTAGCTGGAGGAAGCACATATTTATTCCCGATTTTTGTAGGCTGAAGTGCTGCATTAATTCCCATAACTATAAGATCTTATCGAGAATTGAATGAATCTTTTGTTTTGCTTTTGATATCCAATAATGCTCCTAACACACTATTCGATATATTTTTTTCAATGTGCATAACGTTCAAGTTATGTCTCAACAAAAGTGTTCTCCAATATGGTAAATTAAAGAAAATACTTTTATTTTTCCAATTATGATGCACATCAATATCTCTCTTTCTTTTCCTTTTACTATCACCAAACACTACTTGTGAAAATGTATCATATTGTGCAAGCACATCATCTCCAGAGAGAGGATTTGGTGCAGGCCTACTTTCCATAGTATTATCAAAGGAAGTTTTATTTTTACGCTAAGAAATGTCAGAAGGTAAGAACCTATGATGACCCATGTAACAATACTTTTTATCGTGTTTTAAATGGTAAGAGTGAGTATTTGAATGATAACATGGGCATGCTAGTTTTCCTTTTGTACTTTACCCTGATAATGTAGCATATGTAAGGAAGTCATTAATGGTCCATAACAAAGCTACATGCAACTTAAAATTATGTTTCTTCGATGCATCACCTAATACTATACCATTTTTATCAAACACAAACAAGCAGTCATGAGCATTATCAAGACAAGAGTAAGAATTGTGATCTGCTCGAGTTAACTTTGTATCCATATCATTCAAATATCGTTTAAAAAGTGTCATGGCTTCTTCTGAGATATAACCCTCAACAGTGGAGCCATCGGGATGGGCTTTATTACGCACATAATGCTTTTCTGTGCTTATGATTCTGACAACAAGTATAATAACAAACTTAATTTATATATATATATATATATAACAAAAACAAGGAAATTCAAGGAAATTATTATTCAAATTAAGTTGTACCTTTCAACAAAATACATCCAATGATATTGCACTGGACCACCACCAATCTTTGCCTCATTAGCTAGATGAATTGAAAAATGAACCATGATATCAAAAAATACTAGTGGAAATATTTGTTCTAGCTTATAAAGAGCTACTGCAATGATCCTTTGTAGTTGGTCTAAGTCATCAACTTTTAATTTTGTGGAACACAAATAGCTAAAAAATAAAGGCAATTGAATCAATGAATCACTTACATCTTTTAGCATTAGATCCTTGATGACAAGTGGCAAAACTCGCTGAAACAAGACATGACGATCATGGCTTTTCAGTCCCATAATTTTGCATTCCTTAATATTGACACAGCGAGCCATGTTTGAGGCATATGAATCTGGAAACTTAACATCCTTAATTCACTGCCAAAAATTAACACTTTTCTTCATGTGACAAGGTAAATCTAGCTGGAGGAAGCACATATTTATTCCCGATTTTTGTAGGCTGAAGTGCTGCATTAATTCCCATAACTTTAAGATCTAATCGAGAATTGAATGAATCTTTTGTTTTGCCTTTGATATCCAATAATGCTCCTAACACACGATCCGATATATTTTTTTAATGTGCATAACGTCCAAGTTATGTCTCAACAAAAGTGTTGTCCAAAATGTCAAATTAAAGAAAATATTTTTATTTTTCAATTATGATACACATTAGTATCTCTTTTTCTTTTCCTTTTACTATCACCAAACACTACTTGTGAAAATGTATCATATTGTGCAAGCACATCATCTCCAGAGAGAGGATTTGGTGCAGGCCTACTTTCCATAGTATTATCAAAGGAAGTTTTATTTTTACGCTAAGAAATGTCAGAAGGTAAGAACCTATGATGACCCATGTAACAATACTTTTTATCGTGTTTTAAATGGTAAGAGTGAGTATTTGAATGATAACATGGGCATGCTAGTTTTCCTTTTGTACTTTACCCTGATAATGTAGCATATGTAAGGAAGTCATTAATGGTCCATAACAAAGCTACATGCAACTTAAAATTATGTTTCTTCGATGCATCACCTAATACTATACCATTTTTATCAAACACAAACAAGCAGTCATGAGCATTATCAAGACAAGAGTAAGAATTGTGATCTGCTCGAGTTAACTTTGTATCCATATCATTCAAATATCGTTTAAAAAGTGTCATGGCTTCTTCTGAGATATAACCCTCAACAGTGGAGCCATCGGGATGGGCTTTATTACGCACATAATGCTTTTCTGTGCTTATGATTCTGACAACAAGTATAATAACAAACTTAATTATATATATATATATATATATAACAAAAACAAGGAAATTCAAGGAAATTATTATTCAAATTAAGTTGTACCTTTCAACAAAATACATCCAATGATATTGCACTGGACCACCACCAATCTTTGCCTCATTAGCTAGATGAATTGAAAAATGAACCATGATATCAAAAAATACTAGTGGAAATATTTGTTCTAGCTTATAAAGAGCTACTGCAATGATCCTTTGTAGTTGGTCTAAGTCATCAACTTTTAATTTTGTGGAACACAAATAGCTAAAAAATAAAGGCAATTGAATCAATGAATCACTTACATCTTTTAGCATTAGATCCTTGATGACAAGTGGCAAAACTCGCTGAAACAAGACATGACGATCATGGCTTTTCAGTCCCATAATTTTGCATTCCTTAATATTGACACAGCGAGCCATGTTTGAGGCATATGAATCTGGAAACTTAACATCCTTAATTCACTGCCAAAAATTAACACTTTTCTTCATGTGACAAGGTAAATCTAGCTGGAGGAAGCACATATTTATTCCCGATTTTTGTAGGCTGAAGTGCTGCATTAATTCCCATAACTATAAGATCTTATCGAGAATTGAATGAATCTTTTGTTTTGCTTTTGATATCCAATAATGCTCCTAACACACTATTCGATATATTTTTTTCAATGTGCATAACGTTCAAGTTATGTCTCAACAAAAGTGTTCTCCAATATGGTAAATTAAAGAAAATACTTTTATTTTTCCAATTATGATGCACATCAATATCTCTCTTTCTTTTCCTTTTACTATCACCAAACACTACTTGTGAAAATGTATCATATTGTGCAAGCACATCATCTCAGAGAGAGAGAGGATTTGGTGCAAGAAATGTCGGAAGGTAAGAACCTACGATGCCTACTTTCCATAGTATTATCAAAGGAAGTTTTATTTTTACGCTAAGAAATGTCAAAGGTAAGAACCTATGATGACCCATGTAACAATACTTTTTATCGTGTTTTAAATGGTAAGAGTGAGTATTTGAATGATAACATGGGCATGCTAGTTTTCCTTTTGTACTTTACCCTGATAATGTAGCATATGTAAGGAAGTCATTAATGGTCCATAACAAAGCTACATGCAACTTAAAATTATGTTTCTTCGATGCATCACCTAATACTATACCATTTTTATCAAACACTTGTCAAACAATGCAATCATTCATGAGCATTATCAAGACAAGAGTAAGAATTGTGATCTGCATGACAGTTTTGTAAACTTAATCGAGTTAACTTTGTATCCATATCATTCAAATATCGTTTAAAAAGTGTCATGGCTTCATCATCATTTCTTTCATCGAGATATAAGTCACTTATGCTTTCCTCAATCTAAGTAAATGCCCCTTTACTTCTTCCTTTGGAGCCATCATGGGATGGGCTTTATTACGCACATAATGTTTTTATTTTTTCTTTCTTCTTCCATTGTGACTTTCCCTGTGTTATAAGTGCTTATGATTCGACAACAAGTATAATAACAAACTTAATTTATATATATATATATATATAACAAAAACAAGGAAATTCAAGGAAATTATTATTCAAATTAAGTTGTAACCTTTCAACATAGAGATAAAAAATACATCCAATGATATTGCACTGGACCACCACAAATAACAAAGGATATATAGTAATAAAGTAAACTAATGCCAATAGTTCTTACAATAATATTGTTAAAAAAACCAAGGCTTTAAGTTTCATAATATAGTTTATAAATCCATTCATCTTTAAGAAATCAAGTAAAATATAATTTATGTGGTTACAAGTTTTTTTTACCTTTCCTTATCCTTTTTGGGGTGAACATTCTTTTGTGGAATGAAACTAAATAAACCACTTAAATGAATTGAATAGTGACAAATTCAAAACTAAAGGATTGAAGCTAAACAAGATTATGAGTTGGTAAACTTTGTTTAGAATATCAATCATATCCTTTCAAACTTTACTAAACTTAGTATGTTTAAATTTCAATAACAATAAAAATTAACTTGAAAAATTAAAAGTGAGACTTCACTCAATATATTAGGATTATACTGCAATCACATTGTTAAACATTTTGAATCACAAAGAAAATAAAAGAATATAACAAAAAAAATACAAATATAAAAAGGACCTAATGGACACACATGGAATGAACCATCACAATTTCGAATGCTAGCAGATTGCCTTCTCAATGTAAATTTCATTGTTGCTAGCATTTTACATATAGAATAGAACTCCATCTTTAATCTCCTCTAATTATTAGTTGTTCACAATGCCTATATGAGTAAGTCATGGATTATAATAATTCTCAGTCGCTCCCTAAGCAAATCTATAATCTTATATTGGTTAAAGATAACCTGATATCACCTATATTGTTTTGCAAAAATGTACTCTCTGCATAATCTCGAAGAAATGAAACAAGCTTTGAGACTCTGAAGCTAAACAAGTAAGCATGTATAGATGTTTTCATTTCTATTTTGTTAACATTTGAAATAGGATTTAAAACACATTTATTCCTTGCATTATTGTAATAACAGAATGACACACATGATTCAACATTTATCTGTTTCATAATGTACACAAATACCATCCAAGGAGTCTAACACCAAGCTTTAACCCTCCATCAACATAAAGTTATAGCTAATAAATTTACCTTACAAAAGATGAAAATAAGCTTACAGAGTCATGTAGTTATCCTACTAATGACCACTGAACTTGGATGTCATCCCTTACACTTACTCAACTTCATGAGGACAAGAACATATATTGATTTAATATGGATTTTGTTGACCCAATGGTAAAAACACAACTGAGATTTTAAAAACACTTTAATCATTGAAAGCATAGCATTGACAAAGAATTCCAACTTAAAACAAATTCAAGAGTCATCCAATTGAAAAAATTAGTTTCTATTCATCTTGTATTGAATAGAAAGCATAGTAAAACTTCACCCTCCTTACTCTGTGCTTCGAGTATGTTCGTTAGACTCGGGAGTTGGACACCTTCTAGGGTAATAAAAATGAGTTAGAGCTAATGGTGGCCCAAAAAGACGAGCAGTTGACTCAAGTGAAAGAAGAACTCGATCTGCGAAAGGCCAAAATAAATAGGCTCCAAAAAAGGTCAAGGAAGGCAAAGCTCGGGAGAAGACCTTGGAAGATCAAATTTCTTCAACCGAGTCTAGCTTGACTACGCTCTGCAGTGAAAGCAAAATCCTTATCCAGTTTGAGGCGAAGCTTAAGAATGATGTGTTACATCTTGAAGATGAGTGGGCTGCTTCGGTGGACAACTCCTTTGCCAACGGGCTTGCCCAACTTCACCTATTGAACCCGGACCTCGTTACCAAAGGGACCAGATCACGAAAGGTGGTCAGAGATCGTTACATCATAGATGGCATCTCAGAAGCTAACCCGGTGAACTAAGTTCTTGCAACGGATGACGACAAGGAGGCAGAGGACGACAAAAATGAAGAAGGTAGTAAAGAAGAAGAAGCTGCGGTGAAGGAGGCCGACCACGGAGAGCCCAACCCAGATGCTTGATTTCTTTTCTTTTCTAGTTTACCCTTTGCGTAGGGTTAATTTTGAATGTATATGGACAAGTCTCGAACTTCGAGCATTTCTTCTAACTTTAATAACTTAGAATTTTTTTTGCTTTTACTTGCATATGTTCCTATTGCCTTTTAGTTTTTCCAACCGGGATGGGCCCAACACTATCTCTTGGTGGTTTTCTTAACTGACACTTTGTAAATTTTTGGATATGTTTGTTCGTGTAGCAATTTGTCTTCAGCGTTTGATCATTGTGATACACCATATTTTGGCTCTTATTCTTCGCTAGAGTCTTTTGACATTTAGCTAAACTTCTAAGTGTAGTTTTGATGCATAAGCCTGTTAGGGTGGTATCCTTTTTCCAAATACTGGTAAATAAGGTTACCTTATCTCAAGCATTAGTCAAATACTTTTAACCACTTTAAAGCTGCTTTAAGTTTATGAGTTAAGGTTAGGCTCATTAGGACATGGGTTAAGCAGAGAACAATCAAGTGGGTTGTCTATTCTTACCTTCATTTCTGCATCGGAATATCTAATCCAAGGTGTATATTTTATTCCTCAGACCTCTTCAATGTGCGATAACCTTGTGGGTTGCAATAGTTGTAAATATGTAAAATAACTAAGTACTAGGAATATATTCATCAATTTATTCATATCGAAACTTGTCATTTACATGATAAAATATAAAATAAAGGCAATTAACTATAATACTTTTTGAGTTTATCAGTGTTCCAAAAATTCTTAATACTTTTGTTAGTGAGGGTCTCCAATGTATAAGTTCCAGTGTTTGTTTTTTAAGTGATCTAGTATGATCCCTCCCAATTTAGAGCTAGGTTTCCTTGATATCCACTTTACGCAAAACAAGATTGTTGGGTACAAACATTTGTGCTATCACTTTGGAATTATACTAAGCTGCAATCCTCTATTTGACAATGGCTTCATGAATGTGGGCAATGCAATGTTATTCCTCCAACATATCTAAGTTATGACAGATGAGGTCTGGGTTAGTCTCTTTAGAGAAATTCTGCCTCCTCTAACTCGATTCTCATATCTCGATCGGGATCATGACCTCGTAACCATAGGTTAGCTTGAAGAGAGTTTCTCCTATTAAGGAATAGAGTGTTGTCCAATATGCCCATAGAACGTGGTTGAGTTGTTCCACCAAATTCCCTTTAGCTTCAATAAGTCTCTTCTTGATCCCACAAAGTATAACTCAATTAATGGCCTCAGCTGGTCTATTAGTCTTTGGATGCTCTACCGAGGTGAAATATTGCTTGATCTTTAGCCTAGCTAGAAGATCCCTAAACTTTTGGTCAACAGGTTGTGTTCCGTTATCCATAACGATGGATTCCAAAACACTAAATCTACTGATAATGTTCTTGTAAGTGAACTTATGTATCTGTGCCAAGGTGATGTGGACAATGACTCTACCTCAATCCATTTAGTGAAGTAGTCCACAGCTACTATTAAGTATTTAACCTATCCTGGGGTCTGAGGGAAAGGACCTAGAATATCCATCCCCACTGATTGAAAGACCAGGGTATGAACATTATAGATAGCTCTTCTAGTGGGGCTGCATAAATGTCTGAAAACTATTGACATTTGTCATACTTCTGGGCATGTTCCAAATTGTCGGCTTCCACACTAGGCCAATAGTACTCGACCTCTAATGTTTTCCGTGCTAATGACTTTACACCGAGATAGTGGCCACAACTTCCTTCATACATTTTGGCCAAAATGTATGTTGCTTCCTTTGAGCCGGGGCACTTGAGGAGAGGAGAAGAAAACTCACAACGATATAGCTAATAATCCACGATGGTGTACCACGCCGCTATCCGTATTATTTTTTAGGCTCCCTTTTGGTCTTTAGGCAATGTGCCATTATGAGGATAGGCAACTATGAGTATGATCCAGGTTTCATTATATTCCAGTAGGAGGACCTCAAAGTCTATAATGCTGGGTGTAAGCAATGTCTCTTGGATCACGAACATGTTACTGTCAGGGCTTTTGGTACTAGCGAGCTTTGATATGATATTGACTCTTGAGTTATGCTCTCTGGGGATGTATTCCACCTTAACACTGTTGAAGTTCTCGATTTGTTTTTTTAACTTGGTTGTGGGTATTTTTGCAATAAGGGTTCTTTATCCTGGTGATGAACCTTTAAAAATTCATATTGGTATAGTTCAAATTCTGAGTTTTTCATTCTCCTTTAATCTGTTTAATTGATTTTTGTCCTTAAGTTTATATTTTTTTTAATTATGTTCTTATTACGTGTTTTATATATATTTTTATAGGTAATTGCATATAGAAAAGACTGGGCATTTAAAGAGCAGAAAAAAGGAAGAAAATTCATTCAAAAGCCTAGCGCTTGAGCACTGGGCCATCACCACTTGAGCGCGCGTTGCACACAAGAAAATTCCAATTAGTGAGCCAGCGCCTAAGCACACAAAGCATATACAACCACATTTTTTTCAAATTGGGCTAGCACTGAACGCATAACTGAACATGTTAATTCTCTATTTAAAGAAAAGTTACGCCAAATTGAACACACACTTAGAGAGAATGCAACAGTTGTTAAGAGGCACAAACCCTAATGTGGTATAGGCGCAATTAGATTTAAAGATTAGAAATTTGCTTTAACTTTTTCACCTTTCTGCAATGGAGTTTGTCATATTCTTCCTTTTGTGTTCTTCTTTTTCTATGTGTAACTAATTTCCTTTTGTTAGGGTAATGATGGATCTTGATACTTGGATGATCTAAATTCTTTTATGGGTTTAATCAATGTTTTTATTTCATGATTTAAGTGTTTATCTCTTTTCTTAATGCTTTTCTCAATATGACTAATTTGGGAATGATTTTAAGGGTTGATGTATGATTTGAAAAAATTTGCATGAACATAGAACTTGTGATAAACACCATGATTTCTAAAACAGCTAGGAATAAACGTTGTGGGTTATGTGGTCTTTCTTTTAATTCCTTCGTTCTTGATAATGCCTTTTTATTTGGGGTTAGACTAAGGAATTAAGTTAATTACAAACAATATAAGAGGATTAATATACCAAAGAATTAGCTATTGATTAATTTTAGGAATTAACCATGAATCATTGGAATAAAACTTTATTAAACTAATATTTGATTCTGCATTTAAATAATTTAAGTAAAATTTGACTCCTAACACTTTCATATCATTGTTTTCCTACTTTACCCAATTAATTAAATTTTATTTTGTTATTTTTGTTTATTTTTTCTTATTATTATTTTTACCAACTCTCTTTTCGATAACCTGAATAATGTCAATTTCGCGAATTTAGTAATTGATAGCATAATCCTCATGAGACAATACTCTTACTCATTTTTTATTACTTTTGCGATTCAGTATACTTGCCAATATCACAACAAGTTTTCAGCGTCATTCGTTGCAAAGGATTATTGTTATTAATATTAAATAGTAGTTGAAAAGATACTAATTTAAGCATTTATTTTTCTTTGTTTATTTTTTTTTTAATTTTAATTTTTTAAATTTTCTTTTCTTTATAGATAATTATTTTTCTTATTTAATTTTCTTTTTTATTATTTAATTTTCTTTTTAATTTATTTCTTTTTATTCATTTTAGGTTTCTTAGTTTTTTTTTTTAAAATTTTTATTTTATTTTTATTTTTAATTTCTTTTCTTTTCTTCACTCTAGTTTGCTTGTTTATGTAAGGTTCTGTGGTGTTAGGACAATTACTCTTTGATTTAGATATAACAAAAATAGAAAGAGCAATCAGAAAAGTAATTAGAGAAGGAAAGAGAATTGAAGAAGAAAAGATGGCTGAGAACACTACTACATAGAGAAGATGCACTTTAGCTGATTATGTTACTCCATCTTCCGAGAATGTCTTAACCAGTATTGTGCGACCTGCTATCCAAGCTAATAATTTTGAGATTAAATCAACCATTCTACAGTTGGTGCAACAGAATCAGTTTGGGGGAGGTCAGGCAGAAGATCCAAACTTGCACATTGCTAATTTCTTACAACTCTGTGATACTACAAATATAATGGAGCTAGCGATGATGTCATACGGTTACGACTTTTTCCATTTTGTTTGAGAGATAAAGCCAAGAGCTGGCTACAAGCCCAGCCTCAAGGAAGCATCTTCACTTGGGATGATCTGGTAAGTAAGTTCCTCACTCAATGTTTCCCTTCATCAATGTTCGTGAAGATAAGTAGTGAGCTTGCGTGCTTTACTCAAAATCAAGAAGAATCACTCTATGAAGCATGGGAAATATTTAAGGAGCTTCTGAGAAAATGTCCTCATCATGCTTTTGAAGTTTGGCAGTAGGTGCAGATCTTTTATAATGGATTGAGTTATTCTACTAGAACTATGGTTAATGCATCTGCAGGTGGGTCTATAAATACAAAAACTCTAGAGGAAGCCTAAGAATTGTTAGAGACCATGGCCACTAATGAGTACCAAGTTTCTAGTGGAAGATCTACAGTTAAATAGGGAGCATTGGCACTTAGCACTGTTGATGCTCTACTTGCACAAAATAAGACTATGATGCAATATATTATCAACCTTACTAAGCAAGTTGGTAATCTGCAGGTAAATTCAGTTAATCACCAACTCCTGACTTGCAATTTCTGTGGAGGTAACCATATCAATGGTCAATGTGAGGCAGGAAATTCAGGTGTTAATACTCTAGAGCAGTTTAACTATATAGGAAATCCTTCAAGGCCACAAGGTAACCCTTACTCTAATACTTATAATCCAGGTTGGAGGAATCATCCCAATTTCTCTTGGAAGAATCATGCTATACCATTGAATGCTCAGCCCGAGCAAAAGTCTCCTCTTGAGATTATAATGGAGAAACTTTCTCTACAGACCTCTGTTTTTGTGCAACAGACTTCAACTTTTATAGAGGAAACAAGGACTAATTACAAGAATCAAGAGGTTGCTATTAGAAGTCTTGAAAATCAAGTGGGACAGATAGTAAGACAGCTTCAAGAGAGACCCCCAGGCAGCTTACCCAACGATACTTTGATTAATCCAAAGGAGAATTGTATGGCGATAACTTTAAGAAGTGGCAAGACTTTGGAAAGACAAGTGAAAATAGCACCTAGCTCTTTGGGAGCTGAAAAAAGAAAAGATGATATCCCTATTGAAGATGCCTTATTTAAAGATGTCTCAATGCCAGCTGACAATGAGGGAGATGAGATCGAAAAGGAAAAGGCTAAAGTGGAGGTCTTTACTGAAGTTAAAGTGAAGGGAGAAAGAAGAAAGAAGAAGGACTCGATTTTGGGTGAATTATTGGACCCTTCACTGTAGGCTCAGCTACCATTCCCTCAGCGGTTGAACAAAGATACTCAAAGTTCCTAGATGTTTTCAAGAAATTACAGATAAATATTCTCTTTGCTGAAGCACTTGAGCAAATGCCTTCTTATGTTATATTTATGAAGGATTTGCTATCTAAGAAGAGGAAGTTGGAGGAAGATGAGACTGTGGCACTTAGTGAAGAGTGCAGTGCTATAATTCAGAGGAAATTGCCACCTAAATTAAAAGATCCAGGTAGTTTCACCATCATATGCATTATTGGGAAGCTGAATATTAATAAAAGCTCTTTATGATCTTGGGGCAAGTATCAATCTCATGCCGCTATCTATCATGCACAAGCTGGAAAAGGTAAAGTCAACAATGATCTCCCTTCAACTAGCATATCAATCTATCGAACACCCTTATGGTATAGTCAAAGATGTGGTATAGTCAAAGATGTGTTAGTTAAGGTGAATACATTTATTTTCCTAATTGACTTTGTGGTCTTAAATATGGATCAAGATGTTGATATTTCTCTGATTCTTGGAAGAGCATTCTTGACTACTTCAGGAGCATTAATCAATGTACTTAGAGGTGAGCTCATCTTAAGGGTTAATGGAGATCAGGTGACTATTAATGCTTTTGACAGATCTGCACCAATATCATATTTCTATTCCCTTGTCAAGTGCGTTCAAGATAAGCCTCAACAGGAATTGACTGATAAGAGTTCTTCATCATTGATTAATATTGACTGTCTCATTTCTAAGACTGATGAGACAAAGAAAGGTCCTCCCATCATCCATGGTTCACTTCAATCTAATCCTTTACCTGTTGAAAAATTGAGACCTCCATGGCCTGTTTAGACTTCGTATGCTAAGATGTATTCAGAACAACCAGGTTCAAGTCAATTTCCAAATACCTTTGGGGATTCCAAGGCTAGTGAATGAGTATGGAGGCAAAGATCTGATAAAAGAAAGACGTCATCCTATTTCTCCTGTTTCAAGTCACCATAATAATAAAATGCAATGTTGAGCTAATGACGTTAAACAAGTGCTTTTTGGGAGGCAATCCAACTGTTCTTTCTTTTTCTTTACTCTTTTATCCTTTTGGTTTCTATTAGTTATTTGCTTTTGCTATTATTTTGTTTTTCTTTATTTTATTGACTAACATTTTTTCTGTTTTTGTTTTGAATGTATTGTTGAGTCGGCTTAAGTGTCTTCCTAAATTCGAAGCCTTTGTAAGGGGATATATATAGTTGTCGGCTGTCAAAAAAATTTTTTTTATATATTTTATTTGTTTTTTTTAATTTTATTTTGTCATCATCACCTGTTTTGTGTTTTAAGTCATTATGTTGAAACTGTGCAAGCCGGGTGTTGAGTTGAATATTCAATGATTATTTGAATTGTGGATTGATCTAATTTCTTGGGATATCACATGAGAATCCATAAGTTATGTTTATATCTATTATTTCAATTGTGTTTGGATGTTCTTCTCATCTTTATGTTTGACAGACCTTGGAATTTAATTGCATGTCAGGCTTAAAGAAAGTTTATGAGAATGCATGTATGTGGATGATTTACATTTAAAAGTTGTTAGATTCTTTCTTGAGGCGAAATCCTAGGCATTGCATGATTAAGGAAATGATAAGGGCCTTCTTTGGACCATTTGAGTCTTCCAAGCTAACTTGTGAACACAGTATATCCTTATATTCCTTTTTGTATCCTTGATATTGTTTAGCCTCTATTTCTTTTCTTTACCCACATTTACCTTTTTTATACCCAAATAAAAAAAAATTCTCTCTTACATATCCTTTGTTGAGTGCATATCATGTGTTATTTTATTATTCAAGATTTCGTTATTTTTGTGCATGAAGTATTTAGAGGCTGAAAAAAATTCAAAACAAAAAAGAAAGTTCACCCAAAGTTTTGCAAAGAAATAAGTTTGGAGGTGGAGGTTGATAAAAAAAAAAAAAGAAAAAAAGGGATGAATAAAGTGTTGATTCTTTTGCTCCGTTTTGCACTTGTTCTACATTCTGTGGCTTGAATTTTGAAATATGCATGATTATGTATCTCAACTTTTGCTTTCATTATCCTATCCCTTCTTTCTTAACCCTCACCATTGGCCTTACATTATAAGCTTTAAAAGATTTTTTTGATCTTTGGTTATGTGTTGTTTACATTAGCGGAAAGAGATACGAAGAACAACCCTATGGATGTGGGTTTGATGTACATTTGTAGTTTTATGAACCTATCTGGGTTTGTACTATGTGAAAAGATTGGGACTTTTATTCATGTTTTTGGGCAGTCATTTATGTACAAGAATTGTATGTGAGAATATTGTGACAATTGGAATGTAAATGTGTGACACTTTGAAATTAGATTATGAAGCAGTTTCTGAGGATATGCATGATATTCACTACCCAGTATTGTCATGTTTAAATATGATTTTTTTTTAATTATTTTATTTTGTTTTTAATTTTTTTTTTTTTTTTTTTTGCTTGAGGACAAGCAAAATCTTAAGTTTGAGGGAGTAATGAACCTTTGAAAATTCATATTTTTATAGTTCAAATTTTGGGTTTTTTATTCTCCTTTAGCCTGTTTAACTAAGTTTTGTCCTTAAGTTTATTTTATTTTTATTATTTTTAATTGTGTTCTTATTACATGTTTTATGTATTTTTTTATACGTAATTGCATATGAAAAACATTGAGCATTTGAAGAGTAGAAAAAAAGAAGGAAATTCATTCAGAAGCCTAGTGCTTGAGCGCTGGACCATCACCGCTTGAGCGCGCAAGAAAATTCCAATTAGTGAGTCAGCGCTTAAACGTTGGAAACCCAGTGTCCAAGCGCGCAAAGTGTATACAGCCACGTTCTTTCAGATTGGGTCAGCGCTTGAGCGTTGTAAACCCAACGCCTGAATGCTAAACGCGTAACTAAACACGATAATTCTCTATTTAAATAAAAGTTACACCAAATTAAATACACACTTGGAGAGAACGCAACAGTCGTCAAGAGGCACAAACCCTAATGTGGTGTTGGCGTAATTAGGCTTGAAGATTAGGAATTTTCTTCAATATTTCCACCTTTATACAATTGAGTTTGTCATATTCTTCCCTTTGTGTTCTTCTTTTTTCCATGTGTAACTAATTTTCTATTGTTATGGTGATGATGGATCTTGATACTTGGATAATGTAAATTCTTTTATGGGTTTAACCAATGTTTTTATTTCATTATTTATATGTTTATCTCTTTTCTTAATGCTTTTCTAAAGATGACCAATTTGGGAATGATTTTTGGGTTGATGTATGATTTAAAAAAATTTGCATGAACCTAAAACTTGTAATAAACGCCATAATTTTTGCAATCGCTAGGAATAGACTTTGTGGGTTATGTGGTCTTTTTTTTTAATTTCTTCGTTCTTGATAATGTCTTTCTATTTGGGGTTAGACTAAGGAAATAAGTTAATTTCAAACAGTGCAAGAGGATTAATATACCAAGGAATTGGATATTGATTAATTTTGAGAATTGACCATGAATCATTAGAATAAAACTTGATTAAACTAATATTTGATTTTATATTTAAATAGTTCAAGTAAAATCTGACTCTTAACACTTTCATATCATTGTTTTCCAACTTTACCCAATTAATTAAATTTTGCTTTGTTATTTTTGCTTATTCTTTCTTATTATTATTTTTACTAACTCTCTTTTCGATAGCCTAAATAATGTCAATTTGGTGAATTTAGTAATTGAAAACATAATCCTCGTGGGACGATACTCTTACTTACTTTTTATTACTTTTGTAATTTGATACACTTGCCAATATCACAACACCTAGTAGTCACCCCAAATCTAGGATGTCACAAGCTATAAATCATTGCAAAGGACTATAGCTATGGCCCCCATTTCCTTTGCCATTGTAAAACCCACAATACATTGTTTATACTCCACTTGGTTATTTGAAGTCAAGAACTCAAACCTTAAAGAATGTTCCAGCGTGAGCCCGACTCCATATTCCAATATGACCTAGCACCACTCCTTTTAGGAATCGAGGAACCATCAACATAAATGGTCCAGGAATTCACTTTAGGATGAACAGAATCCAGTGTAAGCTCCACTAAAAAGTCAGATAACACTTGAGCCTTTGTGGCTTATCTTGGCTCGTAAGTGATACTAAATTTAGATAGCTCCACTGACTAAGTGATCATTCTTCCAGCGAGGTATGACTTATGCAACACTTGATCGATTGGTTAATTTTTCTTTACGATCATAAGGTGACACTGAAAGTATTATCGTAATCGTTTGGCAATGGTTAGTAGCGCTAGAGGCAGTTTCTTGATCTTCTAAAATCAGAGTTCAGGGCTTTATAAGACCTCACTCACATAATAAACTGACTTTTGACCTTCATTAGTTTCTCTTATTAAGACTGAACTGATCACTTCATTACCAACTAAGAGGTATGCATATAAGCTTTCTCCAGGATTCGACCTCGTCAAGATTAGGGGAGTTATTAACATCTTCTTCAACTCTTGGAATGTGGTCTCGCACTCCAAGGTCCACATAAAGTCTTTCCTCTTTTTTAGAGTTCTGAAAAAAAAAAAGATTTTTTAGCAGCTTTAGTTAGGAAATGAATAAGGGTCGCTATCTGTCTTGTTAATTGTTGCACCTCCTTCATGGATTGCAGACTACGCATATCAAGAACGACCTGACATTTTTCTGGGTTGGCTTCAATGCCACGATTCATCAATAAAAATCTCAGAAACTTATCGACCTGTACCTCGAAAGCGCATTTCTCAAGATTTGAATCTAATATTATACTTCAGTATTTTGGTGAACACTTCTTCCAAGTCTTCCATATGGTTCCTGGACTCCATTGTCTTGATAATCATGTCATCAATATAAACTTCCAATATCTTTCTAATCTGCTCCTCAAAAACTTTATTTATCATTTGTTGGTAAGTTGCGCCTGCATTTTTTAACCTGAATATCATGACATAATAGTAATAATTTCTCATCTCTGTTATAAACGCAATCTTGTCTTTGTCATCCAGGTTCATGGGAATTTGGTTGTATCAAAAATAGCATCCATAAATGAGGGAAGCCAGAATCCAGATGAGTTATCCACAAGCTTATCTATATCGGGGACTAGGTAAAGGTCCTTTGGACATACCTTATTCAGATCAACATAATTGACGCACATACACCACTTCTTGTTAGCCTTCTTTACTAGGACCATATTGGATAACCAAGTGGTATAAGAAACTTCTTTGATAAACCCAACGTCTAGAAGTTATTTCACATGCTTCTGTATTACCTTCTGTCTCTCTGGTCTAACTTTTCTTTTTCTTTGTGCTAAAAAGTTAATGGCAAATAAAATTGAGGTCTAACCCTGACATATCGACGGACGTCTAAGCGAAGAGATCCTTATTCATAAGAAATTCGATTAGTTGGGGTCTTTCTTCTTGACCTAACTACGCTCCAACTTTGGTTACCTGATTCGGCTTGGTGCCAAGTTGAAGGGGTTGAAGTTCTCCTTCAAGTTGGGGATACGCATCATGGTGATAAGCCTGTATTTTGTAGTTATAAAATAAATAAATTATGATGATTTGCTTATGATTATTAATGAATTTTGAATGGATCCTTATCAATTATCTTTGTTTTTTGCATAACGAAAGAGATTTAACACATTTAAAGTGAAAGCAGGCGAATATATCTCATTTTCAAAGCAAAAAAGGATCATTTTGGCTTAGATAAGGCCTTGTATCAACTCAAAAACAATTTAGCAGTTATATATGACTCTGTCTAACTTGAAGAAAGCTTCTGACTAGGAGACACGACAGTGTCTCTTCGTCACACGATCATGTCTCTTCCAACGTTGAAGTTACGCAGTTCTAAAAGACACGGCCCTGTCTTAATCAATTAAAGTTTCTCACTTGGAGACACGGTTGTGTCACTTGGTCACACAATCATGTCTTACTTGAAGTACAGTTTTATGGTTTTCAACTGACAAGGCCGTATCGAAGGGAGACACAGTCGTGTGAGTCTTCCTAACATGAAAAAGAGGTTGTTTTACCCCCCCCCCCAATCATTATAATTTGGGAAAAATCACAAAACCTAAGTGACTTTTTGGCTAGAGACTTGTGTGACGGCAGATTTTCAAAGGAGAGACACAAGGATTAGAGGCGAAGACTTGGAAGGCAAGATCAAGAGTCATTGAAGTTCAACCATTGAAGTTCTTTTCTCCATCTTCATCTTCTTCATTTTCTCTTTTTGTTTAGAAATCATGGTTGTTTCTTTAATCTTTGTTCTTGTTTGTGTTATAATTGCTATGAGCGGCTAAACTCCTATTTCTTGGATTATGATGAAACTCTCTATTTCTCTTTGATGAATTGTTAATTTGATTCTTTGTTAATAGAAATTATTGCTCTTGATTTATTCTTGGTATGCTTAATGCTTGTGGTATGTTGTGCGCCATATTTACATGATCTTAGGCTTTAGGTGAAAGATTGAAAGATGAAATCTAATTGCTTAATAATCCAAGAATTGAACTTAGCAATTGGGACCTAGACATAGGCTTAAATCCTTCGAGGGGTAAACGATTGTCATGAATCTTAATGGGTTAGAACTTGGATTAATTGCCGTGAAAATGAGATTGATGAAGTTTTAGCACTTTTTTAGTGCCAAGAAATTGAGTTTTAAATAATTTAGGACAAATCGCTTTTAAGAACATAATTTAACATTAACAAAAAATATTATTACAATTTATCATAGGAGGCAGTGTAGTGGATTCCAAGTTCTAGGTCTTTAAATCTTTGTTGAATCTAATCTTTTCTAGTCTTAATTGTTGACTTTATTTCTTTTTTTTAGTTTTAATTTAAATTAAGCTTTGACTATCGATTTTACTCGCTTAATAATCAAAGTCGCAGTAAGAGTTAGTAATCAATCGATCCTCATGGGAACGATCTTTATTTTACTACTTGTACGATCTATGCACTTGCGAAAATTTCACAACAAGTTTTTGGTGATGTTGCCAGTGATCGTGTTAATATTAACACGAGCGGCAATTTGGTTGATTTAAGTAATTTTTATTTTATTTTTATCATATTTTATTTTAACTTTATTTTTCTTTGAATTTTCAGGTGTTGTTTCTTTCTTATGTGTAGAACGAGGAGTCAAGGAGATCTTATTATCTCTATTGATCTTGAGATCGAGTGGACACTTCGTGATATTAAAAGGGAAAGAAAAACACAAATAATTAAAGAAGACCACATAGCAAACAACGTTAACTAAGTCGCCAATCCAGAGCGAAGGTTGAGGAAGTATGGGACTCTCAATGCTAACGCTCATCAGTCTTCGATTATACGGCCACAGTTAGAGGCCAATAATTTTAAGATAAAGATGTCACTAATCCAGATAGTCCAACAATTGCAATTCAACGGGTCACCATCTAAAGACCCAAATCAGCATTTGGATGAGTTCTTGGAGTTATGTGACACCATAAAGATTAATGGGGTTTCAACAGATGTTATTCAGATTAGACTTTTCCCTATTTCTCTTAGGGAAGAGGTAAAGAAATGGATTCACTTGGAAGCCCTAACTTCACTTACTACCTGGGATTTGATGGAGCAAGCTTTCTTGGACAAGTACTACCCGATTGGAAAAATAATCAAGCTCCGTCAAGACATCACTACCTTCTCTTAAAAGGAAGATGAATCTCTTTATGGAGCATCAGAGAGGTATAATGATCTCATTCGTCAGTGTCCACATCATGGCCTACAAGATTTTGTTGTTATACAAATACTCTATGATCTGTTGACTTTATCTACAAAGGCAGCTCTTAATGCCGCAGTTGGTAGTACTTTGATGGCAAAGATTCCAATAGAGGCAAAGACTTTGATTAGTGAAGTTGCTTCAAATATTTACTTGTGACTAAGTAAGAGATCAACTTCAAGGAAGCAAGCCAGAATGATAAAGCTTGATGTTATTACTATGTTGAATGCCAGGTTTAATGCTTTGACCAAGTCACTTGAGAAGCTGAATGTCAATGTCATCGTTACCCCTAATATAACTTGTGACACATGTAGTAGAGGGCATTTGACTTCAGAATGCAATTCAGTGGAGACCTATTCTCAAGACCTATCTTTGGAGCAAATGAATTTTATGCATAATGAAAATTTCAGGGTCAAGGTAACACCTTCTTCAACACATATAATCTAAGATGGAGAAATCACCCTAATTTCTCCGATAGTAACCAACAAAATAGAGGGGCTCCATCCAATAATAGACCATCACCTAGATTCCAACAACCCCAACAATCTTCTCAGGGTGCAAAGTCCAATTTAGAAGTTCTCATGGAGAATTTTATTGTTATATAAAAAGAGCAAAATCAAGTCATCCAAGCTCAAGTGCAACAACATGGGGAATTCATCAAGCAACTCAGTACTTGCCTGGACCAAATGGTCACTCACTCCAAGATGCTTGAAACTCAAATACCCCAACAAGCAAGCTTGTTCAACATGGTTCAAGGGCAAATCCCAAGTCAACCTGAAACTAACCTAAGGAAGCAAGTTCAAGCAATTTCATTGAGAAGTGGTAAGCAACTTGAAGGCCCCACAAAAGAAGGAAAGCTTAAAGCTAAAGACACTCATGAGAAGGAAAAGAAGCAAGAGAATAGCGAGGACAAGGAAGGAGAAGAATGAAGTAGTAAAAGGTATGCTCCTCCAAAAGCATATATTCCCTCTTTGCCATTCCCTCAAAGATATCAACAGGCAAAGCTTGATAATCAATTTGAAAGATTTTTGGAGGTGCTTAAGAAGCTTTACATTAATATTCTTTTTACGGAAGCTCTCTCCCAAATGCCCCCTTATGCTAAGTTCTTGAAAGAGATTCTCTCCAATAAGAGGAAGCTTGAAAACTATGAAACTGTTGCTTTGACGGAAGAATGCAGTGCAATCATTCAAAACAAGCTTCCTCCTAAGCTTAAGGATTTGGGTAACTTTTTAATTCCATGCTCAATTGGAAACATGCATATTACTAAGGTTTTGTGTGATCTTGGGGCAAGTGTAAGTTTGATGTCCCTTTCTCTTTGTAAGAAACTTGATATTGGTGAGCTCAAACCAACCACCATCTCTCTTCAATTGGCGAATAGGACAATCAAGCATCATGTTGGCATATTGGAGAATGTACCATTGAAGGTGGGGAAGTTCTACATAGCAGTCAACTTTGTTGTGCTTAAGATGGAAGTAGATACTCAAATTCCCATTATTTTAGGGAGGCCATTCTTAACTGCTAGAGTCGTGTTTGATGTGAAGCATAGGAAAATAACCCTCAAGGTTAGTGAAGAAGTTGCTGAGTTTAATTTGTTTCAAGTTTCAAAGCAACCAGTCGTTGTTGATTCCTGTTTGAGGGTTGATGTGGAAGAAAAGTTGACTAGAGAGGTGACACTAAAAGTCATCCACAAGACCCTTTAGAAAAGTGTTTGGTGCACAATGGTAACACAAACGATGAAGATGATGAGGTGGCAACCTATGCTCAAATTTTGGACACATGCCCAACTGTTTCCCCTTCTCAAAACAGTAAGTTCAAAGAGCTCAAGGGCCTCTCAACCGAAGATCCTTCACTTAAAGACAAGGAGGCCCCAAAGGTAGAGCTTAAATCTCTTCCACCTATGCTAAGGTACATATTTCTTGGTCCTAATTCTATATATCATGTCATTATAAATGCAAGTCTTAATGATGATGAGGTTGATAAATTGTCGAATGAACTTAAGGTGCATAGAAAGGTCATAGGATATACTATTGATGATATCAAATGAATTAGTCCTTCTATTTACATGCATTGAATCTTAATGGAAGATGGATGTAAACCCTCTATAGAGCATCAAAGAAGACTTAACCCAAATATACAAGTTGTTAAAAATGAGGTTTTCAAACTCTTAGATGCCAGGATTATTTACCCGATCTCAGATAGTCAATGGGTAAGTCCAGTGCATGCTATGCCTAAAAAGGGTGGTATGACTGTGATTAAGAATGAAAAGAATGAGTTGATTCCAACTATGACAGTCATAGGTTGGACAATGTGTATTGATTATAGGAACTTGAATAGTACAACCCAGAAAGACCATTTCCCTCTCTTTTTTATTGATCAAATGCTTGAGAGGTTAGTTAGACACTCTCTTTTTTTTGCTATTTGGATGGTTATTATAGTTTCTTTCAAATTCCTATCCACCCTAATGATCAAGATAAAACTACCTTTACTTGTCTCTATGGTACTTATGCTTATAGAAGTATGCCTTTTGGACTTTGTAATGCACTTGTTACTTTTCAACGATGCATGATGGTAATTTTTTTTATTTTATTGAAAATATTATGGAAGTATTCATGGATGATTTCTCCATTTATAGCACTACTTTTGATAATTGTTTGACTAACTTGTCTTAAGTTTTGCAAAGATATGATGACGCTAACCTTGTTTTGAATTAGGACAAATGTCATTTTATGGTGCATGAAGGCATTGTCTTAGGACACTTAATGTCAGAGAGGGGCACTGAGGTGAATAAAGCAAACATTAAGGTGATTGAGAGGCTATTACCACCCCATTCAGTCAAAGCTATCAGGAGCTTTTTGGTTCATGTCAGGTTCTACTGGCAGTTTATAAAGGATTTTTCTAAACTTGTAAGACCTTTTTCTAATTTGCTTACTAAAGATGTGTTTTTTGTATTTGACCAATCTTGCATGGATTCTTTTTTGTAGGTTGAAGGAGGCACTAATCTCTGCTCCTATTATGCAATCATCAGATTGGGAATTGTCATTCGAGTTGATGTATGATGCAAGTGATTATGCAATTAGAGCCGTGTTGGGGCAAAAGAAGGATAACAAGCTCCATGCCATCTATTATGCTAGCAAGACCATGGATGATGTATAGCTAAATTATGCTACAACTAAGAAGGAGCTTTTGGCGATAGTATTTGCTTTTGATAAGTTTTGGTCTTACCTAGTTGGCTTGAAAATGATAGTTTACACTAACCATACTGCTCTCAAATATCTTCTGAATAAGAAGGATGTGAAGCCTAGGTTAATCTGATGGATTTTGCTACTACAAGAATCCGATTTAGAGATTCGGGACAAGAAAGGAACTGAGAATTTCGTTGTAGACCATCTCTCTCGAATTCCACAAGAAAATGAAGCAGTGTGTATTGAGCCTCCTATTGATGACAGTCTTCCAGATGAGCAGCTCTTCTCCATGGTGACGCCTTTGTATGCTGACTTTGACAATTACTTAGTTTGTGGAGTCACACCATTCGATATTTTATATCAAAAGAAGAAGAAGTTCCTCTTTGACGTGAAGCATTACTTTTGGGAAGAACCTTTGCTTTACAAAAGATGTGCAAATGGCCTCATACGACGTTATCTTCCTGAAGATGAAATCGAAAGTGTCCTTTCCCATTGCCATTCCTCCCCATATAGAGGCCATTTTAGTTCTTCCAAGATAGCAACTAAGGTGCTTCAATGCGGTTTCCATTGGCCTACTCTGTTTTATAATGCCCGAAACATTGTGCTTGCAAGTGATCGATGTCAAAGAACAAGGAATGTCTCGAGAATGAATGAAATGCCCTTGAACAACATTTTAGAGGTTGAGATTTTCGATGATTGGGGCATTAACTTCATGAGTTTTTTCCCCGTTTCATTTGGTTACAAGTTTATCTTGGTTGGAATATATTATATGTCAAAGTGGGTTGAAGTTATTACCTCTCCAACAAATGACGCGAAGGTTGTGGTGAAGTTCCTTAAACGGAATATCTTTTCAAGGTTTGGTACACCACGAGCCATCATCAGTGATGACGACTCGCACTTTTACAATCATCAATTTGAGGGTTTGTTGAAAAAATATGGGGTGACTCATCGTATTGCAACACCTTACCATCCCCCAAACAAGTGTCCAAGTAGAGATATCCAACTGAGAAATCAAACAGATTCTTGAAAAGACTGTGAGCAAGTCTCATAAAGATTGGTCTTTGAAGCTTTATGATGTTTTATAGGCTTACCAAACAGTTTTCAAGACTCCAATTAGAATCACACCATTTCGATTAGTCTATGGTAAATCTTGTCACTTACTAGTTGAGCTTGAACACAAGGCCTTTTGGGCAATTCAGATGCTAGATTTTGATATGAAGGATGCTGGAGCTCAACATTTTCTACAAATTAATGAGTTGGATGAATTATGCCTTGATGCTTATGAGAGTACACAGATTTACAAGGATAGAACCAAGCATTGATATGACAAGCATATCTTGCACCGAGAGTTCCAAGACGGAGAGTTGGTCCTCTTATTTAACTCGCGCTTGAAGGTTTTTCTTGGGAAGTTGAAATCTCGGTTGTCAGGCCCTTTTAAGGTGCTTAAGATGCTTCCTTATGGAGCCATTAAGGTTTAGAGTAAAGATAGTGGAGCTTTCAAAGTAAATGGTCAACAACTGAAGCCTTACTTCATTCGAAATCCTATCAAGAAGTGAGTTACTCAACCCGTTTCTGATCCTTCACCTCTAGCTTAAATAATATGAAGGGTCAAGCTAAGAACCTTAAATTAGTGCTTCATAGGAGGCAGCCTATGTTTCTATCCTTTCTCATACTTTCCTTTTGATTCTTTTTTGCAGTATTAGTCATAGCACTTAGTTTTTCTGTTGTTTAGTTTGTTTTTCCCCTTCTAGAAGTAATTAAGGAGTTTGACACGGTCGTGTCTAACTTCCAAACTATTTTTGTTTAAATTCTGGCAAGAGACATAGCCATGTTTCATGACAAACGGTCGTGTGACCATCACAGAAACGATGAAGGAGTTAGACATAACAAACGCTTCTGTTTGGCAGGATACAAGACACATGGTTATGTCTCTCTTTGACATGGTCGTATCCCTTTTAATTATTGGGAAAAAAAGGTTTTGATTTTTTAAAAAACACCTCATTTTCCTACGTCCCCTTTCTTCTGAAACCTTTTTCTCTCTTCTGTTTCTTCACCCAAAAACCTCTTGTTCTCTATGAAACTCCATAACCACCATCCAGCACCTCTCATTTCCCTCACCCCCACCCACATTTCACCAAAACCCATGTCTCCCTTCAAATCCCCAACCACCGTGATGTAATAACCCACCCACCTACTCTCTCTCCCTATACCCCCAACCTCACCATCAACGTCCCTTGCCCTTTCCTATTTCCCCCCTCACCTTCATCATAACCCACCCCCCTACCTTCGTTCCCCCTCCCACCATCACCATACCCCCTTTCTAATCCATTTCACTATAACCCAATAACCCACATCCTCTTTCAAGCCGTACTCACCACCACCGTAACCTCCACCACCATTTTCCTTCCTCTCACCACCGTCCACCACCACCACCACCACACCCCACCAAACCCTATTCCCTTCCTACTTCCTTCATCATCTCTCTCTCTCTCCCCATTACCCCTGTGTTCTACATTCTTCCCCTTTGTCTTTTATTTTTATTTTATTCTCTTTTTCATTTTTTTTTTGTTTTTCTTTTACTTTATTTTGAATTACTCGTTATTTTACTTAATTTATTTTCTGCATTTTTTTTGTTTTTGTTAGCATTTTTTGTGCATTTTACTGTTTAATGTCTCTTAATTGCATGCCTGGTGTCTGGTTCTCATCCAATTTGTCATTTGTTCTGAATGATCTTTGGATGTCTCTATTGTTGTCTCTAACTGTTCTTGGTTATGGATTGTTGCATTTTTAATTGTCTGTTATTCTGCATGCCAATATTCGTCTTACATGCTGATTGTTTTCAATATATTGCGGCCTTGCTCATGCCTGTCTGATCATATTGATTATTGATTATACTGATTGTTATTTATCTATCAAATCATACTGGTTATTTTCAATATGTTGGGGCCATACTACTCAAATCAAGGTTTACATTTGTGCATGCTAGCATTTGTTTGACCTGAATATTTTGTGTAATTTTGGTTACAATCTACCTCGACTTTATTTCTGGTTGCATGCTTTTGGTGCTTGACTGCTCTATTTCAAATTTTCTAGTTTGAAGTCCTTGTTGACATCTTCCTTCCTCTTTTTCAGGTACCATGGACCCAAAACGCCAAAAAACTGGTGGTGACTCTATTCCATCCTATTCAGTGACGGAAGTTGATCACCTTCTCCAGTTTGACTCTAGAGCTCATCGCCAGAAATATGAGCTATTTCGCTAATACTCCATCATTACCAACAAATATCTTGACAGTGATATGATGGTGGAGTTTGGTGTTCTGGAGACCATCCACACTCATTTGGCTCGAGCTGGGTAGGAATTATTTGCCTCCATCTGTTGTGATGCTTATCTAGAGCCGACCCTTGAGTTCCTCTCTACACTGACAATGTCTTGTGAGTCTCAAACCATTGACTAGTCGGGTACCATTCAGTTCAGACTTAACCGACGTCACTTCTCCATGTCCTTAAATGAGTTTAATGTTACAATGGGTTTCGAGACCACTATGTCCATTTAGTCCCCTACTTACCACAACGCATATCTGGACTATCCGCGCTCATTCATTGACAATGAATTTTGGGGCGAGATCCGATAGGTACCCAACCCTACAACTTCAGCATTTCCAAATCTTCTTCTATCTGCGACCCCGCTTTGAGATGGATCCACTGTTTCATCTCTCATAGCATCTCAAGGCGGTTTCCCAGCACTAGGGTTGTCACCAAAAATGATCTTTTCTATTTGTGGTGTTTGGTGCATAGCCATCATTACAACATTGGTTATTGGTTCCTTCAGCACGTCTTAAAGATCGATAAGGCCAAAGGTAGGGCCAAATAGATGTACATCCTTGTGGGCTCCTACATTTCCAACCTAACCCGGAACCTTAATGCACTTCATCCTAGTGCCCATCTTGTCAAGCTGATGGAGACGATTGATAGGGCTATACTGATTCGTCCGAACCTTGTTTACAAGGTTACACTCGGCCATTGGGCACTCCGTGAAGGACTTATTCCAGATCTACCTTCTCCACCACCCCTACCCCCTGCTTAATGTCATTCTTATGTTATTTTTAGGAAAGTTTCATTATCTATTATTTTGTTTCTTTCATTGTCGTCTCATATTTCTTTTCTTATAGCTTTACTTTTTACATTAAGGACAATGTAAATCTCAAGTGTGGGGAGTGTATTTAAATTCATATGTACTTAATTGTTAATTTTGCATATTAAATGACATTTAAGTATTGCACCAAATCAAACTTGATCTTTAGTGTTATTTTCTTGATTATTTCTGAACTGTTTGAAATACGTTTGAGAGGAAAGTCCATTACTAATGATCTGATTTTTTGCAAGGCAATCTTTTTCAATTAAATGTTGAAACATTTGGCATTTTATTTGAGAAATTAGTTATGTCTACTTGCAATTTATTCTTTTTATTAACTTAGTCAGAAAGTGAATTTTGAGCCTTTAATGATATGATTTTTCAATCCTATTTTTCTTCTAGGGTAAGTTTTCTCTTAATTTATGTATGTTAGAACTTAATTTGATATCTTGTTGAGTCTTTATTGATTTATATACATACTTGAATATGATTAAGGCAAATAGGCTTAATTCTTTCTTGACTTCCAGAGTTGCATTGATAAAACAATCTCTTAGTTGTCCCATTTGAGCTTGAAATTGATTTCTTTAAATACCTTATTGAATAATCAAGTTGAATTCTTTCGAGCAATTGATATGTTAATTACGAAGTCATAAAATCGTTGTTTCTGTTTTCAGAGGTTGAAAAAAAAATGATGAAAAGGAAAAAGAAATTAAAAAACAAAAGATTGTTGGTGAAGAATAATGAGAATAATTTGGTTGAAAGTGAGAGTGAGAATTATTAGCTCCTTGTGCATTATGCTCTATTAATCATATTTTCAACCTTATTTTGTTTTGTATAGCTTTATCCACAAACATTCTTTACATTTATTCATTTTTTTCTTACTATTTATTGTACCCTTTGCCTCATTATAACCAATGGAAGTCCTTTTGATTCTTGTTATGTATGTGAACTTGAAAGTGGAAAAGAGATTGATAATCAAGCTTATGGTCATTGTTCGCTCTTTTGCTTACCGTAAGTGCACGGATCGCACTTATAATATAGCTAAGAGTCGAATATCGTTCCCACAAGGAATTAGGTACTTCGAATACTAAATATCAACCAATACCTTACTTGGTTCTATTCAAGATCATAAAAATAAGATAAAATGAATTTAAACTAAACTAAAGACTAAAAAATAATAAATGGAAATTAAAGATAAGGGATAGAGATTAAGGAATTCTTCTTCACCTTCCACTTCAATTAATGACATGAATCCCTTCAAGCAACACAAATGAATGATTAAGTTAGCTTGAGAATCTACTTTAGTTAAAAGTCTATGTCTAGGTCAATTAACCATAGTTTCATTTACCTAATCCACTATGTTTCCATGAGAATTAGTGTAAACTTTACTCATGAACGATTTATTCTCAATCACACATTATGCATGACCAATAGGTATATTTCTATCTTATTAACGAATCAATTCATCCAAGCCAATTAAACTCATCAAACATGCATCAACCATATATATGATCTCAAATCCAAATTCCTTTGTCTAGGTTCATCAAATTTAAACAAATCACTTGAAAGTTGGCTAAACCATCAAGAGCATTAATATCTATATGATTGAACATAACCAAACATCAATATATACTCAAAAAAAGATATAATTATCAATATCCATATAAAGATCCAAAGTAATTCCTAAATATAACTCAGTTAATCCTTGAACACAAAATTACACAATCAAAACAGTATTCATGAGATATGAAAAAGAGGAGAAAGCATAAGAAGAAAGAAGAACGCTCACAGATATGACTCTTGAAGCTTAAATCTCCTTCCAAGGTGAAAATGGCCTCCATCCTTGGCTTCTCGAGCCTCCTTAACCTCCAAAGCTTGATTTCCAGCCGCAGCTTCTCTAACCTAAGCAAGGATCTCGTGAAGCTCTCTAAACAAATATAATAAAACAGTATTTATAAGTCCTGAAAACAGAGTCACGCTACGGCATTAATATACTTACACCGCGGTGCGTTCTAATTTAGGTCACAGACGCCACGGCACTAACATGTCATGCCATGGCGTACAAGATTCATAGCTCACTGTCTGATTCAGGCGAAGTCACCATGCCGCGGCATTGATATGCCCACATCGCGGCTTTGAATGTCGATTTTTACACTTGGTTTCCTATTGAGCTTCCTAGTCCAATGTTAATCCAAATCCTTTAAGTTTAAGCTTGATTGGAGCTCTTCCTAAAATATAGAAATAACCAATTTAATAAGTAAATGCAAATGTACTTGATTCATCAAAGATTGAACAATATTTCCTCAGAATCAAAATAGAAGACATCAAAATTGAATTATATAGAATTAAGGCTAAAGTCTTCCATTCCTACTTAAAAACAAGGACCTAGCAATCATTATCACACAGTTATGGGGCATAAATAACTACATCTTGTGGAGTTATCAGTCATGCATTTGTTAAGAGAACTTTGAGTGATCTATTTGCCCTTGCACACTTGAGAGATGGAAAGATAAGTGACCTCAATTGTTTGGTAGAGAGAATAGGTGTAAGCTAGACTCAAGCTTCTAATTGTATTAAGTGCTAGACTATCTTATTTGATTGGATTTGATTGTTGAGCTTCATTAAATTTTTAAACTGTGGAATTTCTCCTGATTCATGTTTCTTGATGTTCAATTTAATCTTGATTTTGATTCAAATTCTTTGCTTGAGGACAAGCAATGTTCACGTATGGGAAAATTTGATAAGCTTATATTTTATAGTCATAAAATATATAAATTATGGTGATTTGCTTATGATTATTAATGAATTTTGAATGGATCCTTATCAATTATCTTCGTTTTTGCAGAATAAAAAAGATTTAACGCATTTAGAGTGAAAGCAGGCAAAGATATCTTATTTTCAAAGCAAAAGAGAACCATTTTGGCTTAAACAGAGCCTTATGTCAACTTAGAAGTGATTTAGGAGTTAGACACGGCCCTGTCTAACTTGAAAAAAGCTTCTTACTAGAAGACACAGTCATGTCTCTTTGTTACATGGTTGTGTCTCCTCCAACATTAAAGTTACACAATACTGAGAGACGAGGCCCTATCTTAATCAATTGAAGATTCTAACTTGGAGACACGATCATGTCTCTTGGTCACACGACTGTGTCTTGCTTAAAGTACAGTTACATAGTTTTCAAAGGACATGACCGTGTCGAAGGGAGACACGGCTGTGTCACTCTTCTTGATGTGAAAAAAAAGGTTGTTTTACTCCCCAATCATTATACATTGGGCAAAATCAAAAAACCTAAGGGACTTTTTGACTAGAGACTTGTGTGACAACAGGTTTTCAGAGGAGAGGCACAAGGATTAGAGGCGAAGACTTGGAAGGCAAGATCAAGAGTTATTGAAGTTCAACCATTGAAGTTCCTTTCTCCATTTTCATCTTATCCATCTTCTCTTTTTGTTTAGAAATCATAGTTGTTTATTTAATCTTTGTTCTTGTTTGTGTTACAATGGCCATGAGCGGCTAAACCCCTATTTCTAGAATTAGGATGAAACTCTCTATTTCTCTTTGATGAATTGTTAATTTGATTCTTTGTCAATGGAAATTATTGTTCTTGATTCATTCTTGGTATGCTTAATGTTTGTGGTATGTTGTGCGTCATATTTACATGATCTTATGCTTTAGGTGAATGATTGAAAGATGAAATCTAATTACTTGATAATCCAAGAATTGAACTTAAGAATTGAGACATAGACATAGGCTTAAATCCTTTGAGAGGTAAACAATTGTCATGAATCTTCATAGGTTGAAACTTGGATTAATTGCCATGAGAATAGGATTGATGAAGTTTTAGCACATTTTTAGTGTCAAGAAATTGGACTTTAAATAATTTAGGACAAATTGCCTTCAAGAACATAATTGAACATTAAAAAAAATAGGATTATAATTTATCATAAGGGATAGTGTAGTGGATTCCTAGTCTTAGGCCTTTAAATCTTTGTTGAATATCATCTTTTCTAGCCTTAATTGTTTACTTATTTCTTTTTTTGTTTTAATTTTATTTGAATTTTTACTATCGATTTTACTCGCTTAAATAATCAAAGTTGTCATAAGAGTTAGTAATAAATTGATCATCGTAGGAACAATCTTTATTTTACTACTTGTACAATCCATGTTCTTATGGAAAATTCACAACACATGGATCTCTTCACGAACATCCAGTTCAGTCAAGAGGACATTGATGAGGTCTATAGTGACTAAGACTAAATTGTTATACTGGTTTGTGGTTCATAGTCCGCAAGTTCTTGGTAATCTTCAGGCTCTCATTGTAGCATTTTTGAGTTATTGTCTAGTCTCCCTTAATAGTAACAACCTTTTCATAATGGTTAATAAACTTCATAGCCAAATGGAAAGTTGAGATCATAGCCCCAAAAGAATTTAGTGAGGGGCAACCTATGATGACGTTATAGACAAAAGGACAATCCACCCCAAGAAATTTGACCTTAAGTGTTTTAATTAAAGGATCCTTCCCCAAAGTCAAATAGGCTTGAATGTATCCTACCAAGATGATCTTGTCCCCTGTGAATTCAATCAATTCACCAGTATACGGGATCAAATCTTTCCTTTCCTTGAGAGCCTTAGCTTCTCGAAAAGATCTAAGAACATAATATCAGTTGAACTCTCTTAGTTAACAAATATACGCTAGACTTCGGTGTTGGTTATTATCCCAGAGATCACCATGGGATCATTATGGTTAGGGATAGCGCTGCTTTAATCTTCGTCTGAAAAAAAAAGATATTAGCAGGGTCTTCTTGGGTCCGTCTTCTAACTTTGATCCTAGATCAGAGGCTACGCTTAACACAACTCAGAGAGCATTCTTTCTTGCGTTCCTTAATTCACCACCATCCACAAAGCCCCCCGAAATGATATTGATTGTCCAGGTTACTTCTGTGTCACGACGTTCACTATCTTAAGTGGGATTATCCTAGGGTTGTGCCCTTTCCTAGTTCTGGGCATTATCTCGGGATGGACCTATTCCAGGATTTTTGTTCCTTGGGGGTAAGTGCCTTCTCTAATATGGAGATGGGCTTCTCCGAGGACTGTAACTCCAAGGACTGTAACTCCTCTTCCTGTAATTCTTTCCACCTCTCTGATTGTCATTTCGGGATTAGTGAATATATCGGCCCAAATGGCAATCCCAGATTAGGGATCCGATGACATCCTAGAGGTTGATGTAGTCCTTAGTGTTATATTTGTAGCCTTCATGAAACACACAATGCTTGTGCTTATCTTTTGTGGGCATGTTTTCTCAATGGAGGAGGCTTTTACACATCTCTAAACTCCGTGTTCATCACTTCTTGGTAAATATATGCTTAAGGTGTGTTAAGGGAATATAACTTTCATATTTCCCCCTTAGTGGAGGCCTTGAATTCTGGGTTTGCAAGGGAGCCTGACCAAGTTTCAATTTGACATTTTCTCCCTCCTCTAGATGCTTTCTTGCGTAGATAACGTCCTCTGCATTGATGTACTTGTCATCCCTAGCTCAAAACTCATCCATCGTCTTTGGCTCTTTTTTAGTAAGTGGAAAGGAGAATGCTCTAGGGAGGATGTCTTCTCTCATGTAATATAAGCTGAGTCTCTGATTCCAGTCACGAAAGTTTACTACTTCTTTGTTGAACCAAGATATATAATCTTGGAGTGATTCCTCATTTCCCTGCTTGATATGGGAAAGACATGAAATAGATTTCGACTGCACCTTACTAGTGGTGAAATGTAGTAAAATTCTTGAGGACAAGTCTTCCCAATCAACAACGGACTTTGAAGCTAAAGTGATGAGCCATTTCAAGGTGACTTTCTTCAGGGAGAGAGGAAAAGCACGACACATGAATGGATCATTTCCTCCAGCAAATAGCAAAGCAGAAACATAAGCATCTAAGTGTTCTTAGGAGTTTGTGGTCCCATCATAGGCTTCAATATTAGTTGGATATTTGAAGCGCCTAGGGATCTCTTAGGTCATCAACTCATCAGAGAAAATTTGATTATACTTAACCGATTTTCTTTGTCTATGCTCCTACTCTCTATTTTCACACACTAGGTTATTAGCTCTTTGTTTGGCTTATGTTACTGTAGAACTTTCCAAGTTAAGTCCCCCATCATGGGCTGGTTCCCTCCTATTGTCGCAATTCCTTTAGAGAACTTGATTTTCGTCCTCCTTTTCTTAGTTAGCAACTCTTTCCAATTCATGCATACGTTCATCATGGAATCTGACCAGGGAGATCAATTCCTCTCATGATAGTTTAGGGAAACGTGATTCGCCCTACTTAGGACAAAACTTCATTGTTCTCTCACGTGCCTAAACGCTGCAACGCCAATATCCGCAGTCTAGCCTCACCTGAGGGGGATCCACACTGACTATTTCATTGTATCGCCAGAACACGTTGCAACTGAGGGGAAAGGTTCTCATTGGTATGTGAAGTCTCTTCTCCATCTCACTTGGGTTCTAGTTTGGAAACAAATTGATCTTAGATTGGAGCAGAGGCCGAACAATGGCTAGAGGAAGGTTGATTTTGTGTTGCAGAAGCGTGATTTCGCCTAGTACTGACCATGATGGTAGTAATGGGAATCGAGAATTGTTGTTCTCACAGACGGCGTCAATGTTCTGTATGGGTTTCAGAGGATCACCTAAGTAAGGCTGATGAAGGTGGTTTCCTCCATAACATGGTGGCAGTGACGGTGGTACAAGGGGTGAGTACCTGTAAAAGATACTCTAACGCTCAAGTTAGATCATTGCATAAAGTAGATAGTGTTTGGAATTAGAAGCATGCTTTCGTTACCTTGTGTAGTATTTATAAGAGAGTCATGATAGATAATGATCATGATTAAATTTACATTAATGGATAATAAATGTTGTTAATTAGGATAAAAATCTAATAAAATTATTATTTCTTATAATTTACTCCTCTATTTATGAGGAATTCTATGAGAGGATTTTCTCATCATAAATAGACATATTCAGTTATCTAATAGTGCTCATAAATATTCAGAATTTAACTCTAACAGATCGAGTTATTCTTAAACTGCTAACCCAGAACCTGATCCAGAATACGATCCATTAATTTTTCACCATTTATTTATTCTTACGTTCTTTTGATATTGTTCAATTTTTTTAAACTATTATTATTATTATTATTATTATTATTATTATTATTATTATTATTATTATTATTATTATTATTATTATTATTATTATTATTATTATTATTATTATTATCCTAAAAGTAGTGAAAACATTATGAATTACTATTGGAGGCAATATATAAAATAATATTATACATATTAAAGCTCACTTTATTTTAAGATTTAATTTTGCTAAATCATTAAAAGAGTTTGATTATTACAACAACTACTTTTAAAATTTAACTCTTTTAATGATGTATCAACATATGATAGTGTAAAAAATTTTACACAGATAATACATCAAATTTAAATCCTTATTTTTTATATCATTAAATTCGTCTCTAGATTTATTTCAATATTACATTAACACTTTTATGTACAAATTTACATTGAATTCAATAACTCAACGTAAGTGGTATTCATATAACATATATAATTTTAAGAAAGAAAAGAAAATTGTTATTAGTGGAGTAAAGATTTGTATCGTCGTTCTTTATCGTGAGGGGAGAAAAGAAAATTTACTACTGCACATGACTTAAATTTCTTTTATTAGAAATACTGAATTTTTTTCAAAAATAAAAAAAAAAATGTTTGCCTTTTTTCTTTAAATATCATATTTTCATTTTCAAAAATATTTAATCTCTCGAGTAATGTCCAACCAAATACGTCGTACCATTCTACCAGCGCTAGTTTCCTTGGTTTTTTTTATTCACCAGTCGAAATTAGTTTATATGAAGTAGTAGATCTTCTAAGGGATCATGATCATGACCCTTCAACATTTTTGAAAATATTTAAGAAGGCTACATGCATTCCTTCAAATATTATAGTAAAATATGACCATCAAAACATCAGCATAAGATTCGTGACTTTTGATATGGTTGAAATAATAAGGACTTAAGTACAATTTTAAAAGTGCATGACTGCTTCGCCTTTGTCTTACAAGTACTTTCTGTTAGTAGGGTGCATGGATAAACCACATAAAACAACCATTGATATGGTTGAAAAAAAAAAAGGTCGAAAGCCATCAGTGCTGGGAAATAAAGAATGGCAACTTGCAAAACAGGTAAAACAGGTTCTACTACAATTTTTTTTAAAAAAAAAATCTAGTTCAATTGCTAAGCTTAGCGATGGTTGCAAACAGGTCCTGCCAAGGTGCCAGCACCTCCTCTTCAAATTTATTAATTAATAAATAAAGTGAAATTATCCATGTGATCCTCTTCCCCATACTCGGTGGTTTCCAGCAACGAGCTCAACCAAATTATCTACCAAAATAGAACCATTCACCTTCCTAGCGGTTTGTGTTTGTGTCACATTCATGATTTTAAATTGCGGTCTACAATTATAATTGTAACCGTAATATTACAGTTTTTGTAGTCTCCGCAATCGTATCGTGACCGCATTAACCGCATCATATGAGTGGATCATCTTCTCTAGCAAACAGGAAAGCAAAAACATAAGTATCTAAATGTTCCTGAGAGTCCGTGATTTTATTATAGGCTTCAATATTTGTTAAATATTTAAAATACCTAGGGATTTCATAGGCCATCAATTTGTTAGAGAAAGATTGGTTTTGTATAACCAAGTTCCTCGCTCCTTGATCATGCCCCTTTTTTCTCCGAAGTGGGATTTTAGCACTCTGATTGGGTTCTATGATCCTAGAATACTCTGGATAGCGTACCCTGTCGTGGGCTTTGTCCCTCCGGCTTTCGTGATTCTTGTTAGGAATTCGGTTCTCGCCTTCTTTTTCCTTGTTGATAGCTCTCTCCAAATTATGGATACGTTCGTCTTGGAGTCTAACGAGAAAGATGAGTTTTTCTCTGGATAGCTCTTAGAGACCAGATTCAGCATGGCGGAACCAAACTTCATCATTGTTCACTCGTGCTCCTAAGTGCTACAATGTCGATACCCATTGTCTGGTATCTCCAGACGGTGCTCCTTGTGAGCCGAGATGTTGTCTCACCGGAACTTGTTGTAGCAGAGGATAGAGATTTTCGTCAGTATGGAATGTTTCTACACCATCCTGTCTAGGTTTCGATTGGGCAGTGACTTGCTCTTAGATTGACTCATGAGCAAGAGCGAACGCCAGATAGTAGCCAGAAAAAGGTAGGTTTTGCACAACAGAGGCACAATTCTGAATGGTAGAGACGTGCTTTTCCTCGTGGTGACCATGATGGTGAATTATAGGAATCGAGGTTTATTGTTCTTACAGACGGTGTTAATGTTTTCAAACGGGTTTAGATTAATACCAGAATTGGTTGACAATGGAAGTTTCCTCCGATGCACGTCAGCTGCGATGGTGGTGTGAGGGGGTGGGTAACTGTAAAGAGCACTCTGACACTCAAGTTAGATCATGCACAAGGTAAGTAATGTTTGGAATTAGATTATATACATTTGATACCTTGTGTGGTATTTATAAGAGTATCTTAAATAATAAGAATAATAATTCAATCTGAATTAAATATTATTAATTAAGATAATAATCTAATAAAATTATTTTCTCTTATAATTAATTCTTTATTTATGTAAAATTTAATTGATGTTCATATTTATAAAAAATTCTAAAAGATTTACATCTCATAATTAAATAAATTTATTTATCCAATAATACATATAAATATCTAAGATATAAATCTAATAAATCAAATTATTCATGATCTATTAATCTGAAATTCGATCCAGAACAGTTTCCATTTGCATGCCGCATGCATAAACGTATCGTATTCCAAGTAACTATGATCCCCACCTCATTCTTATAGGTGCATGATTGAATCCTCCTACAAGCTGATGGCCAAAACGCAAAGCAGTTTTTAAAGTTGTGGAGTTTCTCTTTCTCACGTAAACGAAAATGGAAGCATTATGATTGAGCTAACTCGCATTTTGCAATCCACTCACCGCCCATGAATCTTATCCGTCTGTGACAAGCTTATCATTTATGAAATACGGATATTTCATAATATTTATCATATGTTTCCAATATTATACTAAATATTTAAATAACTGATAAACATTAGTTTAATGTTTTAATAAAAAGCATACCTCATATTATACTCAGATAATATTTAATATTCATATACGTATTCGTGCATCCCGGCTTATCATATCTGTCCTAAAAAATGGGGGGGGGGGGGGGGGGGAAACCAGTTCCTGTAAGTTTATTACGAACCGACATTCAAAAGAAAAAAAACTTGTGATCTAGATTTCAAGTATAATGCCACATTTAAAACCACCTATATATGCCACGTGCAATCCCATAAATATTACCTCATCAGTTTTTATTATGTTTTAGAATTAAATAAAATCAACGTGTATTAATTTAAATAAAAAGAGTTTGAATTCTTTAAATTATGTTTAGAAATTTTAAAGTAAATGAAAATAAAAGACTTATAATGAAATAGAATATAATAGAAGAGAAAGTATTATTTTATTGTTTGGATCTTTAACGAGAGAAATGAGAGAAGTGTTCAAACAATTTCTTCTTTGACTTATCAAATTGAGAGATAAAAATCGATGGCTTTGAGTAGCAAAAAATATCACTCACTGACTTTCTCTTACCATTTTATTCCCTCCTTTATAAATTAACTCTCAAACGCATTTTCATAAAAAAAATTCATTTCATTCTATGACATTCTCTTACTTGTCAACTTTTCAAACATAACTTTAAGTATGTGATCATGATGAGTTTGATCTTAAAATTTATATATATAAGAATAACGTTATTATGAAAGTTTTTCACTTAGGAATCTCACAGTATTTTGAGATATTAATTTTTTATCTATTTAATAAATGATACTCTAAAAAATTATAAAAAAAAAACTAAATTATAAGCATTAGCTCAACTGAGTAAGAAAATAAAATAATAATGATAAAAAAAAAGTCTGAGCTTTTATTAATGGCATATATCACCTTAAAATAGGACAATTTCTTCTCTCCATAAATATTTTAGCTACTTAGAAAATAACGACTATATACAGAAACCTCATGCTATAGACTAGAGAGAGAACTATATAAATTAGCAACTTTCTTTTTATCTCAACATTACTTTAGCATTTATTCAAACATAAAATAATTAATAAATATTTAATAAATCATTTAAATGACAGTAACAACAAAAATTAGAGTTTCATATCAACTCCGCTCACTCTCTAACTTTCTTATCAATGTCTCCGAGCACGATGAATTGTCTCAGTTTTTTTCGTTTTTCTTTTAATGTAGCACATGTCACTAAAAGTTACTCGAATCAATAAAAATTAATGAGAATTCAACCTCAGTGTATATTGATCCCTGCAAACATTGTCGTTTTGTTAGACTATTTTTATAAAAACTTGTTTCTTAATAAAAGAAAAGAAAACGTATGACAAGTGACAACATGGTTTAGTAGCCAAACGGCAATAAGGGTATCAAAAGTTTTATAGGTGATCAAATGTCCATTCAGCCATGAAACTGATACAAGTTAAAGCCTTAGATAGCCAACGGTTAAGGAATTAATATGGCCCGTGTGGTCTTTTTATCAGTTGATTGTCATAACGCTCTGAACGGCTAGTGGATTTTTTTTTTTTAATTTATTTTAAATGAAGGAAGTTTAAACTTATATTCTCATCTAAACTCGCAAAATTTTTTCCTAGTAGTCAAATTCTAGTAACTTGGCTAGTTTTTAAAGAGTAAAAGGCAACTTCCTAATATATACGTCTTCTTACTCTTTAGTATTATGTATGTGAGTGTAGAAATTATATGTGTAAAATATTATGTTGTGTATAATAATATTTGAATTGAGAAAAAGTGTTTGGTGGGATTAGCTTCCATTTAATGTCACCCCAAAAAAAAAACATATTTAACCTAGTGGCATGCTCTATACCTAACTTTCACTTTGCTTTTAATTCATTTATTTTATTTTCATCTTGTGAGTTTTAGACTGTAAGGATTGGTCAAGTGTGTGTGTGTATATATATATATATATGAGTGTTTATTGTGAGAGGATAAGAGAAATGAATCTTGATCATATAATTATATATAGATGGTCAAGATTAAAAGTTACTTAAAGGTCATGTGACCACTTAAAAAAGTCACATACATTTATGTTTTAATCTTAACCATTCATGTAAGATTCAATAGTCAAGATTCACTTATCTCACCTCTTATAATAAGCACTCCTCTCACTAGATACATTTCTTATATATATAATTTGTTATAATATTTACTAATAGAATTGGCTCATTTAATCAACCTTTAACTCACTTTTATAAAATTAATAGATGAATTTACAAAACTAATAAAAAAGAATAAATTCTTTTATTTTGTTTATTTTTCCCGTTTAGACATCAAATCTTATTTGGCAATTATGCTAGTTGATTCAACTAGTAAAATTTGCAAAGACTTAAAAAATGGATCTTTCCTATGTTAAAAATGAAAGGATTTTTAAAAAGGAAAAGGTTATTATATATGCACTTTGCTGTATCTAGAACCAATTACACTAAAAATCGAGTATTCTATTTCATCCATGTAACACACTGCCTCACAACCATTAAAATCTATGAGCTGAAACTAACAGATGAGCTCCGCACATATACCCACTTTGGATATTTTAATATAATATATTAGTTTGAGGATAGCTATAGTTCTGTTCTATATAAAATTCAATTTGTTAAAGTAATGGTAAATGTATTGTTGAAAATGTTTATTATAACTTCAAAATTAATATGCTGGCAATGTGCCAAATGGGAAAACCCAAGGCAGCATAATATTTGTTTTTTTGGTAGTCAAGGAGGAATATATATTGCAGTTGCTCCCAAAGATATGAAGAGACCAATGTATGATCGACCATACTTAAAAAGTAAATTTCATTTGAATAAGGATGTCTAACATGAATCTTTAAATGAGTACTCACTGGGTTTTTTTTTTTTTTTGTTCTTCAAAAAGTTTTGACACTTAATTGAATGCAGCTTGTGAAAAGTTGGGATAGAAGTCTTTAAAATTAGTCATTTGCAAATAAATAAAAAATAAATCAGTCTATTTATAATTTTTATATTCTTACATTAAACAATGTATATATATTTTTTTATATTTTATTTAATATTATTTATTATATATTTTTATTATAATTTTCTCTCACTCAATTATATCTTTTAAAAAAAATTATGAATATAGCAGCTACAAATGATTATTTTCCTTTGTTGATCTTTATGAAAAGAGAGCTCGAAGATTAACTCAAAAATCTTGCAATTAATGCCTAACATTGTACACTATATTTAGAGATCGTGTGCCTGAATACCAGAAAGGAAAAAATAAAGGCTAGTATATAATGTGTTCAACTGCTATTATTGTACTAAAAAGAAAAGGTTAAAGAGGCCAACTCACCGAAAATAAATAAATAAATAAAAACAAATTGCCTGATGCAGTTCATCGTCTAACTCTAATATCTATATATATCAGCACACTACATGTTGCAAGTTGAGAGAGAGAAAAGTACATATGACAAAACTTTCTTGTCATTCATAATTTGAGTTTTATTCAGATATTAATTACTCCCCCTCGCCGAAATTTATTTATTGCTTATTCCAGAAATAAAATAAGTCTTATATTTTATTTTATTTTTTATTTTTTAGAATATCTCTTGATTTAATATATGAAATATTAATTTTTTTAAATATAATCAAATATTTAAATAAAAAAAATTAATAATATTATTTTTATATACATAAATTTAAAAATTAAATTTAATATTATATACTTAAAAAATCTAAAAAAAAACTCTTTCGCTTAAAACAATACATATGAGTAAAAAATAAGTCTTATATGTGGCCATAACTTTCTTGTCTTTTATAATTTAAGTTTTATTCATATATTAATTACTCCTCCTCGTCGAAACTTAATTATTGCTTATTCCAAAAATAATAAAAAAAAAATAAGTCTTATATGTGGCCAAAACTCTACAGGTGGTGGTGTGAACTCGTGACAGACAGTGGGTGCGGCGCAGTGATAAGCACAGATCCTCGAAACCTAAGCTTAGCCTATAAATACTTAACTTTGTGGCCATTTTATGTACTAGAAGACGAAGAAGGTTTTATAAAGATGGAGCAGAATGACAATCATGCTAGAAGGAAAAAGGGAGGGCTCGTCACAATGCCCTTCATCTTTGGTAAGCTTCAAACACAAACTCTAGTGTATCTATAATTAGAATGGAGAACTTAGCTAGCTCCTCCTAGTTCTACTCTTATATATGGTTTTGAATCTGATAACCTTGGACTTGTTTTGCTGCAGTTAATGAGGTTTGTGAGAAGTTGGCTGTGGTGGGTTTCAATACAAATATGATTAGCTACTTGACAACACAGCTTCATATGCCATTAACCAAAGCGGCTAATACCCTCACTAACTTTGGTGGAACTTCAAGCTTGACACCATTGCTTGGTGCCTTCATTGCCGATTCTTATGCCGGAAAGTTCTGGACTATTACCGTTGCTTCCATTATATACCAAATAGTTAAGACCCTCTCCTTCTATTTTTGGTTTTTTTTTCTTTATTAAGTTGTGAGGCTAATCTTTAAGCATTATCACAATTAAGAGATCATCTCTTCTATTTTTGAAGTAAACTGAAAAGTATTATGAACTATAATTCGAATTTTAAGCTTTAAGATCTAGGTGTTACCGCGTAAATGTATTATTAGCATAATTAATAAAATTATATATATATATGGAGATGATTAATTTACATTAATGTAAATTTTTTTTATATTTATTTTTAGTTATTAAATTTATTTTTATTTAATAATTATTTTTAATAAAATAATTTTAATCATTAAATAAAAATAAAATTAACACTTAAAATTAAATGTAAGAAAAAAAATTTATATTAATATACTTTATATATATATATATATATGTTAGAACTTAATTAAGACCTCACTAGTCACTACTAACTTGCAATTAGATAATAGGATAGATTTTCCTTTGTCATAATTCATATGGTTAAATATAGAATAAGAATTTAATAGAATTAGGTGTATATTGCTTTGGATTCTTTGGTTTTTTTATAAACATGTCATGTCATCAATTCAGTGCACTTTATATTTATATATATCCATAATGATAGAAGCTAATTTTCTATTTTGTAACCGTGGTTGTGTTAATTAATCAGGGGATGATTAGTCTGACATTATCAGCAGTACTTCCACAGTTAAGACCACCTCCTTGTAAAGGTGAGGAGTTATGCCAAGAAGCTAGTGCAGGACAGTTGGCAGTGCTGTATGTGTCACTGCTACTAGGGGCCTTCGGGTCGGGTGGGATCCGACCCTGCGTGGTGGCATTTGGAGCTGACCAGTTTGATGAATCGGATCCCAAGCAGACAACAAAGACATGGACTTACTTCAATTGGTACTATTTTGTCATGGGTGCAGCCATACTTGTGGCTGTGACTGTGCTTGTTTATATTCAAGATAACATTGGATGGGGATGGGGCCTTGGAATCCCCGCCATTGCAATGTTCATCTCAATTATTATCTTCATTGTTGGATATCCACTTTACCGGAACTTGGATCCGGCTGGGAGCCCGTTTACCCGATTGATACAAGTACCTGTGGCTGCATTTCGTAAGAGGAAGGTACCAAATGTGCCCCACTCTAATTTACTATACCAAAATGATGAACTGGATGCCTCTATTTCTATGGGAGGGAAGCTTTTTCATACGGAGCAGATGAAGTAAGTGTTACTTTCTTTTTTTTCTTTTTTTTTTCGAGTTATTGAATTTAATAAGAGTGTGTTAGAATGCATCCTTTTTTTTTATATTTAAAGGTAATTTAGCAAGTCACGTGTTTATATCTACACCAAACATAAAATATTTTTACTATGAATTAAAAAACAACACATAATCATAGTGTTAAGAAACATAAACCATACTCAAAGCCCCTTTATATTCTCATATAATTTGAAAAAAAAAATTCTCTCACTTGCTCTCTTTCTCTCTCACAAGTAATTGATTCTATTTATAGCCAAGTTCCAATTGTCTTTAAGATTCTTTAATTTTTAAATTTCATAAATTTTCAAAGATTTTTTCATATTCTTAATTTAAATTTCTTAAATTTCTAAGATATATCTACTAAAAATAAACATAAATAAAATAAATTTTTATTTTTATCAAGATATATATTCAAATTTCTCAAACTAAATGGTGTAATGATATATAATCAAGATATATAATCATATTCTTAAAATGGTGTACTCGCAATATCATCATTATTGAATTACAATTCAATAATGGAGTTCAATCATCAATGATTGGTACAGATTCACGAATTGACAGACATTATCATCGTTGGTTATAATTTGTTGTGCTCGGACGTGGATAAAGATCAAAATTATATATATTCATTAATCTCTAGTTATAAAAAAATTATTCTCTTACCCTGTGTTTGGAATGTAATAAAATAGGAAATGATTTGATTTGTAAATTAAATTTAATTAAATTTTATGTTTGGAATCTTAAAAAATAAGAAATGATTTGATTTCTAAAATTACATAGATTTTATTCCTTTTGTTTTAGAAATTTCATCAATTTTGATAGAATTTGTTAGGATTTGATTTGATTTGAAATGAATAGACTATTTTACCCTTAATAACTATCTCTAACCATCTCTCATAAGGGTTAAAATGTAAAATAATAAAATCAAATCAAATCAATTCTTATTTTAATAAATTTTAAACATAAAATTTAATTTATAAATCAATTCAAATCCTATTTTTTTTAAATTAAACATAAAATTTGATTTTTAAATAAATCAATTCAAATTAAATTAAATTAAATTATTTTTTATTTTTATTCATTCTAAACATACTCTTATTGTTTCTAATTATACGAATCGTATTTTGAATTTATAAGGTGCACTCGATGTCAACCAGTCATTATCTGGTTTTAAAGAGATTTAAATAAATGATTAGACATAACTCAACCTCTCTAGAATTTTGCACTAGGATAATCTAATTGAATTCCATAAATGCAGCAAATCGTGGTTGTACAGTAGACATATGAAAGTTAAGTAGTAGATCAGCACCCACTAAATTATTTGCCAATTATTATTTCCATGGACCCGAATGATTGACCCTTTTTTTTTTTTTTTGCCATGTATTATTGGCCAATTTGATCATCATCACATCATTAACTGGTCTTTCGCATACAGAGGACTAATCTCTTGTCCATATGTCTAGCATGAATCTATGAGAATAGATTTTGGTTTTCTTGACCACCACCACATTTTTCTTTTGATATATCATTGGCAACCATTCAGCTAGGCAACAAAAGGTTTCTGTCATCTTACCTCATATATCTGTCTTGCCAAACAAAGGCTTGAATTATTTGAGCCTTAAGTTTTGGTCCATATGATACTTATCTTTTTGTTGCCACCTACCCCCGTAGGCTTCTAACTGGGCCTAGGTGAGTCCATAGTCCATATTCGATCTTCACATGTATTTCTCATGACTATGTATTGTTTCGGGTAGATTTTAAATAAAGGGTCCGCTTGGTATAAAAAATAAGATAAGATTTGATAGTATTAGACTTGATAGTATAAGATCTAATAGTATAAGACCTGATACGTAACGGTTGGGAACATCAGGATGTTTAGAATTATAATGAAAAAGTCTTTATAAAAGCTTATACATCAAAATCCAATCAGACTTAATTCCAACCCCAAGGTTTGATTAAGTTATTCATCATTTTAATGTATAAGAGAAGTTTGATGGATAAGCTTATACAATATAATATTTGTACCAAACAAATGATAAAGTCATAATGTATTGTATTAATTTATTCTATGGCCTAATATAGCATGTCAAACAGGCTCAACTTCTATAGTTTTATTTCGTGTGCAGTTTATCTTCTCAAGGTTTTGATGAATTTAATTTATCTCTTTCTATCTTAGTATCATTAGAATTAGTAACAAAATTTGATAGTTGTTAATGATAAATTTTTACATATTTCTTAACAATTTTGAATAGCACTGTGGGAGAAATCTTAATTTGTATACTATTAGAAGTTATGTGCACCAATTGAATCGCAAGGCGTAAATTGTTAATGAAGTAAAAAGTTGCACGGATTTTTTAAAACTTGCCTAAATTCTTTTCATGAGTATGAGAAACAATTAAGGGGAAAAATTCACATTCTTTGAAATTTGATGCAGATTTCTAGACAAGGCAGCCATTGTGACTGAAGAAGACAATAGCAAAACACCCAACTTATGGAGGCTAAACACAGTTCATAGAGTGGAGGAATTGAAGTCCTTAATCAGGATGGGCCCAATATGGGCATCAGGCATACTTCTCATCACAGCCTATGCCCAGCAAAGCACATTCTCCCTCCAACAAGCCAAAACCATGGACAGACACCTCACCAAATCTTTCCAAATCCCAGCAGGCTCCATGTCTGTATTCACCACGCTCACCATGCTCGCCACCATCGCCTTCTACGACCGTGTCTTCATCGGTGTGGCCAGTCGGTTCACCGGACTGGACCGGGGTATCAGCTTCCTTCACCGAATGGGGATTGGGTTTGTGATCTCAACCTTGGCTACCCTGGTTGCTGGGTTCATTGAAGTGAAGCGAAAGAATGCAGCCATAGCCCATGGGCTCATTAACCACTCAAATGCCACAATCCCAATCTCAGTGTTTTGGCTTGTGCCACAATACAGCCTTCATGGAATGGCCGAGGCCTTTATGTCCATTGGGCACTTGGAGTTTTTCTATGATCAGGCTCCAGAGAGTATGAGGAGCACTGCCATGGCACTTTTTTGGACTGCAATTTCTGTTGGGAACTATGTGAGCACACTTTTGGTTACCTTGGTCCACAAGTTTAGTGCTGGGCCTGATGGGTCGAATTGGCTTCCTGATAATAACCTGAACAAGGGGAAGTTGGAGTACTTTTATTGGCTGATCACAGTACTGCAGTTTCTTAATCTTATTTACTACTTATGTTGCGCAAAAATGTACACTTTCAAGCCAATTCAAGTCCATGACAAAGGGGATAGCAGTTCAGAAGAGAACCAAGTTGAGCTTACTACCACGGTTTAAGTGCAATTTTATAGTGATTCAGTTGTGTAGATTTTGAGTTTCTCACCCGGTTCAGTGACCACGCTTGTAGAGTGACCAGGAGACCATGTACTATAAATAATGATAATTACTAAATAATAGTAGAAGGATTGTATCCATTAGCTTGTATCTTTGTTCAATATATCTCAACTAAAAATAATGATGGTTACTAAATATTAATACAAGAAGGTATTCATTGATAATCTTGTTAATGGCTCAGAGCACTTATCTTGGTCACCAATAGCAATGGGATTGAGTCCCCTGAACTCATATACGGTGAGGATAGGAGTAACTGTCTCAAACTCTCAATGCCCTCTGACCCCTAGTAGTGGTCCGCAGTGAAATAAGGAATGAGAATGAAAGAAAATCAAAAGACAAAACCTTTAAGTTTAACTTAAGGCCATGACCCAATCTAACAACCTATGAACCCGTCATCCACCTAATAACCCAAACCCATGAAATTTAACCCATAACTTAAAATAAAAAATTAAAAAAGAAAAGATTCGATAAGTTAATCTACCCCTACTCATTATGGATTGCGAGTTATACGAAACAGATTAAATAACTCAATCTTTAAAAAACGAGCTGCACCATGTAATTAAATTTATCTTTTTTATAAGTTAAATAGATCAACTTATCAAGTTTAACGGGTTGACTTATCGTATCAAAATTTATATTGACAACTCTTTTCAATTAGAAGATTTTATAATTCATTGTTAATGTTTACAAATGGATCAAAGTTCAAAAAATATAAATTTACTTTTTCATGTATGTATGTATATATATATATATATGGACTTTTTGAATTTGTTTTGATCAACTGCTAGAGACTAGTCATGTGGGCTATCTTTCTTCTCCTGATTTGGCAATTGGAAGGAGATAATTATGCATTGAGTAATGTTAGTTACACATAATTTTTCTCACAAGATCCACATAAACATTCAAATGAATGATTAGAAAAATTTCAATCATTACTTTACACACTGTAAAAACTTTCAACCACCCATTTTATGTTGTGAGATTACTATGCATGGAGGGTCTTAGCATATATCTTTTTCATTACACAATTTAGGATAAATAATTCAAAGCATTAAGCTACAAAGGCAATATATGGGAAAAGATAGATAGAAAGACAAATTGTGCATAGTAGATCATACCCATTTTCATGGGCTTGCAAGATCGGTTTGCGGTTCGTTAAACTTGTTCACTCATTTATCATTCTAAGCTTGAGAAACTGTGGTCCATATCCTTTTTCATGGGTTTACAAGACCAATTCGTAATCTATTAAACTTATTCACTCCTTTATTATTCTAAGGTTGAGGGTTGTGGATCATACATCTTTTATCTTAGGCTTGCAACATAGTCTAAGAAGAAAACTTCAAAATCCACTTAGTGTGGATGGAGTTTTTAGAATCAACTTAAAAAATACGGCAGCGTAACATGATCCTATTAGAATATTTCATAACTACCTCATAATCATTAACGAAGATGTGAGATTACACTTCACTCACCTCTATAACCTCTATAAAAAGCAATTATCACCTTGAAGAGGAGACTTTTGGCTGAAACACTTAGAATCCCATGAAAACATTTCCATAATCTCTACCTTTAGCTTCGACGGAACACACAGGTGAAGAATTATTCACCAAAATAAGCTTTTCTCAAGCAAAGAGAAAGATGAAAGAAATTTAACAATTACTTTTTTGTTGAATAATTCTTCACCTGTGGCAAAATGAAATTAAATAAAGTAAACAGCAATATTAATATAAAAAAGCTCATGACACGTCTAGTTAAAAACAAGTTAAATTTAGTTAGACCCAATCGATAGAACATAACCTCTCTCGTCTTTTTTAGAAAAATTCTTATACAAATTTAAAACATTAAAATTATTAATTATATCATTAATTATAATTTTATAATAATTAATTATTAAATAAATATAATAATTATTTATTAATTAATTATGTAATTCTCTAATGTATTCAACTTGGATGTTCTCAATTTATGGAAGAATTTCTTTTTCTTTTTTTCTTTTTTTGTTACAACGATACGTAATCGGGCCGAACGAGGAACCACGCCTGTTCACCCATGATGTAATGGCGCGAACCTTAAACTTCCTCGTAGGATCAACGGTTGTTGTTTTCTCATTCTCACCACTTTCGTTCTCTCAGTTTGAGTTGAGTTTTCAACCTTAGGCACAGCGCATAGGAACGTCATTCTTCTAACCTTCTGACAAAGCAAAAAAATACAAAAAAAAAAATCAAAAAGAAAAAACAAAAACAAAAACAACCCACAAAACCTCCCAATAAAGCGAACTCAACTTCCCCAACACAACACAACACGCACGTTTTGTTAACAAAATCAAGCATCAAATTAAACATCAAAATCAAACATTAGTAGTCCAAAGACGCAACCTTTTTAACTTTTCCCAGTATTTGGATTCCTTGTACGTAATGTTTGGTAAAATGTGGCGGTGATGGTGAGCAGCGACGACGTCATGGATTCGGCGGCGACACCTCTTTCGGCCATAGCCGATGCCTTCGAGGGTCTCGCGAATTGTGTCGAGGGAGGGAATAATGGGTCCACAGAACAAGAAAAGCTTCATTTGGACACTTTCTGCCACGCTTGCTCTCTCGTCTCTGTTCTCTTTGGTTGTCTCGGGCTCCCTTTCAAATTCGCTGAATTGGAATACATGGCCAAGGTTGGTTCGTTTAATGTTCTTGTTTGTTAAATTTGGACCCAAAAAATGTAAGAATGAATGTGTCGGGGGCGATAAACAATTATGATTGAAACGTTTCAATATTTTTATTTCTTTGTTATAGTTGCTTCTCATGATAAAAATATGATATATTTTATTTCGTGTTGCTAAATGTTTTGGGGGAACAGTGAAGATTATACAAGTTATTTTTTTCACCCTGTGATGTTTTTGTGACAAACTTAGTTTCTATAAGCAACAAAGTAGGCTAGCGCTATTTTTGTTACCAAATGTGGTAAATTGGTAATTATCCACCTGGTTTAGATGGTAATACATGGAAAAATTAAATCAGATGCTGGGTGCCGTAGTCTATGTATAATTTGGCAGCTTATCAACCCAGTATGGGTCTTTTTGATAGGAATTTATGCCATCCAATACACAAGCCTTTAGTTATGTTATTCCAAAGAGTTTCTAGCCATCGGTGCGCTGCCTATACAGTTTATTTAAGGAATATATAGCAACAATTGCACTGCCTTTAAGATACTTCAATTTGATGATTTTATGCTTGCTCTTTTGGTTTATTCAATTACTTTTCCTAACACTCATTTCTGGTCTGGTATTCATGGCATCATGTTTACTTCCATATTTGGCAATTTACTTACAATTGGATTCTTGTTTTGAATTTTTATAATTATGCTTCTAATGATATAAATATACATTTGATATATTCAGCTACATGGACTTGTGCAAGCATCAAAGACATGTGACACTCTACATGATATACTTGACCTTGATGTCGCAAATGGCACAGTGAAAACAGCAGGAAGCCTTTCACGTAATCTGCGTAGAGTTCGGCAGGGTCTCGATCTCGTCAGAGCTATATTCGAACAGCTTTTGTCAACTAAGTATGCAAGTCATTTTTACAGATGTATCTTGTCATGTCTTTTGAGATCTTTGTTGTGTATAAAACTCAAATAAGAGGCTGAATTATTTATGTGATCTACAAATATGCTCATGTGATGTTTTTCCAGCAATGCAATTTGTGACTGTCAACAACCCCCCCCCCACCGTGCCACAGTGATATAAGTAATCCAGTGACTTTTGCATCCCTAACTATACTTTTTTCATCTTACAACAAGAGTGGATTAGCTGACTTATTCTGCAATTATCACTACTTAAGAAAACTCTCTTTCTATGGTATATCTTTGGATTTATCTTGTTTTTATTCATTGACCAAGTTCATTTTAACCATTTATCTCCATGTATGTTCAATCAGCTTAATGGATAACAATTTATCATGACTCATGAGACACAGAAATAAGATTCAATTCAGATTAAAAGATGATAAGTTGAAGACCTTTTTATGTAGAACTTTATTAAACATGTTAGAGAATCCTCTTTTCCCACTTACTTTATCCTTTGATCGTTTTATGGCATCATTTTTGCTCGACAAACAATATCTTGAAGTCAATACTACAGCCAACTTTGAATGTAAACACCGGCTGTGCCTTGTGCCAAATATAAAGAATAATTTTGCATAATACTGACATAATAATAGTTAATCACGTTACCTTCTTGCTTGGCACTCGCATTCCAAGTATTACTGTATGACTGGCAAAACAACCGTACACAATATTCTTTTGCATTATGCAGCCATGATGTGCCTGTTATGTTGTATGTAATTAATTACACTATTTGTATCTCTCCAGCAACAAAATTGCATTTTCTGTCTGTCAAGTTTCAGTGGCAATGCAGTAATTCTTCAAAATACTATCATTAATTTTCATATCAGTTTAAGTTAGTTTTAGTGTCTGGTGATGGTGGTAACATCTGATTTATGATTTCGGCATTTCAGCGATAGTTCTCTAAAAGAAGTAGCATCAACAGCTTACGCACAGGTTTGTGCACCATATCACACATGGGCAGTAAGAACAGCTGTATATGCTGGGATGTATGCACTTCCAACGAGACAACAACTCATGATGAAGCTCAAAGAAACGGGTAATTTTGAATTATTTTGTTATGTTCTGGGCACAAATTATTTGAATTTTATCATACATTCATCACAGAATGCGTTTGTATAGAGATACATTGAAAATCCAATTCCATATATTGGCAGACTGCAGTTATTAGTGACCCTTATTCATACTGACCTTAAAAAGTAATGCTTCATTAGGAGCATGCTCATAGATAGGACTTTGTTAGAAACTTTTTTCTGGTGAGATACATATCCATTCAGTGTAGGCACAGATAAGGAGGTTTGCATGTGGATTAGAATGCTGATTGCTGAAGTTGTGGTGCTTCAAACAGTCAGTGCTCAAGGCAGAGCTGATTTTGACTAGGGGAGAGAATAAATTTAGGTGTTCTGGATATGAAGCTGCTCAATGCTAAGCTTATAGTTGATTTTGACTGATGTTAAACAATCTAAGATTTTTTGTGCCTTTTGAATTTTGATTATAATAAAAAAAATATTCCTTTTCTTGGTAGGCTCAGAAGAAACTTTCCTGAACTCATTTTTTTAGCATTTGTATCATGAATGATGTTTGCTATATAATGCTAGCATTGTAATCAAAAGGGCTTTTTTTTGTTTAAAAAATTGTCTTCCTTCACAATTTGTATGTAGTAGAATGGAAGTGGACCAATAACAGGAAGCACCTTTGTAAGTCATAGATTTATCTCAACCATAGAAGCATCATAGATTAATCCTACCAGACTGTCCAGACAAAAATATATAGCAGCTCTTGATTACATGACAATGCATTTTCTGAGTTATCCGGACACCAAAACAAATGACTGTACTACGTTATTTGAACCAAACTACAATACTCAATATCTTCTTTCTATTTCACCAAAAATGAAAAGTGCTTTCCATCATAGATTCAGGCGTGAAACAACGGATTTTAGTCCTTAATTAAGTTTGAGAAGTCATACATTAGATATTATTTTGGTACCATTCTATCTTACAGAGACCTGAACTCTATCATAAATGTTATTGTAGATCAATCAGCTGAGAAGAAGATGAGAAGGTTCATCAATGCTTCACTTCCAGTTATAGAATACATTGATAAAATGTACCTTTCTCGAAATATTAGGTTGGACTGGTGAATACGCATATATTTGTGCTGTTGTACAGTGCTACGTCAAAAACCGGAAGAAAGAAAAAAGAAGGCAGTGATGTGGCTCCATTGTATAGCTGCAACCTTAGTAGACATGCTTCCAATTTTAGTTTTACTATATAAAATGTAATTATGTTCGTTTCAATCTGTTGACCTTTTAGGGAATTGCACAAAACAACAAATTAAAATAAAGAAAAAAGAAGGCAGTGATGTGGCAACATTGTATAACTGCAACCTTAGTACGCATGCTTCCAATTTTAGTTTTACTGTATAAAATGTAATTATGTTAGTTTCTGGCCTTTTTGGGAGATGCACAAAACAACAAATTAGTTTTTACTACTAAAATTATTGCAAAAGGCATGCATTGCTGAAATTTTAAGTTGAAATATTATTTGCTATTTCTCTGTACCCACCTTTTGTTTGAACTTTGAAAGACAGTAACAGTGGTATTCGAATTCTGTGAAAACACAAATAATGAAATTTGGCTAAGTATTCAGTGCATTATCACTGAATATCAAATTAATTTCTCTTACTAATGAACTTCTCGATTGCAAGAGGCATGTCTAGTGAAATTTTAAGTTGAATTGATTTATCATTTTGTATTTCATTATCTACTCATTTATCCTTTGCAAGACAATAGAACTGACATTTGATTTCAGTGAAAACTCAACGAAAATGTGGATAAAAGGTATTCTGTACATTATTCAGAATAATATGTGCTTCTGTTACTTTTTTTTTTATTTTAAAAAAGTCAAGTCAAATCAAGATATCAAACACGAAGCGTCATAACCGAAACTTATGAATTAGTTCCTAGAACTTATGAATAGTTAACTATTCGTATGACTCAACTAGATACTTGTTATTAACTCTTTCTAAGTCAACATCTTATCCTGACTTTATATTTCAAGGATTTTCTTCTTTTTCGGTCAGATAAGTTTTAGGACGTTAATAAAGTAAACTTCATCATGCAGAATCGACAAGATTTTCAATTCTGTAGCACTTACGTTGGCATTGAGTACTGGCCTAGTGGCCTTCTTAAATGACGGGATTTAAGAAGGGAAAAAGGCAACAACAATAAGAAATGAATATTGGTACTAACCAATTCTTAGAATCCAATTGCAAATCAAGAAATGAAAAGAATACTAGTGTTTTTATTGCAAAAACATAAGCTGTTTCTGCTGATCCTCACACCTTGTTTCTCACCATAGATTTCCGTTTACAATATCCTTCACCGGGAAAAAAAACTCAAAGCTGTTTCTCCCCATCAAAATCCACTCAATGTTACTTGGGATAGACCCTGAAAATGTATAACAAAATGAAAGTACAAGATAAACACAAAACATTAGGCATTAAGCCAGACAGGCTGCTCAGTAAAAACTATCAACTCATCATCCCCTGGTGGATAAGCACAGATAATTATGTCAAAGTGCTGAATGACTACAATGTTAGGCTTTCAGGGTTTTCAACAATTTTTGAGAATGTCTGAAGGAATGCAGCCAAGTCAGCCCCATAGATTATTCGGTGATCAGCGGTTACATTCACCTGACAAAGAAAATTTAGAGCCAATTAATGCCATCCTCATAGATATAAATAACTATAATTCCACATATGGTCCCAATTGGTAAAATGACAAAGTGTCATATTAAAGCATGTCTTTGTTATTGTGCCTCTTAAGACAGGCCTACATTAATCAACATACTTATAAAAAAAAATCTCAATAAATTGAAGACCACGTGTTATTCATCCCTCATAGTAGAGGGAAAATTACTCTCTTTACCATAGTGCTGCACAAGTTGGTACTCCTTCCATTCCCTTTTTATCAAGTATGTAACTAGTCCTAGATTTTAGAGCTCAACTCACTCAAATTTTGAAAATGACTTATCACAAAGTGAAGGGAATGAACCGACTTTTTCAGCACTAGCAAGAGTAGAAATTTTTCCCATAATATGATGCGTACCAGATCAGGATCAGACAAAATGTTCAATATCCTTTTTTTTTCAACAAAGTGCTGCTTGTCAGAAATTTCTAAATTTTAATATGGTTGTTCAACTGTGCATGTGAATAGGAAAAGGATATAAAGAATTCATAGTTTCTTGCAGATTTTCATTGGTCAAGAGACATACACTATTGTTGAATGCTTAGAAATTAGAAACACTCACGAGTTACAACCTAAGATAGAAAACACTACAAATAATGTCCACAATGATCTTTACATAGTTTCTTTATTGGACCACCCTTTTTACTACCAAGAAAATGAAACCTGATTTTCTGACATTCTGGTGAGAGATGGTAGATTATATTAATTGAGAAAATTGAAAAATTCAACAATTAAGAAATGTGGTCCATCGCTACTTTCCCCTTCCCAGGTAGGACTCAGCCCAAAGAATTTAAGAAAGTTATTTGCCGCATTCATATAAGGGTTTTTCTAACGAATGCCCTAAGGGCACTTGTTAAGGAATCCAAAATAAAAAATTTTGCATGAAAAGTATAGTTTTTTCAATTCCCAAGCATTGAATACTCTACTTTTCATGAGAAACTTCTTATTTTGGATCCTTAACAAATGCCCTTTGGGCCCTCTTTAGCAAAACCCTTCATCTAATAGGGGAATTACAGAAAGTATGGCAGAGAAGGGGATAAAACACACAAGCTGTAGCCTTTAGAACCATGATCTGGGTCAAGATGACAATTTTCCTTGAAATATTTGACTTTAAAAGTTTTTTAAAAAATCGGGAAAAAAAATCAAATCTAGTTGCTCTACAACCTCTACTCGAAAGCCATATTTGTTCATTGACTATGAAAACAAAAGGAATAAAGTAGTGTTCAGAATGGTGATCAGCAGACATTCGAAGCTATAGATCCTAGGGTCACACCCCAATAGAACCACCAAATTCGTTAGCAGTGAATCAGGTAAAGAGATTCAGAACAAACACATTAGAGAGAAAGGCTTTGTTGTTATAGGTATCTCCTCAATGTGGATGAATATAATAGTGGAACTCCATCTTTGATGACATGAAAGAGAACAAGTCGTATCATTTACTGTGTATGCAAAATGACTAAGAGGGATGGAAGTATGTCAGAAAACTACAAGGTTAATTAAATTAAAGTTTTGGTCCTTAATAGTTTACACTCATGTTCAATTTAGTCCTTATAGCTTTTTTCTTTTTAAATTAGTCCTCACACTTATCAAAATTTACAATATCATGGTTATCAAATCGGGAGTCAAATCATGAATCGGAAAGTTTATTTTTTGAATCGTGAATCGAAAAGTATCGTGAATCGTAAGATTCATGATCAATTATTAATAATAATATAAAATATATTTTTCACATAATAAATCATTATAAACATTTAAATATTAATATTTTAATGTCAAATAGCTCATTAATATCAAATAATTTATTAATAGAGTTTAAATAAATGAGTAAATTAATCCATTTTAGAAGACCAGTATTAAATGTGTGCCTGGGTATTAGAGAAAATACAAGCTGTATGTTTTAATTAGTGGGTAACAACTTTTAACGTTTTGTATTTTTATCTTTCTTTTAAACTAAATGTCGTTTTGCATTCTCTCTCTCCCTTTTCATTTTCCTCTGCCTCTGCCTTCTTTCTTCTTTCTATACAACACTTCATCTACTGGCAGCCATGGCAGTGACAGCTACAGAGCCAAGCAGCAGCTAGGAGCAGACGAACAGAGGCGGTGACGGCTAGGTGTCATTGGAAAAGCCTCATCGGAGGGCTCTATGCAGGGAACGACCGGAAAACGGGAGACGTCGTGCAGAACGTTGTGCAGTGCAAGAATCGCACAGCTCGCATCTAAATCGAGATTCCGACAATTCCTGCACAATTCCGCAATTCTCTGTCCGATTCTGGCACAAAAACGAAAATCCCTACAATCTGAATCGCTGGGTTGATGAACCACATCGAATCGCATGAATCGAATCCTGATTCATGTGATTCCAACTACCATGTTCAATATAGTCCCTGCTATTAACTTTCATTCTAGCATCGTTAATTTAATCCCTACTAGACATTTTACAAAGTAAAAAAGAACATCTAAAAAAGCACCTATTGGACAAAAAAATATCTACTCAAAAGAAATAAATGCCTACTAGAATGAAGGAGCACCTATTGGACAAAAGAGTACCTACTCAGAAGAAATAAACACCTACTAGAATGAAGGAGCACCTCTTTGATGTTTTACACAGAAAACGAGCATCTAAAGGAATTCCTATTGGATAAAGAAACACTTATTTTGTTAACCAATTGACGGTGTTATAACATTGTTATAACAAAAGTTAATAGCAGAGACTCTTTTAAAAACTTTTATAAATGTGAGGACTAATTTGTAAAGGAAAAAACTATAAGGACTGAATTAAAAATGAATGTAAAGTATAAGGACCAAAACTTTAATTTTACCGAACTACAAAATCTGCCTATATAGTAGTTTAAGATACACCTTAGCCACTAAGAACCAGTCAAACCATCTGATTATGGTTCCTGACACCCGGTGTGATCAAGAATCCAAAAGTGAAAAGTCTAAAAGGAAATAATTTTCATGAAGAGAGAAAAAGTAAAAGTTCCAAATAACAATGGTAATTGTAAGCTTTGGAAGGCCTAAATATCTGGTTTCCTATGTAAGAGTAGTTGCAGTCAGAAATCGAAGAGACAAGACTTCAGAGGAAAAGGTACTTATAGCAAAGAGGTTCTTCTCAGTCATGACTGCAGTCCAGCTAATAATTTAAATAAATAATAAATGAAAAGCATTATGATGAAGATTTGAGATATGCCCATAGAATTAATCCTTCAGAAACGCTTAGCATAACAGCATGCAGATGTAACCTTAAGTTTAGGCTATGCGCATAGAATTAACCCTTCAGAGAAATATAGTTCCATAGCATAACACCATGAAAATGTTATGTAAGGTTTATTGTCTTCATATGATGACTCCGGTGCATTGAGAAACTAGGCTATTTTTTTATATAAAAAAAGTGTTCCTGTGTTCACCTAAGCATAAGTGCATAATTTATTAATTATACAAGCTCATAGATTAGAAACCTTATAAGAAAGTCAAACAAATAATCATAAAACTCACCAGCATTTTACTTTTTACACTGAAGAATCCATCCTTATCTGCCAGAACAGTGGGCTTTGATGCTCCAACAGCCATGATAGCACCCTAAACATAAATGGTGAAGTTTAGGGGGGGAAAAAGGTCAAATTCGCACAGAACTGATCCATATAATCTCTTAAATTAATAGTTAAAATTCAAGAGCTCATCAGTCACCTGGCCTGGAGGAAGTATGGCGTCGAACCTGTCAACTCCAAACATTCCCAAATTTGAAAGCGTAAAAGTTCCTGAGGGCATAACATAAGAACACAGTTAGACTTTGGCTAAAAGATTCCAGATCCACAGAGAAACAAAATTATAGACTGCACACTCCAAACTCCAGTTTGGGGTGTGCAAACTCAGTTTCATCCTCAAATAATATGTTTGGCAAAACCATAGTTGGGTTGCATCTCGATTTTGGGTCTCAAACTATGGTGGTTTCAGTAGAAATGAAAAAAGGTGCTTTTTCAGTTGAGTCAAACCATGATTTGCAAACTATAATCCAAACATTCTAAAGATTACAACAGACAGACAAATAATAATGAAACCTGAATTATACTCATGAGGTTGCAATTGCTTAGCCCGAGCTTTTTCCACTAACTCTTTCCATTTTTGGGACAGTAGATATAGGTCCAACTGTAACAACAAAACAACTAACCAACCAATTACATGGGAATTGAAACACAAGTTTATATTCTCAAATCAAAAATTCTGATTCATAATTATTCACTAATAACAGACCTTATCCGCATTCTGAAGAACAGGGGTAATCAAACCACCATTGGTTGCCACGGCTACAGCAATGTTAATGTTACTGTTATAGGTAAAGCTCTTCCCATCTTTGCAGGTGGCATTCACCACTGGATGCTGAACCAGCGCCATTGCAGCGGCCTTAGCTAGAATCGCCGTCATCGTCACACCCTTCGGTTTCACCTAAGAATGCAACAACAACAACAACAGCAAAAAATTGTAAAACTTGAAATCCAATATTCAACTTCAACGAAAACAATGCACAATGCAATGCACTCAGCACTTAGCAGCATAAGCATACCCTCTCATAGAGAGCATCAAGCGCATCAGTGGTCACAGGGTACCCAACACGGAATGTAGGCACAGAGAGACTCTCCACCATGTTCTTCGCAACCGCGGATTGCATTGTCGTGAAAGGGACAACACTAGAACCGGGAATCGGAGCCGGAGAAGAAGCCGAACCTGAAGACGCAGCTCCCGGAACAGTAGTGGCCTTTGGTGGAGCAGAAGTCACTGCCGGCGGAGCCACATTACTCGCCGCCGGCGCAATTCCGGCAGCAGCCTCCACGTCAGCAGGAGTAATCCGGCCGTAAGGACCGGTCCCAACCACCGATCCAATGTCCACCTTGTGCTGCTTCGCGAGCTTCTTCGCGTAAGGCGTCGCCACGGTCTTCCTCGGCCCATCGGAAACCGCCTTAGCCGGCGGAGGAGGAGTCGCCGGAGTAGGATTTGAAGTTTCCGCCGGAATTGGAGCGGCGGAGGGGGCGGAGGAGGAAGCGGATTTGGCGGCCTTGGTCTTGGCCTCGGCGATTTCCTCCTCGGTCTCGGCGAGAAGTCCGATGGGGGCGCCGACGGCGGCGGTTTCGCCCTCGCCAACGACAATGGCGGCGAGGATTCCGTCGTAAAAGGTCTCGACGTCCATGTCGGCCTTGTCGGACTCAACGACGACGACGCTCTCGCCTTTGGCGAGGACGTCGCCCTCGGATTTGATCCAAGAGACTATTTTGCCCTCGGTCATGGTGGAGCTGAGGGCGGGCATGAAGATTTCCCTGATCTTGGCTTGGACCGCGGAGGAGGGCCTCCGGGGAGGTTTGGAGGCGGCGGAGAAGCGGCGCCAAGGGAGGGGAGTGGCGGAGAGAGAGGAGGAGAATGAAAGGGTAGTGGTGGAGTTTGTGGCGGCGGCCACGGTGGGTGGGAGAAAAGGGGAAGCCATATTGTTGGGAATGAAGGAGAAATGGAAGGTTTGGGGAATGAATTAAGTGAATGAGTGAATGAAAGGTGTGATGATGATAGGGGGAAATAGAAAGGAGAGATGGGGATGGTGGCGGAGAAGACGAGGAAGAGTTGGTTGGAGCGTTGGAGCTGCTTCACTCTGTTAACATCGCCCAATTTTTGCACTAGCTAACCATTGCAGTCCCCATTTTTGTTATTAGTTAACATTGGGAATTTCTTTTTTAAATTTTAACCTTCAATATTTGAATAGATACTACAATAACAACAAAATGTTTTTTACCAGGTTTTATAATGGTTTTACTTAGGTTATTTTTTTTATCTATTCCTAATTATTGAACTATCTTGTGTATGATTAATTCTTTTAACTATAATTTTTATTGATTTTTTTATATGTCTAAATTATCTTAGATATGATTCTATTATTTTTTTTTTTAATAAATGTCACTCATACTTTTTATCTAATATATTCATTTATGATCTTATTTTTTTCTTATATGACTACTCATCCAACACAATATTTTTATCTCTACAATGTTTATCTTATACTTTTGTTTGAACTTTATTTCCTATCATAAAACATCATTAGTCTCATGGATGTGTCGTAAAATTTTTATTTCAGCTTAAGAGACACATTTTGATCACAAATAACACCTAAAGTATTTTTTCATTTCATCCACCTAACTTGAATTTCATCATTTACATCACATTCTATTTCTCTATTACTTTGTATGATAAATCTAAGATATCTAAATTGTGCAAATTATGGTATAGTATAATCTCCAACTTTCACCTCCAAGCCAGTACTAGTGTGCATCTTGCTGAAATTGCATTTTATATATTCCATTTTACATCTACTTAAACAAAAGTCATGTGATTCCAAAGCTTTCCTCCATAACTCTCGTTTATCATTTATTCATTTTTTTTAACTCTCCCACTAAAATTATATCATTTACAAAAAGTATGCATTGAGGCATTGGATCATAGATATGTTCAATAAAAATGTCCATAACCAAAGTAAAAAGATAGGGGCTCAAGATTGACCTTGGTGTAAATCTATAGTTACAAGGAAATCTTTTGTAGTTCCAGCATGTGTTCGTACGTTGGTTTTAACCCCATCTTATATATCCTTGATAGCATGAATATAAGTAATATGAACTTATTTGTTCTCCAACGCCTTCCACAAGACTTCTCTTGACATCTTATCATAGGTCTTTTACAGGTCAATGAAAACCATGTGTTGATATATTCATTTCCCTTAGTACCTCTCTATCAAATGTCACAAAAAGCATATTACTTCCATGATAAACCTCCTAAGCATAAAACCAAATTAGTTTTCTGAAATATGAGTTTATTGTCTTAATCTTTGTTCAATTACTCTTTCATATATAATTGGCACAATTCTGTATATCTCTCTTGTTCTTATAAATACATATCGAAGTGTTTATCCTTCATTCATCTAGCATTTTCTTAGATCTTATTATCTTGTTAAACAACTTTGTGAGTCAAGTACTTCCATACTTCAATAGGTATATTATCTAATTCAACCATTTTTTCATTGTTCATATTCTTTAGTGCTTCCTGTACCTCAACCTCTCAAATTCTATAATAAAAGGTATAATTTTGGTCTTCCTCTCTAGTGTTTAAGATATCTTAATCGAATAATATTGCATATCCTTCATTAAATACAACAACAACCAAGTCTTTTCCCACTAAGTGGGGTTGGCTATATAGATCAAATGACATCATTGTGCTCTATCATAAACCAAGTCTTCAGAAATGCCCAACAAATCTAAATCTTTTTTAATCGTTTCACCTATAATCTTTCTCGGTCTCCCTATCCCTCTAGCTATTGGTTTATTCTCCACCTAATTTACTCTTCTTACAAGAGCTTCTAAGAGTCTTCTTCTTACATGTCCAAACTACCTAAGGCGAGATTATCCTATCTTTTCCACAATAGGTGCTATCTCTACTTTCTCTCTTAAACATTCATTCATAATCCTATCTTGTCTTGCATGACCACACATCCAACGCAACATCCTCATCTCAGCGACACTGATATTATGCTCTTGCTGGCTTTTTACCGCCCAACATTTAGTATCATACAACATCGCAGGTCTTATAGCTATGTGGTAAAATTTACTCTTAAACTTGAGAGGCACTTTTCTATCACAAATAACTCCTGAAGCACTCATCTATTTCATCCATCCAGCTTGATTCATATAGTTTATATCTCTCTGTATCTCTCCATCATTTTGCATGATAGATCTAAGATACCTAAACCGTGTGACTTGTGGTAGGGTGTGGTCTCCAATTTTCACCGCTAAACTAGTATTAGCACGCTTCTTACTGAACTTGCACTCCATATACTCTATCTTACTCCTGCTAAGACGGAAGTCATGTTCTTCCAAAGCTCGTCTCCATAGCTCTAACTTCCCATTTATATCATCTCTTAACTCTCCAACTAAGACTATATCATCTACAAAAAGTATGCATTGTGGAACCGACTCTTAGATATGCGCAGTAAGCACATTCAAGACCAAGGCAAAAAGATAAGCGCTTAAAGTTGACCATTGGTATAGTCCTATAGTTATAGGAAAATCTTCTGTGATCCCACTCTGTGTTCTTATACTAATTTTAGTCTTATCATACATATCTTGGATTACTCGAATATAAGCGATACGAACTCCTTTCTTCTTATCCACAAGACCTCTCCTGGTACCTTATCGTAAGCTTTTTCTAGATTAATGAAAACTATGTGTAGGTATTTTTACTTTCTCTGATACCTCTCCATCAATCTTCGTAGAAGATAGATTGCTTCCATGGTTGACCTCCTAAGCATAAAACCAAATTGATTCTCTGAAATATGAGTCTCTTGTCTTAATCTTTGTTCAATTACTCTTTTCCATAACTTCATAGTATGATTCATGAGCTTAATCCCTCTGTAATTTGCACAATTTTGTATATCTCTCTTATTCTTATAAATAGGGATTAAAGTGCTTTTCCTCCATTCATTTGACATTTTCTTAGATTTCATTATTTCGTTAAACAATTTTGTGAACCAACTTATACCTTTCTCTCCTAGACACCTCTATACCTCAATAGGTATATTATTCGGTCTGACTGCTTTTCTATTATCCATCACAATGCTTCTTTTACCTCAAACTCCTGAATTCTACGATAAAATATTTTATTTTGGTCATTTCCTCTAGTGTTTAGAACGTCCGATTCTCCTAAAGTCACATGTCATTCATTAAATAACTTGTGAAAATAACTCTTCCATCGATCCTTGATGTCTTGTTCCATAACCAAGACTTTTCCCTCTTCGTCCTTAATGCATTTCACTTAATCCAAGTCTCTTGTCTTCCTTTCCCTACTTTTAGTAAGTCTGTAAATTTTTTTTTCCGTCTTTGGTGGCCAAAAATTGATATAACCCATTGAATGCTTTATCTTTCGCCTCGCTCACTATTTTCTTAGTATCTTTTTTTATACCTTATATTTTTCCCAATTTTCATCATTTTTACACTCGTGTCAAGCTTTATAACATTTTATTTTAACCTTAACCTTATCTTGTACACTTGCGTCCCACCACCAAGATTCTTTACCCTTGGGTCCAAAGCTTTTTGATTCACTGAGTGTCTCTTTTGCTACCTTCATAATCCTTTTAGTCATTTCATTCCACATATTATTAGCATTCACTTATACCTCCCAAATCTCTTCCTCCATAATCCTCCTCTGAAAGAGCATTTGTTTTTCTCCCTTCGGTTGCCACCATTTGATCCTTGGGACTCTGTCTCAATAATTTCTCCTTCCTCTCATCTTAACTCATACATCTATAACCAAAACCCTGTATTGGGTAGTCAAGCTCTCTCCATGGATGACTTTGCAATCCATGCAAAGCTTTCTATCAGATTTCTTTCATTAAATACCTTGCAAAAATAATTTTTTCATCTAGGGCTGGAAATGAGTTGAACCAAGCCAAACCTAGTTTAGCTCGGCTTGACTGGATAAGAAATGGATTAGCTCAAAACTCGACTCGAGTTCGATATGAACCAATTTTTGTAGCTCGAACTTGGTTCAAATCAAACTCGTAAATTGTTTGGTTTGGCTCGTGAGCTCGAATTATATAAATCAGATGTCAAAATACGACAATATAAACCAAATGAACTAGGGTAGCTCGTGAACCTAGTTCAATAGCTTAGTTCATAACTCAATTCAACTAATCAATTTTTCATAATTATTTTAATTTTAAATTATGATATATATATATATATATATATATATATATATATATATATATATATATATATATAAAGCCGTTCATGAACCAAACAAGTTGAGTAGATATATATATATATAAAGCCAGTTCATGAACCAAACAAGTTGAGTAGTACTAGGCTCAAGTTCAACTCATTTACTTAACAAGGTCAATTGTGAGCTCAAGTTCAGTTCATTTAGTTCATGAACCAAGTTTATCAAGCTAATTAACAAGTCAAGTCTTGAACTAATCTCAAGTTAGTTTCGTTCATTGCCAACCTTACTTCCATCATTCCTTGATATCTCGTTTTGCAACCAAGACTTTATCATCTTCATCTTTAATGTCACTTAATCTAAATCTCTTGTCTTCCTTTCTTTATCTTTAGCAAGCTTATAAATATACATTTCTCCATCTTTGGTGCCTAAAGATTGGTATAACATTTCAAAAGTTTTAGTTTTCATCTCGCTAACTACCTTCTTAGTATCTCTCTTAGCTGCTTTATATTTTTCTCAATTTTCATCATTTTTATACAAGCATCAAGCTTTATAACACTCCTTTTTAACTCTAACCTTCTCTTGAGCACTTGATTTCTACCACCAAGATTAGTTATCCTTAGGTCCAAAGCTTCTTGATTCATCGAGTGTCTCTTTTGCTATTTTCCTAATTCCTTTAGTCATCTCGTCCCACATATCATTAGCATTTGCTTCTGTCTCCTAAAACTCTTTCTTCAAGATCTTCCTCTAAAAGCTCATTTGTTTTCCTTCCTTTAGTTGCTACCATTTCATCCTTGGGATTTTATCTTAACAATTTCTCCTTAATCTCATCTTAACACACACATCTATAACTAAAAACCCTATGTTAGATGGTCAAGCTCTCCAAGGATAACTTTGCAATCCACGTAAAGTTTTTTATTTGCTTTCCATATAAAAAAGAAATCGATTTGTGCGCAAGAAGCCCCACTCTTTTACGTGATAAGATGTTCCTCCTACTTTCTAAAACAAGTGTTAGATATTATGAAATCAAAAGCTAACGAAAAATTTAGAATAGTTTTACTTTCTACATTAAATTCTCATAGACTATACCTCTATGCAACCCCTTACATCCCCTAGATTAGCTCCTAACATGTCTTTATGGTATTTCCAAAACTAAACCTTCTAAATCCCCCTAGAATTTTATCTTTTGTTGCTCGTCTAGCTTTTCTTACATTATGTTTGGATGACAAATAAAGAGGGAAACAGAAAGAAAATGAGGGGAATGAAATTATTTTTTTGTGTTTAGAAGTTTTAAAATGCATAGGAACGGAACATAACACAGGGGGAATCATTCTCTTTCTCTTCCCCTCAAATGACTAATTTTTGTTCTCCTCAAAATTGAGGTGGAATGGGAGGAACACATATTCCATTCCGTTCCATTAATGAATCTTCCAAACAAAGAGGGAGGGAACTATGTTTCATTCCTTTCCTTTCTTTTCTGATCCATCCTCACCTATTCCGTTTAGTTCCGTTAATGAGAAAACATCCAAACACTGGGTTAGGGTGCATAAGCATTGATAACATTAAAAGTATCTTCTTCCACTATAGACTTTAAAGTTATAATTCTATGTATGACCCTTCTAGCATCTATATCATTATTCTTCCAATTCTTATGTACTATTATGTCTACCTTATTTCTAGATCTTATCTTGCTTGTATACCAAAGCTTAAAATGTAAAGTGTCTAATTCCCTAGTCTTTTCTCCAACTCACTTAGTTTTTTGTAGGTAGATAAAATTGATCATCTTCCTAATCATAGTGTCAATTATTTTCATTGATTTACCTATAAGTGTGTCAATATTCCAAGTTCGAAAACAAATCTCACTCTCATGAATTGACCTCTTTATCCACACTCATTCACGAAAAATGTGGAAACTCTTGCTTATTTTTCACTAAACTCATGCATCAATGCAGCAGCTCTAGCAAGTTTGGTAATATATTCGAGCCATACAACACGTTACTTACATGTAACAACTTAGTATTAACACAATCACATTGTCTATTCATGTAATGCAGATTTTACAAAGTTTTATGGAGGTTATCAACTATTTAATACAACTCTTCTCTTTTATTTGACTTAAAATCAACTATGTAAAAATTTACAAGAAAGTACAACGTAAACATAGTTTTCAAAATATGAAAATACTAGCTCTAAATATATATGTTACATCATATTTGTTTTTCTATCCTAATTAGTGAGTATCTTGTGCATTACATAAATTCTTTTTAAATTTAGATAACATTTTAAAAAGTTGAGATTAAAATTAATAAAAAATGATATGTATAATAATTAAATTAAAAGATAATTTGAATTTAAATTTTTAAAAAACAAATAAAAAAGGCACACGTCATTCTTTAATGAAAAGTATAATAATAAATTTAGACACTCTCGTATAAATATCCTCTAATGTAATATATAGGAAAAGGTTGATGTCAATAACGTTAAAGCTGAACTAGACAATAAATCGGAATAGTTTTCGATTCAGGTTCAACCGATTAAATGAGACAATCGAATCGAATAACATTATAATTATATCATCATATATATTTTTATGCATAATAAGTAAACTATTTTTATATCTAAAAAAGAATATGAAAATATTGATAAATAGTATTATATCCAAAAATTTATATTTATCTTTATACATATAAAATTTTTTTATTTAGGTGCAATGCTATTTTAAATATTTTTATATAAATAAATATATAAATTATTTTATTCAAAATATCATACTCTTCAAAAAGTCAAATATTGAGAGATTGTTATTTCCACTCCTCACTTTCTTTTTCTTTCTCTTATTCTCTCTCTATCACGCCATCAGATTTTGTCATTCTCGTTTCTTTCCCTTCCCCAATTTTCTTTTTCTTACTTTATCCTCTCTATATCACTCCACCAGATCTGGTCATTCTCATTCTTTTCCCCTTCTCCATTTTTCTTTCTCTCTCTCTCAATCAAATCTGAACTACTCCTCTTCCTCGATTTTCTTTTTTTTTTTCCTCTCACACAGTCTCTTTCTCTCTGTTTGTATATCTCACTTGGAGGAATAGAGAGAGAGGAAGAACGAGACGAACGGTGGAGGCACGAGACAAACAGTAGAGGGTAGTGGACAACGGCGACTGGGTTCAACGAACGGCGGTGGATTCTTGGGAGGTCACACTTGACTGCCGGTTTTCAGCGGTTTACCGGTCTGATCCGGTTTTTGACCGGTCTAATCATTGAAACAGTTATATCAGCAAACCAAAGTCGAAAAAGGTTTCGGTTCCCAGTTTGGCCAGTTGGGTCGATCCAATCTGGCGTAAACAACCTAATTAATGTCATTAGTTTGATTTTATTTCAAGAATCAATTTAAGGGCAAAAATATGAAATTAAATAATCAGTCATGAATAGCTTACCTTTTAACTGATGAGAGACTGAATTTACTAAGATACACACAAATTATTAAAAGAAAATAATCAGTGATGGATTAAATTGATTTTTTTCACAATAAATAAATAAATAAATTTATATTCATCTGCATAAGAAAAATGCTAAACATCAAGAGCCTTTTTTCATCAAAATGCATATGAAACCAATGTTGCAAGACTTGTAGTCAATACAGTTTTTCATCCTTATCGTCATTGTATCCTTGCCTCAAACTGATTGGTCAAGAAGCAATTTGTAATCCTTTCGTAGAAAAATGAATTGTGGGAAGTAGCGTTGTTCTTAGCATAAATATCAAATTTTATTTTAAGATAAAAATTACAAACAGTCATGGAGGCTTTTTTTTTTCTTTAATCTCATACAGGTTTATTTTTTCATAGAGTTCTCCTTCAGTATATAAATTTTAAAATAGATGATATTGTTGTTACCTAATTTTTAAGGCTTTTGATTGCATTTAATATGTTGTACTATAACTAGTTGAATTAAAGTTCTGTCACATTGAAATTATAATATTTATCTAATAATAGGAATAAAGAAAATTTGATAATTGTATGCATATGCTTAGGGTATGTATCTTTTATTTATAAAAGAAGAATATTATGATATTTTCATTGGGTTTCACTTTCCTTCCTAATTTGGGGTAATTTAGGTATTTTATATTTAAATGTTTTAAGCTTAATTATTTTGTAACTTTCAACAATTTAATTCTCGCTAATTTCTCAATTTTTTATTTATGTTTCCACTAATTAAGATTTTTATTATTTTTTAAAATCCTATGCATATATATTAATTATTTTTTGGTAATATCTTTTCACTAAGAAAGATTTTTATTGTTTTTAAAAATCTTATGCGTACCAATTAATTAATTTATGGTAATTTCCACCACTTACTTATTACTTTAGTATTTTAGTTTTAATTTTCACTTTTTTGTTAATTATTTTTTTCTCATTCCTACTCCACTAACCAAATTACTTAATCAGATTTTTTTGTCTCCTATTATCAAAGTTCCAATGCGTTGTTTCAAACTCAATCTCCTTTGTTTTCATTGGCTTAATTTCCCATTTGGCTATTAAATGCTAAAACCCCCTTCCCTACATTTTTGCCCTCCTATTTTCTTGATATGTTGAAATGCCACTCATGAGAAGTCCAACCAAAGGTACACTTGAGGATATCCGATTGCATCAATCTTCCCCAACGTGTGCTTTTTCAAAGCAATTATTCCCTCTCTATCACTAGCCCTCTGACTCTCCGTCCTTCAAGTTTCAAGGTTATATTATCACCCTAATTCTGTAGTGTTCTTTCAATTATTTTTGAGAAATTATTGGCTATTTACAATTATCGTTGTGTCTCTGGTCGTGTATGAACCACTGTTTGGTGCATGACACGCATTTCCTAATCATTTTCTCTAAGCATGTATCTCTCCTGGTATGTTTTTTGTGTCCTTAACCATTTGTCAACATGAGCTCCTTTCTTTTGTTTCATAGTTAGTCTTAATTGCGAAAGACTTGCATTATTTCAAGTTGTTTCGCATGATACCATTCCATTAATTTTTTCTATTTTCATAAACTAAGCAATTTTTTTCTTTGGTTTATAAGTTGGTTCTCTTTTTGTATGAGTCACAATCTACATTATCAAAAACCGATTGGATCTTTTTGTTAGGATTCTAAGAGAATTAACGGAAAGTGATATTGCTGAATAAAATGTGTGTATTAATCATCACAAAAGAATGCTTTTATAGAGCTACAAAGACAGAGACAGCAAGGCTAGTAACTAACTAATAGAACAGAAAACTACCGAAACAGAAAGCTAACTGACTTTCTATTAAAAACAAGACTTATCATAACATTCCCTCCCTTAAACTGTTGCATTTATAAGCAACTAGTTTAACTCAGGAATTTCACAAACTCCCAGCTGCTCTCTAAGCTTTAGAAAAAAGTCTGACTTGAGTGGTTTTGTCAGCAGATCTGCAATTTGCTCCTTTGTTCCACAATGAACCAATTCTATGTCACCATTTCTAGATAGGTTCCTCAAAAAATGAAATCGAACATCGATGTGTTTACTTCTTCCATGCATGACTGGATTCCTTGAAAGTTTGATAGCTGAACTATTGTCACACATTAAGGTAGTGTGACGAGCGCCGAACTCAGTCAAAATTATAACCGAAGTTATTACCTAAACTTGTAGTATAGTGAACAACACCGGATCGTCTCCTCAAGGATCGTAGATGCAATTTGATCAAATCAAGTGAAAGTTAGAAAAAGGGAGGTTTTGATGGTTCAAGGATCGCAGTGACAAGATTTAAAGAGAAATAACAATTAGAAAAACAGTCAATTCAGAAATCTATCCGAGATTGGGTGGATTCAATCATAGACCTTTCAACAAACATTTGAAGCACATTTGAATGGTTAACTTGGATCTAACCGAGATCTCAAAGATCGATCCGTAATTCATACTAGACAATCGTCCGTAATTCAATTGACAAGTAATAAACATAAATCTGCAATCGCACCATTCATGTAGATATATATCAATTTAAGCACCGAATTCAATTAACCTAGGCATCAATCAGTAACCTAACCTCTTCAATTACGTGATTAGTTCAGATCAATCAGTTCTAAATTTCATCACAATACTTAATCTTAAACCAAGATCAAATCAGATCAAACATAAACAGAATCACCATTCATGCATTCAAGATCAAGAAAGAAGAAGAAGAGAAGAGGAATTCAAATATAAATCAAATACATTACATAACCAAAGTCTCAAGAATCCAAGCCACAATCTCTTCAAGAGTCCCGAATTGACTAGAAGTGACTTAGCTCTCCATTACAATGAAGGAAAAATATACAAGAACTATGAAAAGCTATCTCTAACACCAAGTGTGTGTTGTGTCTAGAGCTCTCCACATGCTTCCTTTTATAGAGGATTCAGAGTAGTAGTAGATGGGTAGATGGGATTAGTAGGTGGATGAGTAGGTGGGTGAGTAGGTGGATGAGTAGGTGGATGAGTAGGTGGATGAGTAGGTGAGCTACCTTGTCTCCGAAATTCTTTATTGCTGAACTCATTGATTTCGTCATTTCTGAGCCAAGTGGTCTTCATGAAAGTTCTAGGAAATTGTCTAAGCTTTCCAATGGCTTTGGAAGCACCCAAAAATTCGTCCTACAGCCCAAGATATGACCCAATTACTACAGACTGTTCAGGACCAGTTTCAGCACCTCTGTTTTGACTTTCAGACCCAATATCTCCATCAAGGAGCCCGAATCAAGTTTTGTGTTTGTCATGAAAGTTGTACATATGGGTCTTAACTTTCAGATTACAAATTTTCAGCCCATTCTATAAACTCAAACTCGAATTATGTTCTGATTACTACACACTGTTCGGGTTCCAGTCATATATCCCATATTCTGATTTCCATGCCCAATTAGTTCGACTAGATGTCTGATTTTGACTCTGAGCTCTTCATCAAAGTTGTAGAGCTCTCTTTTATCTTTCCTACAAGGTAAAATTCATAATTATCAGACATTTAGAACTCAAGATATGGTCAAAATACAGAAACAGTGTAAGACCCGAATAATGCTAAAAAATCAATTAAGTCCGATTCGAGTTCAAACTTACAAAACATAATCAAATTCAGTCAATTAAGTACATGAAGAGTGTAAATGACTAATAATGAGGGTTTCTTAATGAATAAAATATGTGATTATCAAATTCTCCCACACTTAGCTTTTTGCACTCCTGGGCAAAACATATAAAACTAAAGTTAGAAGACAAAGACAAACGACACAAACTTAAAAGCTAAAAACTCTAAAGGACTCAATGAAGCAAGAAGAGCAACAAGAAATTCAAGGGATCAAAGCATAAATGAGGTAACATTTCTTCACATCTCAAACCAACAAGCAAGGAAACTTCTGTTGAAAAGAATGAATTAAGAATGATGGATCTTCACAAGATTCCCTCTCAATCTCTCAAGTGTTTAAAAGGTAGGTATTTCACTCAATTCAACCCATGAAAATTGCACTACCATAAGCTTGCTTATCTTCTACTTCTCCACTACTCAAAACACATGCACACACAAATCATGAGGACTTTATTCAAGGTTGTAGTGAGGTCAAGGTAACAGAAGAGGATAAAATGGATATGAGAGGATAAATACCAAAGAGAATAAAAGCAAATGAGAGCTGAGTTCAAATAACAAGCATAAAAGTTCATCCCAACTCTAATGTATATCCCTTTACATATTCATTTCCTAATCCTTTTCTTTGTTTTTTTTTTTTTTTTTTTTTTTTTTTTTTTTTTTTTTTTTTATATATATATGAACATAACTATAAACATACTTTTTTTTTTAGGCACTCTTTCCTTTTTCAACAACCATTTTGTACACACACCCCCACACTTGTTTAAAAACTCATCCATTAACCAGGCTAATGTTCTTTTATTCCCTAGGGTAAAGTAAGAACACGATTTCTCATTTAAGGCACATAATGAGCTAGAAACAAGGAATGGTCAAATAAGCTCAAAGGGGTTAAGCAAAGGAAAATATACAAGGTTGGCAGGAATCAAAGAATTTTCAAGAAGTCAAAAGAATGCTTGATATCATATTGAAAGGAAGGTTGGCTATTTGGTTAAACTAGCTAATTAAGAAAGAGGGCCTCAATCATGTTTATGCATGCAAGTGAAATGTAGCTTCAAAAAGAATCAAAGCAAGTTCTAGAGTAGTTATTAACATGAGTGAAAATCACACAAGAAAGAAGAGAATGACATAAATGTTGAATCCATCCATTAGGCTCAAAATCTCACAAGGTATGCATCCATCAAACTCAATTCATCAGTTCAATCATTCATCACCAAGCATATCAGATCAAGAAGGGAGAAAAATTATTCAATCATGCAATGAACCTCTTTTTTTTTTGAATTTTTTTTTAACAAACGAAAAGAAACAGAAACATGCTAAAATCTCTCCCCCACACTTAATATAACATTGTCCTCAATGTGAAAGAAAGAGATAGAAAAGAGCAACACAACCTGATAAGAAGTGAATCAACGCTAAGCGTAAAAAAAACACAATTTGTCAAGTCTTAGCGTCGATCGACCACGAAAAGAAATCAAACAAGAAAACGTTAGTACTTCCACAATTCAATACTAATTAATTACTACCTAAAAAAACTCCTTACTCGCCACCAATTAAGATGCGTCTCAAGAGTAAAATTACTCCTTACTCGCCATCACTAATTGGTTTAATAAGTCCATAACAATCATATCATACTAAACAAAACAACAACAATTTTTTTTTTAAATCAAACCCATTAAAGAGAAAGTTTCAGATCGGGCTCTTGTTTCTTGTTACTTCCTTATTTGCTTCGTTGACCAATCTATCGAGCTAATACCCGATCGGTACATACTCAAAAGCTTCTAATTTATCAATGAGCTTATCAATAGTGGAGGCGAGAGATAAGAAGTTGTCTTGCTTAGAAGGAGTGATAAATTTGTTCCACAAGCTTTGTCAAGAAAAAATAACAAAAGATCAAAGAAATTATTAACATTCAACAAACCAATGGGTTTATGGTGGATGTTCAGTTCTGCCCAATAGACAATTTGAAAAATTTCTTCCAAAGTACCAAAACCACCTGGTAAGGCAATGAATGCATCAGAGTTTTCAAGCATTATCTTCATGCGTTCATGCATTGATGATACTTTAAGTTCCTCCCCAATTGTCTTTCCATTGATGTTCTGTTGAGCTAAAGTTTCAGGAATGACACCTAAAACCTGACTGTCTCTTATAAAAGCAGAAAGTGATACAGGCCCCATTAACCCACGACAACCTCTCCCATATACAAGATGAATATTCCTCGTAGTAAGTGATCGACCAAGAGTGCTAGCTGCGTTTACAAACTCTAATCCCTTCCCATAACTTGACCCACAAAAAACACAGACATTTTTGAGGTTACGAATAGAAGGCCCCATTCTATACTCTTCCTCCCTTTGAGTGTTTCTGAGTTTGAAGGAAAATGGAGAAAATGGAGTGTTTAAATAAGAAAAAGAATGGAAAGGGAAATAATTGCACCTATAAGGGTAGGTTGGTTGTTGTCGAGAAAAGGTTGAAATTAAGAGACATGAGAATTTTTTTTTTTTTTTTTTTGACTTCAAGAAAACCATCAAGGTAAAGAAGTCTAGAAACCCCGAAGGACCCTGCTCAAAGGATCGTCGTATAAAAATCAAAATACAACAAAATGATACAAAGATAAAAGAAATAGAAAATGATGACATACCTGTATGTACAGTCTCCATGGCGTATCTTTATACTGCGCGTCATGAGTGCAGTAGACATCACGTCCTTTTTTTTTTTTTTTTGAAATTGTTAGAAAAACTTGATGAAAGATGAGTGTATACTTACTTAAGATTGGGATAGAGGTAGTCCTTTCTTTCGACTTTGTGCCAAAGCATTGTTGACCAAGATTCGACCCATTCAAGACCAAATGTATGCAACATAGGGCTCCCAAAAAAGGGACAAGTGGCCATAATACGATTGCCGCCTCACATGTATGGGATACAATCTACCTTCTTTGTTTTTCAATTAAGAAGGCTGGATCAGATGCATGCATTTCCCCATTCACGGTTTGTGTTACCAAAGCCAACCCTAAGAAGTATACATTTTTTTTTTTTTCATTTTTTTCATTCATTTTTTTTTGTTTTGTTTTGTTTTTTTTTTTTTTTTTGAAAAATGACATGAAGAAGAAGAAGAGGATGATATGTACAGATTGTTTGTGGATATGGCTCACATCTCGCCTCGGTTTAACGTCCGAATGCTTAAACGTCTTCTATGAGTCGAGGATAAGCTTCCCATCCAATTTTCTTATAAATTGGCAAAAATGTGGTCTTTTAGAGTCGATTCCCAAGACTGTAACGTTGTGCTTCATCCTTGAAGAGATTCCACAATTTAAGAATTTCACGATGCACCAATCCACAAGAATGCGTCTCAAGAGTCAATAAGATATCATCTAATGACTCCTTACTCAGTCCATTCTTAATGAAGAAAATTTTATCTTCTCTATTTGCGGAAACCATCCCCTTAGTACGACATCGCTTGTTACAGTTCCATCGTCCACATTTGTGACAGACTTGTAACCTTTTTGCTCTTCTCCTTTTAGAATATGAACTTCTTCCAAGACCGGGCATATATGAGTCAAATGAAATTGAGGACTCACCTGCTAATCGGACCTTTGCTTCAATTATCCAGCGTACATCTTCTGGCATACCCTTGTGTATTAACAGTCTCAATCTCTCACATCGAACTTTGTAGATTTTTCTCAGAGCATTTTGAGGAAGAGAAGGAAAATGTTTTCTCAGGTTTGAAAGAATGACATCCATTTTGAAGGAGAAGAAGGGTTCAGTTATTTTGGGAAACTGAAAAATAAATCGACTTGAGAGTCACGGAGTACCGTATCCGCCACTTAACCGGCAACACAAAGAACTCAAGAACTTGGTTTTCTAGGAATGATTGAGTCTTTGTCCATTAACCTTAAGCGCATTACCATTCCTAGGATCCTCAGTATCTACGACCCCAGAGGATACGCGTGTCTGACAACAAAAGAACCGCGCCACCTAGATCTCAATTTTCCAAGGAGTAGGTGCGGATGATAATTTCAAAGCAGAATTTTTTTGACCAATTTCCGCAGCTTTTGCAAAAGGTGTAATGACCTTTAATAAAGTAGGCCAATAAAATCCATACTGCAAGATTTTCGCAGTTGTTGTCGCTGAAGAAAAATGACCTCCACATGCTTCTGAGTGACACTACCTACCTCATTGTCGGGCACACAACTGTTTTTTTTTTTTTTTTTTTTTTTTTTTTTTTTTTTTTTTTTTTTATTCATAATGCGGATGGAGAAGGTCCATCACCTCCACTTCGCATTCTCCGGAAGTTCATGATATCTTGTTTGAGGCGGTGTCCATTTACGATGAAAGCTTTGGCGGTGACCTCACTTTTAATCCGAACAAACACTGAGAAGGAAAAACATTAGTAACAATAAATGGTCCATCCCATCTAGACCTTAATTTGCCGGTGCATGAGTCGGAGGCGGGAGTTATAGAGGAGAACTTTTTGACCAATCTCGAATGTTTTCCTCAGAATCAACTTATCATGGAAGGCTTTGGACTTCTCCTTATAAAGTTTGGAACTTTCATAAGCCTCCAAGCGGATCTCCTCCAATTCTTTGCAGTGCCTTCCTCTCCATACCGCTTGATTTAGGTCCAAGTTGCACCTTTTCACCGCCCAGAATGCTCGATGCTCAATTTCCACCGGCAGGTGGCATGCTTTTCCAAAAACAATTCGATATGGAGACATCCCGATTGGTGTCTTATAAGCAGTCTGGTAAGCCCATAAAGCATCCTCAAGCCTCTTGCTCCAGTCCTTTCTGTTAGGTTGAACTGTTTTCCAGAGTATCTACTTAATTTCTCTGTTGGAGACCTCGGCTTGCCCATTGGTTTGGGGGTGGTAGGGTGTAGAAACCTTGTGTTGGACTCCATACTTCTTCATCAAAGCCTCCATGCTTCGATTGCAAAAATGTGAACCTTGATCACTAATGATGGCTCTCGGGACTCCAAACCTACAGAAAATCTGTGATCTAATAAAATCCACAACAACTTTAGAATCATCAGTCCGAGTGGCCTTAGCCTCCACCCATTTAGATACATAATCCACAGCAAGCAGAATGTAAAAAAACCACATGATACAGGAAAAGGACCCATAAAGTCAATACCCCAAACATCAAAAATCTCACAGAATAATAAGGGTTTCTGAGGCATTTCATTCCTACGAGAAGTATTCCCTGTTCTCTGGCATTGATCACAAGATTTGCAAAACATATATGCATCATGAAATAGAGTGGGCCAATATAATCCAGAGTCTAAAACTTTCCTAGCAGTCCGTTGAGGACCGAAGTGGCCGCCACATGCAAGTTTATGACAAAAGCTAAGAATGGAATAGAATTCATCATCAGGCACACACCTCCTAATTACTTGGTCACTGCAAAATCTCCATAAGTAAGGATCATCCCACACATAATACTTTGACTCACTTTTCAATTTATCAATCTTAGCCTTAGTGAAATGTGCAGGTATTGCGTTAGCAACCAAGAAATTAATCAAATCAGCAAACCAAGGGATGTTGCCTTGCAGCTTGAAAAGCTGCTTATCAGGGAAAACATCATGGATGGGAAAAACATCTGCCTCCCTTTCAATTCGACTCAAGTGATCGCCACCAAATTCTCCGCTCCACTCTTGTCACGGATCTCAATATCAAACTCCCGGAGGAGCAACATCCACCTAATCAACCGGGGCTTGGCATTGGGCTTCTTCGGGAGAAACTTCAATGCTGCATGATCCGAAAACACAACCACTCTGGAACCAAGCAAATATGATCGAAATTTATCTAAAGCAAAAACAATTGCTAAAAGTTCCTTTTCAGTTGTGGTGTAGTTGATTTGTGCAGGATCTAAAGTTCTCGAAGCATAGGAAATGACATGAGATACTTTACCGACCCTTTGTGCAAGAACAGCTCCCAATGCATAATTAGAGGCATCACACATCAGCTCAAATGGAAGTGTCCAATCCGGCGGTTGGATGATAGGTGTACTGGTTAATGCCTGCTTCAAGTGATTGAAGGCATCCTGACACTTCTTGTCAAAGTGAAACTCCACATCTTTTTGTAGCAAGTTGGATAGCGGAAGTGCAATTTTGCTGAAATCCTTTATGAACCGCCGATAGAAACCTGCATGACCAAGGAAAGAACGAATCTCCCGCACGTATGTGGGGTAAGATAGGCATGAAATAACATCTATTTTTGCAGGATCTACCTCAATACCCTCATGAGATATCACATGCCCTAAGACTATACCTTGTTCTACCATGAAATGACATTTCTCAAAATTTAGAACGAGGTTAGTCTTAATGCATCTATGCAAGACCTGAGCCGACTATCTAAACATGCATCAAAGGAAGATCCATAAACAAGTAAAATCATCCATGAATACGTCCATGCAATTTTCTAAAAATCGAAAAGATACTTACCATACACCTCGAAAGGTGCCGGAGCATTGCAGACCAAAGGGCATCCTCCTGTATGCAAATGTGCCAAATGGACAAGTGAAAGTAGTCTTTTCTTGGTCTTCTGGGGCTATATGAATCTGAAAATAGTCCGAATATCCATCCAGGAAACAATAATGTGACTTGCCAGCTAACCGCTCCAACATCTGATCAATGAAGGGCAGCGGGAAATGATCCTTTCTGGTAGCCTGGTTGAGCCGCCTATAATCAATGCAAACTCGCCAACTGTTTTGAACTCGTGTGAGCACAAGCTCATTGTTCTGATTCGCAACCACTGTGACCCCAAATTTCTTGGGAACCACTTGCACAGGGCTCACCCATTGACTGTCAGATATGGGATCAATAATGCCAGCTTGAAGCAACTTTGTAACTTCCTTCTTTACCACATCTAGAATCAGGGGATTTAGTCTCCTTTGGGGCTGTCTAACTGGTTTAATCCCTTCTTCAAATAAAATCTTATGCATGCATGTGGAGGGGCTAATAGCAGGAATGTCTGCAAGAGTCCATCCGATGGCTTGCCTATTCTGCCTCAAAATCTGCAGTAATTTTTCTTCTTGATCAGGTTGTAGGTTTTTATCAATGATCACCGGAAGTGTCTCACCATCTCCCAAATATGCATATTTAAGATGGTCTGGTAAAGTCTTCAACTCCAAGGATGGAGGTTGCACAATGGAAGGTAACAAGTGATCTCGAAACAACTAACTCAAGAACATTAATTTCAAAGCATGGTATTGACTCTCATTCTCAATTGTTGCATCATCAAGCATTTGTATCATTACTCATAACAGAATAAATCTCAAGACATGCAAAGACATGGTTCAACATCACAAGTGGCACATGTATCACAAGAAATAGAACCAAGATAGTCAACAATATCGTGGAATTCAAAGCATATAAATCAAGTATAGACATCATCAACCAAAGATTTCAATCATATCAACATGGAAAAGCAGAATGCTCCTCTGGGGGTGTCTCATGGCATCAAAAATGTTAAATTGTACCAAATCGTCGCCAAACTCCATAGAAAGGGTGACAAGATGCACGTCTATCTTGGTCTTGGCGGTCTTGAGGAATGGTGCCTAGAATCAATGGAGCATGGTTTGTTGGAGACTCATCTTCCATGTCCGAGTAATGTAGAAATCTATTTGGAAAAATCAACTCATTCACCCGAACTAACACATCTTCCAAAGACACACTGCGGGATGAGCAAGTGGCTCTATTTGCCAACCGAATCACGATACAGTGGGTTGCAAAGTACCAATGTTTAAACACTTATACACCGACATGGGCATGACATTGATCGAAGCACCCAAATCTAGCATTGCATGCTCAAATCTAGAGTTGCCAATTGTGCAAGAAATTGTGAAAGTTCCAGGATCTTTGCATTTTCGTGGCATGCTTGGCGTAATCATTGCAGAAACATTTCTTCCCATGCCGATCTTCTCATCCCCTTTCAACCTTCTCTTATGAGTGCACAACTCCTTGAGAAATTTAGCATATTTTGGAATTTGCTTGATTGCATCTAGGAGGGAATATTGATTTCCACTTTCCCGAATGTCTCCATGACTTCTTTTTCCATTTCTCGCTTGCATTGTTCTCTTGGATTGTGTGATCCTATTTGGAAAAGGTAATGGAATGGTAACATCTGAATTCTCTGCAATTTTCTTCGGTGGCACTGATTTCTCGGACTGAATTATCCATTTCCTGCCGTTTTTGGTCAATTTCTGATTGCTGCAAGGTTGGAACATCAACTTCTTTGCCACTTCTTAAGGTAATTGCACTTACGTTGCCTCTTGGATTGTTGACTGTTTGTGAAGGCAATTGGCTAGAACCTTGACTCTTTAGCTCGCTCACAGTGGTTGCCAGCTGCCCAATTTGAGTTTGTAAATTCGAATGTTGGCACTGACGTTCTCGCTTGAACTGAATGTTATTTGTGGTCATTTGTTTCATCGTGTCTTCCAATGATGGCTCAATTTGGAGTGGATTGGACATGATCGCACGAACAGTTCTTTGTTGTCTCGAATGCAGGGGTATTTGTTGATATTTGTTGCTTGGACCTGCAGACTTGGTATCTAAATTGTTGTTCTTCTGGTGGGGGAAATTTGTTGTTCTTTGGCTAGAATTCCCATATCTCAAATTAGGATGGTCTCGCCAACCAGGGTTATAAGTACTAGAAAATGGATCATATCTAGATTATTCTTTGTTGTTGCCGATATTGGGGTCTACCAGGAAAACACCACCGGCAAACAACACATTGATCCGGAAAAACGAAACCATCTTCCCGAAGTGTAGGGCATGAATCAAGTAGGATGAGATGAATTAGAGCAAATTCCACACACCGATGCAGTCATCTGCATGGGTGGTTGTTGACCCACTGCTATCTGTCTTACCAAAGAAGTCAATTCATCTAGTCTGTGTTCCATTCTTTGTTGGTCCATATGAGATGCTTGAATTTCATTAACTCCTCTAGTTACGGTGATGATCCGCGAGCCAAACTGTTGGGTATTGGCTGCTATGTTTGCTATCAGATCTCTTGCGGCGGTAGGAGTTTTGTCTACTAAGGCTCCTCCAGAGGCAGCATCGATCATGCTTCTATCATTTGGCAACAAGCCCTCATAAAAGTATTGAATCAAGGGCTGGTCACTAATTTGGTGATGAGGGCAGCTTGAACACAACTTCTTGAATCTCTCCCAGTATTCATGCAATGTCTCACCAGACATCTGTCTGATGCCACATATATCCTTCCTAATTGCAGCAGCTCTAGAGGCAGGGAAGAATCTCTCCAGGAACAACCTCTTCATGTCATTCCAACTTCTGACTGAACCTGGTGAAAGATAAAACAACCAATCTTTGGCTGCATCGACAAGTGAGAAGGGAAATGCCCTTAACTTGATGTGTTCCTCGGAGATGCCTTGTGGCTTCATGGTTGAACACTCAACATGGAACTCTTTCAGGTGCTTATGAGGATCTTCACCCGCAAGACCATGAAACTTTGGTAACAAGTGTATCAAACCAGATTTTAACTCAAAATCTGCATCAAGATTAGGATATTGAATGCACAAAGATTGGTAAGATACATCAGGAGCAGCAAGTTCCTTAAGGGTTCTATTATGCATGTTATCAGCCATGATTTCAGGATTACTTAAGTTATCAGGTTCACTCCCAAAATTAGGTTCAGAATTAACTCTGGAATTTATCACACGAGCTCTAATTAATCTATGCAAGGTCTTATCAATCTCAGGATCAAGATCAAGCAAGATATCAGGATTGGACCTAGTCATGCATCAACTAAAGCACAAAAATACAAAAACTGCAACTAAGCAAAATACACTAAACAACACTCAAAATATGCAAAAATAAATCTAGTTAATATGTATAAACATTTTTAAAAATTATGGAATCAACACAGAACAAAATCTACATAAAAATGAAACTAGAAAATGTAATAAAAAATATTAAAAAATTGAAAAAAGTGGTCTAAATGATAGAATTTCGAAAAACCAGGGGTGACCTCACAATTTTGTGAGTCTTGTTTATCGTGTGTTTTCCTTCAACCGACCAAGTTTCAGCTCATTCGGGCATGTTTTAGTTCGAAAATTACAATAGTTACCCGTAATCACCTGCATTTTTCGTCTTTCCTAAATCGAAAAATTCAAAAGCTAAGATAAAAACGTTAGTATGGTATGAACAATGTTAGTAAATGAAAAATAACTGTTAGAATAGGTAAGAAAGAACAAAAATTAGTAAGGTTACTCAAAATGAAAAGATTACACCTACGAGATCCCCGGCAAGCAACAAGCGCCAAAATTTTGACGAAGCGCCGAACTCGGATCAAAATTATAACCGAAGTTATTACCTAAACTTGTAGTATAGTGAACAACACCGGATCGTCTCCTCAAGGATCGTAGATGCAATTTGATCAAATCAAGTGAAAGTTAGAAAAAGGGAGGTTTTGATGGTTCAAGGATCGCAAATGACAAGATTTAAAGAGAAATAACAATTAGAAAAACAAATAATTCAGTAAATCTATCCGAGATTGGGTGGATTCAATCATAGACCTTTCAACAAACATTTGAAGCACATTTGAATGGTTAACTTGGATCTAACCGAGATCTCAAAGATCGATCCAGAATTCATACTAGACAATCGTCGTAATTCAATTGACAAGTAATAAACATAATCCGCAATCGCACCATTCATGTAGATATATATCAATTTAAGCACCGAATTCAATTAACCTAGGCATCAATCAGTAACATAACCTCTTCAATTACGTGATTAGTTCAGATCAATCAGTTCTAAATTTCATCACAATACTTAATCTTAAACCAAGATCAAATCATATCAAACATAAACAGAATCACCATTCATGCATTCAAGATCAAGAGCACAAAAGAAGAAGAGAAGAGGAATTCAAATATAAATCAAATACATTACATAACCAAGGTCTCAAGAATCCAAGCCACAATTTCTTCAAGAGTCCCGAATTGACTAGAAGTGACTTAGCTCTCCATTACAATGAAGGAAAAATATACAAGAACTATGAAAAGCTATCTCTAACACCAAGTGTGTGTTGTGTCTAGAGCTCTCCATATGCTTCCTTTTATAGAGGATTCAGAGTAGTAGTAGATGGGTAGATGTGATTAGTAGGTGGATGAGTAGGTGGGTGAGTAGGTGGATGAGTAGGTGGATGAGTAGGTGGATGAGTAGGTGAGCTACCTTGTCTCCGAAATTCTTTATTTCTGAACTCATTGATTTCGTCATTTCTGAGCCAAGTGGTCTTCATGAGAGTTCTAGGAAATTGTCTAAGCTTTCCAATGGCTCTGGAAGCACCCAAAAATTCGTCCTACAACCCAAGATATGACCCAATTACTACAGACTGTTTAGGACCAGTTTCAGCACCTCTGTTTTGACTTTCAGACTCAATATCTCCATCAAGGAGCCCGAATCAAGTTTTGTGTTTGTCATGAAAGTTGTACATATGGGTCTTAACTTTCAGATTACAAATTTTCAGCCCATTCTATAAAATCAAACTCGAATTATGTTCTAGTTACTACACACTGTTCGGGTTCCAGTCACATATCCCGTATTCTGATTTCCATGCCCAATTAGCTCGACTAGATGTCTGATTTTGACTCTGAGCTCTTCATCAAAGTTGTAGAGCTCTCTTTTATCTTTCCTACAAGGTAAAATTCATAATTATCAGACATTTAGAACTCAAGATATGGCCAAAATACAGAAACAGTGTAAGACCCGAATAATGCTGAAAAATCAATTAAGTCCGATTCGAGTTCAAACTTACAAAACATAATCAAATTCAGTCAATTAAGTACATGAAGAGTGTAAATGACTAATAATGAGGGTTTCTTAATGAATAAAATATGTGATTATCATAGTGCAACCTTTCTGAGTATGTCCCAGCTCCTCCAATATTCTTCTCATCCACACAGCCTGACAAGCACAGGTTGCAGCTGCCACAAATTCTGCTTCTGTGGTGGAGAGAGTCACAATTGGCTGTTTCTTGGATGATCAAGCTACTGCTCCATTACTCAACAGAAATACATAACCAGAGGTGCTTTTTCTGTCTTCCAAGTCACCTGCATAGTCACTATCTGTGTAGGCTAACTACTCCTCATTTCCTCTCTTCTTATACAAAATGCCAAAATTCACAGTACCTTGAAGATACCTGAGAACTCTCTTTGCAGCCTGCATATGCATTTGAGTAGGTTGACTCATAAACCGACTGATCAAACTAACTGAGAACATCATATCAGGTCTGGTACTTGTAATGTACATGAGACTTCCCACCAATTGCTTGTATTGAGTCTCATTTACCTTTATTCCTGTTTCATCTTTGCATAGTTTGTAACCTGGCACTATAGGAACTCCAACAGAGTTACTATCAGTCATGCCAAACCTCTTCAACACTTCTAAGGCATACTTTCTCTGATAGATGTAGATTCCGTGTTCCTCTTGCAGCACCTCTATTCCAAGGAAAAATCTCATCTTACCAAGGTCAGTCATATCAAATTCTTCCTTCATTGAACTCTTGAAGGTACTCATTAAGGATTCATCATTGCCTGTGTATATGAGATCATCAACATACACACTGACAATTAGAAACCTTCCCTGTGAAGAGTGCTTCAAAAACAATGTCTGCTCATGATTGCTTTTCTGGAAGCCTGCACTAATGAAGTAAGACTCAATTCGACTGAACCAAGCTCTTGGAGCTTGCTTTAATCCATACAAGGCCTTGTGGAGCTTGTACACCTTGTGCTCACTTCCCTTTTTCACATAACCTTTTGGTTGTTCCACATATACATCCTCTGTAAGAGTGCCATATAGAACGGCTGATTTTACATCAAGTTGATGCAATTTCCATCCTTTATGTGCTGCAAGTGCTATAATCATTCTCATAGTATCCATTCTACTTACAGGAGCAAACACTTCTGTATAATCCACCCCATACTGTTGAGAGTAGCCTTTAGCCACTAACCTGGCCTTGTACTTATCTACTTGACCAAGTTCATTCAACTTAGTCTTGTAAATCCACTTGACACCTATCTTCTTTGCTCCAGCTGGTAAGTCAGTGAGTTCCCATGTACCATTCTTCACAATTGAATTAATTTCAGCATCCATAGCTTGTCTCCATTTGACACTTTTTACTGCAATTTCAAAGCTGTCAGGATCTGTACATTCAATGAAGGCCATGTTAATTGCGTCTTCTGGTTCTGAGATCTCTTCACCAGTTACATAGTCACTCATCCAGCTAGGTGGATGCCTTCTCCTGCCTCCTTCATCTTTAACAACTTCAGTTCTCTCAGTTTGTGTCTGAATTCCATCTTCCTCATCATTGGACTCACTGTCTGCAACACTTTCTTCTTCAAAATCAGTAATGCTTTCAGTATCCTCACTTTCAGAATCTACAATCAGTTCCTCCTTTTGCTTCTGATCCCAATTCCATTGAGTATCTTCCTCAAAGATCACATCTCTACTTACAACAATCCTTCTTGTAGTTGGATTATAAAGCCTGTATCCCTTAGATTCCTCACTTATTCCCAACAAGACACATTTGCAGCTTTTGTCCTCCAGTTTAGTCCTTTTGGCATCTGGAATGTGTACATGAGCTACACAACCAAACACCCTAAAGTGCTCAACTGAGGGCTTCACTCCACTCCAGGCCTCCTCTGGTGTTTGATTCTTCACAGCCAGGGTTGGTGATCTATTCAACACATAAGTCACCCAATTCACAGCTTCTGGCCAAAAAGATTTCGGAATCTTCTTCTCTGTCAGTAAAGTTCTCACCAAGTTCATGATGGTTCTATTTTTCCTCTCAGCCACCCCATTCTGCTGTGGAGTGTATGCTGTGGTCAACTGTCTTTTGATACCTGTTTTCTGGCAGAACTCATTGAATTCCAATGAAGTAAACTCTCCTCCTCTGTCAGTTCTAAGACACTTGATCAACAAACCAGATTCCTTTTCAACTAATTTCTTAAAACATTGAAAATAGTGAAGGGCTTCTGATTTCTCCATCAAGAAATAAACCCATGCTTTTCTAGAGTAATCATCTATAAAGCACACGAAATACCTCTTTTGGCTATTGGATGATGGAGTGATAGGGCCACAAATATCTGCATGAATTAGTTCCAGCTTCTGAGTTGCTCTCCATTGACTCTTCTTTGGAATGGGATCTCTGTGCTGCTTTCCTTTCATACAATCTTCACATACTTTTTCTGTTGCAGATAAAGAGGAAGGGAGACCCCTGACCATGTCTTTACTCTGAAGAGTTTTCAGCCCTTTGTGACTCAGATGAGCATATCTGCAGTGCCATAAGACGGAAAGGTCTTGTGCAGTAGTGTGGAAGCATGCATCATCCTTGGTTGTAGTCTGTGCAGACAAAATAAACATCCTGTTTGTTGTCATGCTAGCCTCCAGGATCAACCCTTTGTCAGGATGAAAGAGCTTGCAGGTTCCTGACTGAAACATTACAGTCAAACCTCTTTCTTGCAACTGCCCTATGCTTAAAAGATTGTTTTTGAGTTCTGGCACCAAGAACACATCTCTAATTATATGAGTGACTCCTCTAATGTTCAGTTTCACACTCCCTTTTCCAGTCACCTCCATTCTTGTGTTATTTCCAAGCTTCACATATTGCTTGAAAGTATCATCCACCTCCTTGAACCAAGATCTGTTTCCACACATATGATTCGAGCACCCTGAATCCAAGAACCATGCATCTGCCCTTTGCACATCATTCAATTCCTCATGAGCCATCAACAAAAGTTCTTCTTCCTCATTGAAAGAAGCATAATTGGCTTCTTTATCCCAGTCAGGACATTCATACTTGTAATGTCCAAGTTTGTGGCATTTGAAACATTCAACAGTGGCTCGGTTTTGCCTCCCTCTTCCCCTTCCTCTTCCTCTACCTCTACCTCTTCCTCTATTATAATTCCTCTCATCAGAACTTACTTTGAAAGCCTGCTCCTCTCCATGATTCTTGTGGAATTTCTGCTCATGAACTATCAAAGAACTCTGAAGTTCATCAACAGAAAGGGAGTCGGTATCCTTAGATTCCTCAATTGAACAAACCACATAGTTAAATTTGTCAGTTAAGGATCTAAGGATCTTCTCAACGATGATTACATCCTTCATCTGTTCTCCATAAGTTCTCATCTTGTTAGTCACACTCATAACCCGAGAGAAATAGTCAGTTACTATTTCACCTGTTTTCATCTCCAAAGTCTCAAATTCTTTCCTCAAGGCTTGAAGAATTGATCTTTTTACTCTTGCATTGCCTTCATACTTTCTCTTCATTGAATCCCATATCTCCTTTGATGTGTTCTTTTGCAAGATAGCCTCCAAGATTGTTCTATCTATGGCTTGAAACAAGTAGTTTTTGACCTTCATATCTTTCAGCTTCAGCTCGTCAATTCTCCTCTGCTGAGCTTCTGTCAACACGCTTTCTTTGTCTGGTTCTGCAATGCCGGTTTCCACCAAGCTCCAATACTCCTTGGATCTGAGAAAATTCTCCATTAGCATGCTCCAATGATCATAATGACCATCGAAACGAGGAATTGCAGGTTGCACAAAACCACCATCATTTGCATTCGTCATTTCTCTCCACTCACAAGAACACCAATACTCACGCTTTCTACTCAGGCCCCAGTAGGAGCTCTGATGCCAAAATGTTAGGATTCTAAGAGAATTAACAGAAAGTGATATTGCTGAATAAAATGTGTGTATTAATCATCACAAAAGAATGCTTTTATAGAGCTACAAAGACAGAGACAGCAAGGCTAGTAACTAACTAACAGAACAGAAAACTACCGAAACAGAAAGCTAACTGACTTTCTATTAAAAACAAGACTTATCATAACACTTTTCAATGGATGATTGAAGAGGAAAGCAGCCAAAAAGAAAAGAAAATTCTTTTAGATCCATTTTGCTACAAAGTATTGGCAACGTTTATAATACTTCTATTGAGTATTTGAGCATGGATGCTCCAACTTAAAAAATTGATAATAGTAGGTAAACAAACTTTTGATTTTATTTATTATTTAATGTAAGTTTTGTGTAATCGTCGGCATCCACCCCACTCTCGTCTCTGACGCCCTCCACAAGGCCGCCGTCAAAGCCACTGACATCCTTGTTGCCATGGCCGTCTGGTGGTGGACGCTCGTCGAATATGAGCGAAGGCCACGTGTGGCGTAGTGGCTGGGCAGTGGTGTAACATCCCAAACTTTAGAATAAATGATCGTTGTGTCTCGAATTGTACTGTTTGTTGTTTTTCTATATGATACAGTGTTTTATTTTTCTGTCTGTGATTTTATTTGAACGTTTTGTGTGATTTGCTTTGGAACAGAAAAATAATAATTTTCGGACAGAAAAAATCTTATTTTAATTATTCGGAGCTGGTAGATCTTACTAAACTCAATTCTGAATGATACTGTTATTAATCTTTTAATTTTTAAGATTTTACTGTGAAATAAAATAATTTTATATTATTATAATATTATTTTATTAGTCAGTGCAAATAGATGACAACGGATCCGAAAATGTTTTGCGGGACCCACGTTTAGAGAAACAATCAACGATTTTAGCTAGAAAAATTTCTAAGCCAATAGGAGTGAGTCAACGAAGTAGGCTTGAAATTTCTAACCAATAGGAAGAGATCAACAAAAGTGGTTAGACTAATTAGATTATAACTAGAAAACCTAAGCTAGTTAGTTTGAAACCTAATTAAATTAGTTTAGAAGACTTGTTAAGTAACTAAGTGATAGTAAATTATTTAACTATCTAGTTAGTTTCTAAGTTAGTAAAAATCTATTAGTACCAAGTTAACTAAGTTAACCTAAGTAACTAACTAGTTAGACAAGTAACTAGATTGTTTCACCTAAGTGTAACTAAATGACTAAGAAGAAGCAAACTTAGTTGCTTTCTCCTTGGTGAATTTCGGCCAAGCCATGACAAGGCAAGCCAAGAGCTTTCAAGAACAAGCTTAGTCATGCAATGACTAGGTTAGTATCAACCAATGAGAGCTAAGCTTGGAGGCCAAGGGTTTATGCTAGCCTTTGATCATTTCTAAGGCTTGGATGAAGCCAACCAAGTGGACACCTCCCTAGGGTGAGCTCCACGGCCATAAGCCTTAGGAAACCAATTTTTATTTCATTTTCTATCTTTTAACTTAAGCTTTTCTCTCATCAAAAACAAGAAACACCATTGATGTTCCTTTGAAGGTCCATTCGGCCAAGACTCCTACACCAACATCCATTCACCCAAAATTTTATCTACCTCACTTTTCTAAACCTAAACACAATTCTAAGATCATCTCTAATTGAGAGTTCTTTCAAAATCCATCATCTTGAGCTTGAAAAACTACTTTGAAGATTCTACCTAAAAGGTGAAAATCCTTGTTTTTCATTTTCTAATCTTGTTTCTAAGGTCATAAGCCATGATTGATCCATGGTATATGGTTTTCTCTTATAGTAGTAACTTTTTAAAATTTTGTTTAAGATCCTTAGGTTCTTGGAGGGTGAAACCGAAATCTATAGGAAGGAAAGGAGAAAAGTTTGTCTTCATTTAAGGTAAGAGGAAGACTTGAATCTTATCATCCTTGGGTGGTGATAAGAAAATAGATTTGTTTGTGATTGTAGAATCCATAAGGATTCATTTGTGTGCTTGTTGTAATAACTTTCTTAATTGTGATTTGTATTGATATGCATGTCTACAAGCTTTGAATATATTGTATGTGTTAGTAATGCATGAATAATTAGTATGATGTGAATAATATGCTAGGTTTGCATGTGTGTTCCAAAGAGCACAAATCGAAGGCTCACGGCCTCAACACAAAATGGGAACCAAAATGTTCTCAACCATTTTCTAAATGAGTGATTTAATTAACTTAGGTAAATTGACAAGATACAAATTGATTTAGAGCAAGAAAAACAAATCTATAGATCAAATGACAATTTATGAATTTCGGCCAACATGCCAAAGTTAAGTGTTCTTAGTTTCTAAAATTGTTTTCAATCAAAGTTAAGTAATAATGTCAAAAAGATTTTTAGTACAATGAGTTTTAAGGAATAAAAGTGATTGGATTAAGTTTAAAAAGCTAAAACTAATTATTTTACTATTTAGGAGAAAATACAGTAGCTTTTGTAAAATTTCTAACGTAGAGCTCACTTTATGTTTTGAATCCCGTTAGTAGTTTTCAAAAGTGTAATTAGATGGTTGTAATATAATCAAAATAAATTTTAACAGAAAAATTTAGAAAAACCATTATCATAGATTTTCAAAGCAAAATACTGTCAATTTTTGTTAAAAATAAACAAATAAGATAGAAAAGATATCCAATATATTGTATACGGTATGAAAAATATTCTACGTAATTCAAACGTATTAAATATTATTTCTGTTTATTTAAATAGTAATTTTTAAGGGATTTGGACAAGAAAATGATTTAAAATCTTACGCGATTGAGAAAACGATTTAAAAATAATACGCGATTTCAAAAACAGTAAAATATATTTACGCGATTTAAAAACATTTGTAAAAACAACGAAATTGTGAAAACGCGATAAAATTTTTACGCGATTGACGAAAACAGTAAGTTTTACTGTCGGACCAAAGTGGTGGACCCGAACAGATTGAGAAACAGTACTGTCAAGTGGGTCGTACTGCGTTTGATGTTTGAGGGCATTTTAGTAATTATTTGATATTGAAGGGTATTTTGGTAATTATAGTTCTGTTCATATTTTTAGAATCAAGTCGATTCGTTTTGGAATTGGCGATTGATTGACGAGATGAATTACATCGTGTTGTCGGTGTGATAAGCGTAGTGTGGTTCATTTCTTTATGGACTTGGAGGCATTAGTGTGCGGATTATTCCACATGTGGACAGTTGGTCGCTCCTCTGGGCCGTGGTAACTGGTAACACACTAGTGGTCTCGACACGCACTATACTTAATCGAGATCTTGTAAGAACTATGTTAGTACAATGTCTGTAGTTACACGATGTTTGGACTGTGTACTACACCACGATGTTTTGGACAGTGGGCTATAGACACAATGTGAGACAGTGCAATAGTTGGTTGGGCAGCCTAAGGTACTAATAGAACTTGCAGGTCATTCTCTCTGATATCTGAGGTTGTAGCTCCATAGAGTAGGCTTGAGTCGCATTACATATGATTTATGTGTTGTGCATTATAATATCATTATCTGTAATATTTTATCTATCTGCAACATTATATGATACTGTTTCTGTGTTATATTATGTGTTATATTGTATTATTATTTATGTTGTTATAGTATATTATATTGTATGAACTGCTATATCTGTTGTATTGTCGTTTTCTTATTTACCATATTTGTGGTGATATAGATTATCTTACCTCTTTGTACGTATTGTTTCTGTATTTTAAATTGTATGATAAAAGAGTTTGAGGAAGAGAAACAACCTCTTGAGTGTGTATACCCAGAGGACGAGGAACAACAACAAGCTGAAGATCAGTTCGACGATCAAGAACCATCCGATCATCCATATCCATTGGATTGATTGTGTGAGTATGACGCTACCAGGATTCTTTGGTTTCGTGAGGTTGGACTTTCACAGAGGCTCTGAAGCCTGGCGTCTGCGAGAGGACAGAGATTCGGTTACGTACGTAGGGCGTCTGACTGTGACCATACGTACAGAGTTTGATGGAGTGCCTATCTTTTCTACTGTGTTATATTTACATGTGGAGCTACCGCTATCTCTTAGGCGTCATTGGGGTGGTATGTTTGATGCACCTAGTGAGATTAGCAGCGTGTCGACAACACGGACTAGGGTCCGTAGAGGGTCGAGGCATCCTGGATACTTATCACCTGAAGTTTCATCCGAGAGTGATCCTTCAGAGGGTTAGAGTTTTGTGATGTGTACTTGGGCGCGTCTGCGTTTTATATATATATAGACTTCTTACTGCTTTATTTACTGTTTTGGTTTAAATATTTGTAGTTGTAAATTATTTGTACTACTTAAAACAAAAACATATGTATATTATGTGTGATAACAGTTTGTTTATTTTATGTTTCATATTATTTTATTTCGTAATATTCTATTTAACAGGAAAAGTTTTACAACCCGTATTACTATGTAATAAATGTTTTACAACTTGGGTAGAATTTTATTTATCTTTATTTTATTTTATTCATAAATGTAACATCCCCATAAGGGTGTTACAAGTGGCATGGGTACTAAGGGATCAAGTGATGATGAGCCCGTGCCGGAGCTTGCAACAGAGGTGCGACGAAGCGGCTGTGCACGACTACTGATTTTTGGTTTCTAGTTTTTGCAGGTGAGGTAAGGGTGGAGTTCTGATTCTTTGTTTTGGGTGAGATTAAAGATGGCAAGGGTGTTAGTTTGATTTTGTGGTGGTTGTCGTTTGAAGGAGGGACGGTGGGGTGATGGTGTTTGGTTGGTAGTGGTTGCGCAGAGATAACGTACGACAAAGAAGGAGAAAGAAAGGAGAGAAGAAAAGAAAGATAAGAAAAAAAACAAAAGAAGATTACATGTTAATAAGATTGCAGGTAAAGTCTAAGAATCATTGATACAAAATCAACTCATTTTTCTATAAAATTAATAATGAAAAAATGTGAACCATCCATGCTCCACATTCCTTTAAGAGTATTTAAAACATCTCCCAAAGTATTTGCCGGAATTCAGTAGAAGCATAATGGTATTTAAGCATATGATTTTTTTTTTTTTGTTATGTTACTTTAATAACCAAATTGCATGTCTTCTCTTTTGTTACTTCAGTGTGAAAATTATGAATGAACAGGCACTATGGTAGCGAGCCATGTAAAATTCAAGGTCACTTCCATCTGGGTGAGAATGATTACCTTTTGGTTTTTTCTTTTTCTTTTCTTTTTCTTTTTGGTTTTCTCAATTTTCTGTTGGAACTTGGAAATGTAGTTTTTTTTCTTATTTCTTGGTCATAATACTGATTTCTTATTTTAAAATTTAGTTCCCTATTAACAATGGTACAATCATGGCCTCCGGTGATGGCGAGTTTGTAACTGAACTCTTCATTTATAATAAGGTGATATACATTTAATTTTAATTCTAAATAAAATTCAAGGATATATATTGAATTGTCAGTTAAAATTTTAAAATATAAATATTTTATCAAAATTTTTAACTAAGTTCAACCTTCTTCTTCAGTACAAAAGTGTAAACTTGTAAATTATGTGATACAATGAGTGTAACCACTTGGTAAATATGAGTCTATCCAAAAGTTTAACCACTTGATAAAGATGAGTCTATTTTTTGTTCATTTGAAAATTTAAATTCTGTCATACGGTGATAGCTATAGTATTATAAAGATATTTAAACAAATCATTTCTGAAACTTTTATCCAGCCATATAAATTGTTAAATAAGATATGGATGGCAACAAAATATCTCTCAAAGTATGAAATTCTTGCAAGTTTCTATCACTGTGGAAATATGAGGTTGCTTTCAGATGTATGTTTTGAAGATTTTTATCCTTACAAAGACTTTTCACTTAACTAAAATTTGTAATAATTTGTAGAAAAGTGCATTGCTAAATATTTCAATATTTACCAGAATGGAAGTTTTAAATCTCTAAAGAATTGTAACAATTTGCAATCAACATTTTTTTAGATGAGAACACATATCACAAAACTTAATTTCTTGCTGAATTTGTTTTCTTACCCAATATCATTCATATCTTTTATATGCCTGCAAAAGAATTGTTGTCCATGGTATTTGAAGTAATTTTTATTACTATATGTGGAAGGCAATATATAAGCTTATTCATTTTATGTAATCTGAACTTAAATTTTTTTTAATATCCTTTTGTAATGGTATCTTATGAAGACTTGATCCCTTCAATATCTTAGTTGTGATTTAAATTGTTGCTCTCTTTAATTTTGAAATATTGCTAGCAAATGTTGATGTAGGTTGATTCCCATACTTTATGATTTATTACTTTGCCATATTTAATTGTTTTAATATTCACATTTCACTTAATGAAAAATTTACATAAAAACATAATCTACATCTCATGGAGTGAAAACTTGAAATGAATACATAATAAAATTAATAAAGGTATAATTTATTATTAGGAATCAATATTAACTAATTATGTTTTTAAAAATATTTTTTATTCAAATATATGTATTATTTTGTAATATTTAAATATTTAATGTATGATTTATTCATTATTTATTTTATTTTTTGTTGCTTAGTTTTCATATATGTTAAGCCCATTTGCATTATAAAATTCTAATATTTTTTATGTCTTTATTGATAGTGACTCTATATATATATATATATATATAAAGAATCAAGTTACATTAGTATAAGACTTAACATATTTATACTACCCAATAACTTTTTTATATAATGTAATTTTTATCGTCCAATCGTTAAGTTATAACTATCTAATAACTTGATCATTTGTATTAATTTTTAAAAAACTAAACATCAATATAAATGTAATCAAATAATTTTATTTTAATATATTTTAAAAATATATATTACGTTAATCTTAACGTATATAATTAAATATTAAATAATTTTGGTATAACTTGATCTCTCCCCTATACACACACATCAAGGCTGCTCCATAATTTTTTACATACATTGAACAATTTAATTTAAAATTTAATCATTAGAAATAAGAAATAAATATGCCATGCAACCGCACGAATATAAATACTAATAAGATTTAGCTCCAAAACATACCCTAACCCAAGGTGTTTGGGTCAGGATTGAATTCTTTTTTAAGACTCGTACTTTTGTTTTTATTAGAGACCAGGCTATGCTTCATTTCATTGCGAGCCTAGTTTATATTACATAAATAATTTATTTTTAATTTTTTCTATATATGTTGTTATGAGATTCTTAAATGCCAGGTTTTGATAAGGTATTGTGAGTATATAGTTTTAACTATCATGTCCTCACTTCTTATGCAATTGCTAATTGCTTGGGTCTTAGTCTTAGCACGGGTAAAATTAAGAAAATAATCAAAACATTACACAAGAAAGTATTTTATGTATGGAAAAAGATGATATTACATCTCTTTTAGAGATGTAGGTATTGTATATATATTTTTTTAAGAGTACATAATTGAGAAAGAAAAAATAAAAAAAAAATATAATTAATGATATTAGATGAAATGTAAAAATACTAATTATTAATTGTTTGGGTCTTAGCACGGGTAAAATTGAAAAATAATCAAAACATTACACAATAAAGTATTTTATGTATGAAAAAAATGATCTTATATTTTTTTTAAAAGGTGTGAATATTGTATATATTTTTTTAAGGGTGTGTAATTGAGAGAGAAAAAATAATAAAAAAATAAATATGATGAATGATATTAAATAAAAAATAAAAAATATATATATATATACTATTTATGATAAAAATATCAAAATTATTTATGTATATATTGGATTGACTCGATCTCTGATCCAACCCAACCAAATCGTAATATGATTTGAAATTGAGCCATGAAAAATAGTCTGAATAAAATTTCGGTCCGTGAACGAGATAAGTTCAACCAAGCCCAGCCTAGCCAGTGTACATCAAAATGATACTTTTACAATCAAACTCCTAACAAAATCTTCATGTACTCCAATGCAAATCATTTTATAATATTTTGGTTCCACTATAATTTCTATGAATGGTCCCTATGAGACCACTTGAAAAGTAGCGAAGGATTTGTGCCAATAAAGTCCCACTGTCTCATGCAGTTTTAATACCCTAAGCAAATTTTAAAATTTTAGTTAAACACGTGCTTATGATAGCCATGTGATAATTTTTCATGCAAGTTAATGGAGTCATTACATTGAGTGATTAAAATGAGCCTATTTTTTTTAAAAAAAAATCTCACATTTATTTTTTCATGTGTCAAAATCAAAGTATAAATAAATTAAAAAATGAATTAAGAACAACTATAATTAAATTATAAAAAATTGTACCTATGCGATGCAAGTTGATACAAGTAAGTGTGTATAACACTATTTTTAAGAAAAGTCATTCGCATGCAATTGACGTCGACTCTTGAGTCATGCAATAAATTTCTACGAACTCAATACTTGAGAATGAAACAAAATCATACAATCAATATTGTCAACCGTTGCATAGATAAATGAGAATTTTAAAGAATCTTATTGAATATTAATTACAAATAAATATTTTGTTAAGGTAAACAAAGCAGTCTTATTTAGTTATTTTCAAATATGTTATAATATAACATAAGATTCATATGTGTCATATATCCATGGTCTGCTGCTAGCTACTAGGAAGTAACATTGACAACAACAACAATAACAACAACAACAATAATAATAATATAATAATAATAATAATAATAATAATAATAATAATAATAATCTATGTTTATATTATATATAAAGGAGATTTCTCACTTTAGTGTTCAATTCTTATTTTTCTAAAATTATCATTATTAATTAAAAGATTTAAAAATAAAAATATTTTAAAATGAATATAAAAATAATAAAATTATAATTACACCTTATTACTAATTTATAAATTTAAAGATAAATGCAAAAAGATAATATTATAAACGTATCTTATTACTTATTTATATTCTTAAAAATGAAAATAAAAATATAAGTCGAATAATTTTTATCATATTTTTTTATCTTAAAAAAAAAGCGAAAACAATATGCTAATAATAATAATAATAAGGAAAAGGGAACCAGAAACATGTTGCAACTTCTTGCTACAATTTGCAAGCAAGAATATAGAGTTTTGAAAGCGGAAATGGGTATTATAATTCACTGCTTGTTATGGGTGATTAGACGGCGAACAGAAGAGAGTGAAAACTGGCATAGCATTTGCATACCGTAAAACCTTTATAGATTTGAAAGTATTAAAAAGTGAATATTATTTAGTGCATTGCACAATTGAATAATAAGCCTATCAAGTATCAAATATTTAAAAGAATACTAGTGAGTATCTGGTGTGCATGGGTTACTTTAAATTCAGTTAAAATTTTAAATAAAATATAGATTAGAAAAGTATAATTAATTGAAGGAGAATTTAAATTTGAAATTAAAAAAATAAAATTAAGAATAACACATGTCATTCTTTAAAGAAAAAATATAATTAAGAATGACACATGTCATTCTTTAAGAGATAGTAGAATAAGATATTAATTCACTCTTAAATAAAAGTATTCTAATTGAATATATAGAGACTGATTCTAATGATTTTCATACCTTGTAGCAACTAGAAACAAAATACGTATACCTAAATCATTTTTATTTCTTATAATTTATATGTTAAAAAATGTTAAATTAATATATAGGTCTTTATATTATTTGGAAGTTTTTAATTAGATCCTAATATTTTAAAATTTATAATGGGGTCCCTCTAATTTTAAAAATCTCTAATTGAATCCATACTATCAGAATGATGTTAGAAACTTTTAACAGCAGGTTGGATTCTGGGACTTATTTAAAAAATTCTAAAATTATAGGGATCCAAAAAGTTAATGATTGGGTTCTTATACTTTCAAAAATTTATAATTAGATCTGTACCATTAGAGCATCATTCTAGATCTAATTAAAAAAATTAAACTATAAGCTCTAATTTTAAAAATATAAAGATCTAATTAAAAATTTTCAAATAGTATTTAATTTAATCAACAAAAAAATGTTCTTTATTTTAAACATGAAAACTCATGAATGTGCCAAGGGTTAGATTCATGTGAATTGTAAGAAGTTATCTCACACATTTTTCCATGTACCAAAATGATATACATCCTTATAGTTGTGGTTCGTTGACTTAACTTGAGGGTATATAGTATAGATATTCTACATCTACTACTTCTGTTTATTTTCATTTGAGATGGTGGAGGTACCTAAATTGAATAAGTCACATAAATAATAAGTATATTATATATATCGCTATTAGTATTAAAGGATAATAATATGTTAATATTAGTATCTAACAATATTACTTTTCCTTTTTATCAAAACAAAATATTACTTGTGCTTTCTTCCATCTTGATCACACAAAAAATAAAAATTTATTGAAAAATTATTTTTTATTATATACGAAAAGTAACTTATTTTTTATTGGTTTATTGTAACACAAATAATATATAAGTTAAAAGAGACCATCTTAAAATTTTTTAAATTTAAAATTTGTTATATTTTAATAAAACTATGACCACGTGGCAGTCTCTTATTTCAATTAAATAATGAATAAATTTTTATATATATTTGAGTAATTTAATTCTGGATTGTTTAACTTATACCTTAAAGGATAATTATGTATTAAATAAAAAAAATATTGTTAGAGAGATTTTGGCTCATGTAAGCTCTGCAAGTACTAAAATTAGAATTGGATGAAATTTGAAAAACATACAATGCATATGATGCAAATTGATGGTTCCCCTTAATAACATTGTAATAATTTTTAGGTTTAATTATTTTTTAGTCCTTATAAATATAATTATTTTTAGTTTTGATTCCTCTAATTTCTTTTTTTTTAGTTTTGATCTCTTTAAAATTTGAGACAGGTAAAATTAGTCTCAGACATTATTTCATCTCTGTTAAGTGATAAAGTAACAAACAACATTCCACTTCAGCCTTATCACATGTCCTTATTTCATTTCATTTATGTCATGTGTCCTTCATTCAACCATTTGATTAATCCACCTTACCAAATCACAATATTCCCATTCTCAGCCCCAATCTGGTCTCCACTCTCGTCCCCACTTCGTTTCCAAACAAATATCCTAATCACATACCAGATTGTTGAATATCATGCGAGAACGAACTACGTGGTTGAACGTGTGTGTCTGAAGGCTGAGAATTGTATGCGTCTGAAGGCTCAGTGAAGTGCGTGGTGTCACACAGGTTTGTCTTGGAATCTATTTCTGGTGGTCTTTGTCAAAGATTGTGAGTTTTGGGTTTAGGAATTTTACTTTATTTTTATATACAATAATCAATCCATGTGGGGACCAAAAGGTTAGGATTGTATTTTACTTGATTTTGTATAGAATATTCGATTCATGTAGTCCTTGTTTTTGTTTTGTTGGATGCTGCAAATGTGGTCTTTGTCTTTGCATTGTCTATGCGTTGGTGGATGCTGCATGTAACACCCCAAATTTTCTATCTCTTAAACAATAATTTTGTGATATTAATGTAATTTTCTTGCTTAGTAATTTCTGTGCACTGTAAAATTATTTTGTTTATTCCGTCAGCGTATTTGATCGTTTTGAGTGATTTACTCCGTGTCAGGAAAATAAAAATTTTCGGGCCGGAGAAAATCTTTAAATATTTATTTCTCTTGACTGTTAATTATTTTTAATAATCTGACTTGATTTTCATAAATTTTCTAATATTTGTGATTTTTGTGGATGATTATGATTTTTTTATTGTATGTGGGTCCATGTGGTCCTATGTGGGCCCAAGTGACCATACGTGGGCCCAGGTGGGTCCCGCAAAGCAAAAATTTTTCTACGCATAAAAAAATTTGTACTATTTAGACGAAGACTGGGATCTTACTAAACCTGAATCCGGAAAGCAGTTTTAGAAAATTTTAATCTTGTGTTTTGTCTTGTATTTATTTATCAGGCGATAAAAATACAATAAATATATTCTTTCGTGGGGTTTTAGCAGATTAAAATATAAATTATATTGCTTAAGTCAACATTGGTGGTTTGGATATCCGCCATTGATTTAATTAATGATGGAGACTTGATCTTGATTTAATCAACGGTGGAGATTTGATCTTAAAAGTGAATAAGATCATTTATACCTGTTAGATGGAGATTAAATCAAGGGTAGAGATTTGGTCATATAAAGTGACTATAACCATTTGTAACCATTGGATTTAGAAGTGATCAAGGGTGGAGATTTGGTCTTGTAAAGTAACAAGGACCATTTATGACCATTGGATGAAGATTTAATCAATGGTGAAGATTTAGTCTTAAAAAGTAGCAAAGACTAATTATAACCTTTGGATTAAAAGTTTGAAGGAGCAATCTTGACCCTTAATTTTGGAGACACATCTAATGGCTAGAATTTAAAGGAGAAAGATCCAATGACCTAGATTAAGTCTTCTAAAATCAAAAGTCTACCTAAATCCTAACCATTGAATTAATCAATGGCTAGAAATGCTCCAAATGGTGGCTAATTATTATGGTCATTTATTGAATGCACAAGGAGAAGCATGCATGGAAGGGGATGGTTTTGGATTGTTTAGGAGACAAAGAAACAAAACTTTATGACCATTATTACATGTCATGGTCAATGGTGTATCATTATTGATCATTATTGATCAATTTGCATTCAAGGATAATGCTTGGAGGGAGGCACGGTTTTGGATGGCTTAAGACCATAGGAAAATGTTTCATGACCATTATCACTCATTATTGATCATTCTTGACCATTCCAAAAACCAAAAGCACTTAGAAAAATATCTCTCCTTCTCCTTCTAGCATGGTTCGGCCATGACACCCAAGAACACCCTCCATCACTCAAAAATTTCATCCAACCTAGTTTCTTGAATCCTTACCTTATTCTAAACAACTTTCATGTTGAAGATTTCTTCAAAATCCAACATCTAGTACTTCAAATCCAAGCTTCAAGATTCTACCAAAAATGGTAAATTTCATATTTCTTCTTCTAATCTTCTAGTTTTGATTTTCTAAGCCATGATTGAACCATGGTTTACATATTTCTACACTTGTTATTGATTTTAACATTTGTTTGTAATTTTTTTAGGAATTTTCCATGGAGATCCACGAAATTGGTGGAAGGAAAACTAAGTGTTTTCACTTCATCCTTTGTCTTAACCAAATCTAAGAAGCTTTTCTCTCACAAAAATAAAAAATTCCATATTTGTTCTTCAAGAAGAATTTCGGCCATAGCACTCAAAACCACCATCCAATCTCTTTTAATTTCATCCAACCATAGATCTTGAATCTACATGATATTCTAAGCAACTTTCATGTTGGAGATTTTTTCTAAATCATTCATCTTCATGGACTTTCTTCAAGATCAAAGTTTTGGGTTTTTGAGGTGAAGTGTAAGGAAACTTCATTTCTTCTTTCTTTTTCATGATCTAAACCATGTTTGATCCATGGCTCCTCTTAATCAAGCTTAGTATACTAATTTTTATGTATTTTGTTTTGAATTTGAGAAGCTCTTGGTGATGAAGGATTTGGAAAAAGAAGCAAAACAAAGAGCTTTTGAGGATCTTGAAGAGGTAAGAGGGAGATCCATCTCACCAACCAAGCATGGTGGTGAGAGATGGTCTTATATTTGATGGGTGTTGAATCCATGTGAGGATTCATATCCAGTAGTCATGTAATAATTTATATGTGTTTATGAAAGCTTTGATTAATTGCTTATGCTTAATATGTTTTGCATGAGTTTATGATTTTGATGGTATACTTATACTTATGCATGATGATAATATGACATGCTTTTAATATATATATATATATATATATATATATATATATATATATATATATATTGTGTATGTATGTGTATGTCATGATTTGATGATTGAAAGAAAATTAATTTTGGTCCCAATGGCCAAGGAGAGCTATGGTTTTGATACCCTTGATTAAAAATTATAAAATAAACATAAATAAAATAAATTTTAACATCACATACTATAATTTATCAATATAAGATTCTTACAAAATTAAAAGAATATTATAAATAACAAACTAAATCCAATTATATTTTGTAATAATTAGTTTACATAAATAACTATTACATAAATAATATATATTTTTTCAACAAATTTTATTATTATGGATTCATTTAATAAAAACATTATTTTAAAATAATAAAATATACATATTTTCATCTCATCTTAAAGTAAAAAAAAAAAAAAAGAATTATAATATATGATATATATTAAATAAAATATATATACTAAACGGGTTATGGATTCTATGAAAAGATCTTATAATCTTCATGTTGAAATTTTTCAAGAACAAGGGAATTAATTTTTGATCCCTAGAACATGGTGAATTTCGATTAAGACACCTCAAGATAGGTGTTCACAAAATTAATATTTTCTTGAATGATGAAAATAGATGTTTAGAAAAAGTAAGGAAAATAAATAAAGAGTTTATTTTTCAAAGAAGACATGAACATGATTTTAGAAGGATTTTTATTGATTTATTTTGTGTAAAAAGTTTCTAGGTGTTTTACCAAACATGAGATTTAAATGAAAATAGCAATGATGATTTTAAGGATTTGCAAAGAAAGTGAAAAAGAATTTGTAAAGAAAGTGAAAATGGATTTGCAAAGAAAGTGAAAAATGAAAATCAAATGATTTGATTTTCAAAGATTATGAGTCTTACGTTTTTGTAAAGGATTTTTAATGGTTTTGTTTGTGTAGAAACCATATCAATTTAAAAGAAAAATATTTGACGGTTTCAATAATATGTCCATCGCTTTTTTTAAGGCTTGTAATGTCTTGATTTTTTTTATGAACAAAGTGATTTTCTAAGTGGAAACGTAACTTGATTTAATACTGAGGAATTTGGAAAGAGAATCGAAGCGTTTTATCACTTAAGAGAATAGAAATTTTCGTAATGTAAAACAAAGAGAGGTTGAAAACGTTTGAATTTCAATTTATTTTGAAAAAGACTGATTTTGGAAATGATTTGGGAAAAATGGAGAAAGTATAATGGTGTTTTAAAATTTACTTAACGATAATTTATTTTTGAGTTTTGAAATACGTTAGAAAATGTTAAGTTTTGAAACGTTGATTTATATCAATGGAAAAGTGATTTTTGTGAATTATATTTTGGAAAAGGATTTCTTGAGTAAAGAAATGTGGAAAAAGAATTTTCTGGAATAAGGAAATGTGAAAAATGAAATACAAAGTCATATTATTTTGAGAAAAGTTGAAAAATAATTTTTAAAGGTTAAAAAATATTTTTTGTAATGAAATTGTGATGAAAAATTATTTCGTAGAAATTTTAAAAACGATTTGAAATGCTAAAGATAAAATATTTTTTTTATGCAATTTGAAAAATGTGTTGAAAAATGATATTGATTTATTTAAGTCCAAAAATAATGTTTGGAATATTGAGGAATATTTTACGTGATTGTAAAATATTGAAAAATATTTTATGTATCTTAAAACGATTTGAAATACAAGAAATAATTCTACGCTATTTGAAATACTAAAAAAAATATTTCTATGTGATTTTAAATACGTTGAAATATTTTAGCGATTTGAATTACGTTTAAATATTTTACGTAATTTGAACTTATTGAAAAATCACTACGTGATGAAAAAGTGATGAATTATTTTTACGTGATTGTGAAAATAGTGAAAAATCATTATGTGATTTGAAAAGTGTTTTAAATATCTTAAAAATAAAATAAAATGATTTACGCGACTTAAAAAATGATTTTTAAGTTACGCGATTAAACAGTGAAAAAATATTATGGGATTTGAGAAACATATATTTTTACGCGATTGAGAAAAAACGTTGAAAAATTAATACGTGATTTAAGAGTGCAATGTAAGAGTTAACAGATTTTTAAAACGTAATGAAGTGTTACGATATTTTGAAAACGTAACAAAACGTTTTGGAATTGTGAAAAACGTAATGAAATGTTGCAATTTTGTGAAAAGCACGACGAAAGTGTTTTATAACATGAAAATGTGATAACATGATTTTGCTGTTGAAAATACAATATAATTTGGTATAATTTATATGCATTGGAAAGAGATACCTGTGATTGGTATTTAGTGCATTATACATGCATTGGAATGGTCCGATGAGGATTGGATATGGGTGATTGCCTAGGAGAAACACACCTCTTGAGTGGGTGCGATATGCGTAGTGTAAGTCACTTGTTGACCTTGGGGGCATCGGGGTGCGGGTTGCTTACACGGGTGGTTGGTCGCGCTTCTTCTCGTAGGTTAGACCGATGCAACACACCGATGATCTTGACCGAGACACTATTCTTAATCAAGATCTGATAAAGACTGTCGTGTATGTGCTAGATGTGTAAAAATTGAAATGAAAATTAAAGCACGTGGTCTGAGGCACGTGGTACCGGCAAGTCTTTTCGATCATTTCTCCGACCTGAGTTTTAGCTCCATGGAGTAGGAAAACGAGTCTTGTGTACATGCATAATCTGAACATTTATATTTGTGTGATATATTAATTGAGGAATATTGGCTATGACAATTGTTTTGAATACTTGGATGATGATGATGATAATCATGTTGATGACATTATTGTGATTATTGTGTGATGATAATAATGTTAATGGTATGATGATGATAGTTGATTAATGTTGAGTGCATTATTGGAATTCTGATATGATATATCCGTATGATATGTTGTTTGTGTTATCTCTGTCTTTGCCGCCATGTTGGTATTGGTGTAGGTGATCTCACATCTTTGTTATGTTGTTTTGTTGTATGCATCTTGTTAAAATCAAATAATAGAATGATCGAGTTGTCTTAGACATGTGGCGATTGATACTCTCGAGATTGGTGATAACAATAAGAAGTGGACATTCAGACTCGAATGTATAGTGTTGACAAAGGAATGGATGTCGATACATCAAGATGGATGAGAAAAAGGAATAAGTATGTTAAAGTTTCTCGTTAGTGTTGTATCGTCTTTATTAAGTAGGACCGTCATAGGGGTTACTCTTGTGAAAAAAAATAAGTCTGTTAATTTTATATTTCTCTTTAAATTATGAAATATTAATTGGTATCAATATTGCATAATGAATAGTTGAAATATGATTTTCAATATTACCTAATATTTTTAGTAAATTTACGTTTCAGTAAAGAAGAAATTTTGAAACTCATATTTTCATAACTCAAACCTTTTACGAATTGTTTTCCAGATTATGAGTCGGGAGTCGAAAATCTGATGCCCTAGGGAGGGTGTTACACTGCAAATGCTCCTTTTCTGATTTTATTTTTTTACTGAATATGTGCAATAATGATTTTGTTGTCTTTTTAAATTGATTTCCTTAACTATGTGCACATGTAGGATGTTGTTTATTGTAGTTATTCATCATAGGAGTCATTTGTGAATGAACTCCCATTGACTTTTAAAGGGGTATAACTGCAGCTGTTAATCAAGACATAGACACATGGTCTTATTTTGAAGTGATGAGATTAGTTAAAGAGGACATTTTTAGGATATGGTGGAAATTACTTAGTTTGAGTTTTGAAGATAGGTTAAGACATATTTTATTAGACCATGATGCCTTAGAGATTGGTAATTTTGTAATGTAGAACAAGTGTAAGGTGGATTTATATGTAAAACACATAGTTTTATAATCTATAATTACTGAAGAATTTGGATTTGAATAGGAAAACGCTGCTAATGCATGATAGAAATTTTCAAGTAATAAAATTATCACTTACTTGCAAGTACACAAGATTAATATAATATTTGATAAATATAAAAGTATCGTACTACATGAAGTGACATGATTAACTAAAATTTAATATTTACCTAAATTAATTTAAAGGAAAAAGAAAAGAGATTTTTATTTTATTTAATTTAACTGAAAATAAAAATTACGTGTTAAACTAAAACTAAAATTAAATAATAAATCTAAATAAAAATGACTCAAATTAAAATAGAAGAGTAATTAAAGAATAATTTTAGGACCTTGAATCATCACTAACTATCCAAAGATGAATTTAATTTGAATGAGAATTAACCTTGTTCTATGGAGTGTCTAGACTGCAAACTTTGATCACTACTAAAAATTATTAAAATTTAATTAATGACATAATTTATCTAAAATAACATAGCATATTCAAATTATAACATAAATCATTTAACATAGCATGAACTAGTCAATTATTAGATGAGAAAAGTAATAAATACTATTACACAATTCATACCTAAGACTACAAGAATTAAGCATATGATTAAAATATATCAATTTAAATTTATTATTTAACTAAAAGATAATTAATAAAAACTAAATTAAATAACAATTAAATATCAATAATCATTAATATTGTGTAATTATAAAAACAAAGAAAAATATATCAAATAAATTTAAATCATTTAAAACAAAAGGTTAAGATTTCATCTTAATCTTAAAAAATAAAATTAATTATTCATAATAAAAGTATCAAATATAAAAAAGAAAAAAAATGCATAAAAGATGAAACAATGCTGCAATTTTTCTCTTTCTTCCCTCCCTCCTCGTAGTGCGACGCTGTTCCCCCAAAATGGTGTTTCGTGCTGCGCTGTTCATTCCCTCACTGCACGGCAGGGAATGCCAATTTATAACTCTTCTTCATCAACTTTACACTATGTTTGGATGACAGGTAAAGAGGGGAACGGAAAGGAAATGGGGGGAACAGAATTAATTTTTTGTGTTTGGGAGTTTTAAAATACATAGGAACAGGACGCAACACAGGGAATCATTTCCCCTCTTCCCTCAAATGACCAATTTTTGTTCCCCCCAAAATTGAGGTGGAATGGGAAAAACATGTTCGCTCCGTTCCATTAATGAATCTTCCAAACAAAGAGGGAGGGAACTATGTTCCATTCCTTTCCTTTCCTTTTCAATCCATCCTCACCTATTCCGTTCCATTCCGTTAATGAGAAAACATCCAAACACAGGGTTAGATATAATGCAAGAAGGCTTTTGGGCTATTAGGCTTCAAGACCGTGGGTCCAAAACCAACAACCCAATCACTAGGTTTTTTTTTCTTGAGAGCACGTCTGGCACCTTGCTCAAAGCCTTAGATTCACTTACAAAGGCTTATCTTGCACTAGCACATGGGCCCACATAACCTTTCAATTGTTTCCAACTTTTCTTCCTAATTTCAACGAGGCAGCATGGCTCCTTCACTTGAAGTATGATTCTTTTATATCATTAAAAATTATCATTTTTTTTAAATCTTGTAATTGTAATAATAATTAAATAAAATTAACTTCTCTCAATAATTAAATAATAATTTCATAAAATATTAAAATTAATCATGTTGAGTTATAATAATACCTACTTTTATAGAAAAAATATGTAAAATTAGACTATTATCACAACTCCCAATTAACTTATTATTAATCTCTACAAATGAAAGTAATTTATAATAAAGCTTAAAGTAAATCATATCTCCAGTCAATTCAATCAAATTTTATCTCAACTCAAGAATATCAATCATGCATCAAAACATTATAATTGTCACAAAAATTTTATCATCATCAAACTCGAAGTGTGTGAATAATATAACTACTACAACATATACCCAATGTCTCCAAATTTCATAACTATAATCCTCATTAGAAAACACATTTCAACCACATGCAATCCTCACAAGTGTTACTCTCAACAATGAAAATCACTTAGAAGTATGGTATCACTCACAAAAAATATGTGTAAGGAGAGTAGTTAACACATATCAAAACAAATATCTCACATATAAAATAAATTGAATAACACTCAGGAAATGAAATAAATATCGTTTCATAGAAGGATGTCAAGAAAAAACTTTATATCACACATTTAGATTAATTATGTACATTGAAAGAATTAAATAATTCCTTAAGATCAAATAGAACTTTATTAAGCTTGTAATACGGGTAAAGGAAAAATATGAAAGTCAAAAGGTAATAATGAAAATCAAAAGTGTCACAATGATATTTTGAAACTCACATATATACTTTCAATACCATTTTTTCCTTTCTTTAAATCACTTTATTCTCCTACTCCTAATACCAATATTTTTTTTTTCACACTTTTTTCTCAAGTTTTTCAAACTTCACATTTTTCTATTTTTTTTTTACTTTTCAAATTTTTTTTCATTTTTTTATTTTCACATCATTTTCATTTTTTTTCAAAACACTCCTCATATCATCCCATATTGCAATAATAATAATTCTTTCTTGAAACATTTTGAAAAAAAAATAAAAAAGAAAGGCTTAATATACAGGCTCAAAGGGGTAATTAATGGTAAAATGTCAAAGAACAAAAAATATATTATTTCAAGGCTCAAAATAAGAAACACGACCTAATATCATCTATTAAAAAAATACATAACTAAATCAATTTTCATGGTATCAAATTAAATGCAAGTGTAATATAAAACTTCTCTTTAGCCAAAAATAGCAATAATAAAACAATCTAGTGAGGAAAAAAATTATGAGCACTAACAAAAAATATTATAAAGTCAAGAAAATACTCTCACAAAAAATGAGTGGCTCAAAACTCACTAGGTAAAAATAGTATCCATATGTTCTCATTAAGTTCTCTTAATTATTTCAATTCTTTAACAATGAGATATGCATAAGTAGTTATGTAAATATTTGAAATAATTTGAGTAAGATGATAGGAAAATTTTTTTTACATAAGTGGCATAATGATAACATGATCGAATATTCAAGTAACGTCTACCCCCAATCAAAATCAAATTATCCTCAATGTTTCAAATTAAATCTAGACTTAAGAAATAATCATCAATGTGTATCAAAATAATTATTGGGACAAAAAGAATAATGAGAAAGAGTCACATACATGAAATGCATAGCAATTACAAGGGAAGAAAATATGATAACTACACTATGACAATTGTTAACAATGAAAAGAAATAACAAAATAAAATAAACAACACAAGAAAATTATTTTTTGTATTTTTGTATCTTTTAATTTTTTTGTTGGATGACACTATTTACATCCCTATACAAAGACTCTGGTACTTAAGCCAACTCAAACAATAAAATAAAATTATCTAAAGAGTAAAAGAAAATTCTACCTACAACTAGAGCTATTAAATCCAAATCAATTCAATGAGGTAAATGCTCATACCTCACTATCCACATGATAGCTTCAAGAGATGGAGAACAACCAAAGATTTCATTAACTAACTACATCACTTCTCAAGTAAAAAGTCTCCAACTCACTATGTGAAAGTATACTCTCTAAAGGTTCTTTAGACAAAATAGGCAGCATGGTCTCTCTAACTCTCTCATCAATCACATCTACAAAGGCACACTCAGATTCATCTTCCCTAGTAGGTTGGACAATAAGCTTGAAGATATTAAGTTTAATTCGCATGTTTATCACTGAGACATCCATTACTCCAGACCTACAACTAATATTAGCATCAGCAGTGGTAAAGAAAGGTTTCCCTAAAATGATAGGAATTTCCTTTTATAATGAGTGAGAAGGTTCCATATCAAGCACTATGAAATCAACATGAAAGAATCATTTATCGATTTTCAGTAAGACATCATCAACTCTTCCTTTAGGGATCCTAACTAACCTATCAGCTAATTGTAGAGAACAATTTGATGGTTGCAACTCACCCAAGCCTAACTCTTCATAAACAAAATATGACATCAGATTAACACTAGAATCTAAATCTAAGAATGCTTTATCAATCTTATGATCACAAATATAACAAGAAATAATAGGAACACCGGGATCTTTTAACTTAGGTAGTGTGTTAAAAAACAAAATTGAGCTTACCTATTCACTTAGGCGAACCTTCTTAGACATATGTGCTTTAAATTTTCTTTTAAATGTGTACATGTCCTTAAAGAACTTAGCATAAGCGGGAATTTATTGAATAGCATCCAAAAGGAGAAAATTGATCTTTACTTGTTTAAAAGTCTCAAGAATATCCTCCATCTACTTATCTTTCTTAAAATATGAAGGTGTTTATAAGGCTTGATGATAAGGAACCTTAGGCAAATACGGAGTCGAAGTCGAAGAATTAGTCACATTAGAGGAAGAGGATTTGGTTTCTTCTATATTTTCTTTATGATTATCCTCATCCACATCAACATGCACTCTCTCCCTATTCACCCTATTTTCTACCTTTTTTCTATTCCTAAGAATCATTACAGCCTTAACTTGTTCATAGGTTTGACCTCTCGGGTTCTCTATGGGATGACTTGCAAGCTTACCCTCATCTCTATTTCTTAGAGCAATGACTAACTATCCAATTTAAGTTTCTAATTTTGCTATAAATTAAGTGTAAAAGTCTAAAAGTGACATCTTAGACTTCATGAATTGCATCCTAAAATCCAAGTTTTTCATACAAGATAATACCGTATATATTTTGTCCTCCAAATTGGAACTACTACTAGGTGCTTGAGGTGGATTGGGCACATACCTTAGTGGTTGATAGTCAGGGGATGGTGTCATACCAATTTGACCTGCTTGATTAGGTCACTGTCCTTGTTGTGCTTCAACACCTTGTTGCTTCCAAGAAAAGTTAGAATGATTCCTCCAACCAGGATTGTAAGAGTTAGAATATGAGTTGTTTTGTGAAGAAAATCCTTATGCTGCATTAGCCTACTCTAATGAAAATTCAAAAAATTGTGAGACAGCAAGACAATCATATGAAGTATGAGAAGAGTTAGAACAAATTGTACACACATTATGCACATTAGAAGAATTTGTATGTTTTTTACTCAAAGATAACAATTGATCCATCTTCTTAGATAATGCATCCACTTGGTTCATTTTCTTAGATAGAGATTCCAACTTAATTATCAGATCAGATGTGTGTGAAATCTCATAAATTCCCCTTTTATTCCTTAATTGCCTTGATATATTTGGCTGCAAGGACAAGACATGCAATTGTGAATTTTCACTTAAGTGCTCAAATAATTCTCATGCCTCATAGGGGGTTTTGTGTAAGAAAATACCCACACACGACATGTCAACCATCTGCTGGTTGTGTTTATTCAATCCAGAATAAAAGTATTACACTTGTTGCCATTTAAGAACTTCGTAATGTAGACAATAGTGCAAAAGATCCTTAAATCTTTCTTAACTTTCATGAAATTGTTCATTATTAACTTGAGAAATAGTGATGATGACACGTCTCATTGTAGTAAGTTTACCAATTAAGAAACATTTCTTTAAAAATTCTCCAAATAATCTATCTCAAGTAACAATGCTATTACATGTAGAAAACTAATCTTTAGCCTTATCCTTTAAAGAAAAGGGGAAAAGACGGAGACGAATTGCATCAGTAGTAACATTAGGGATTTTAAAGGTGAAACATACCTCTAAGAATGCATTTGAGTTCTTATAAGGATTTTCAAACTCAAGATCGTAAAATGTTGGTAACATTTGGATTACACTAGGCTTAATTTCAAAGTAGTTAGCCTCAATCTCAGGAAAAAGGACACAAGTAGGAGAATCATATGCATTTGGAGTAAAATGCTCCATCAGTGCTCGATTATTATTTGTCATTTTAATATCAGTGAGTGCAGTTTGGTTTTGTGCTCTAAGTGCTATAAGTGTACGCTCTATATTTGTGCCGTACTCTTTCAAATATGATGACAATGAACACCTACCAAACATAATTCAGTCAAAATATCAAACTAATAAGAGTAAAAGTTAGAACAAAAGCAGCTGGAGTCACAAGATCAAGTAGAATTGGCCTTCTCTAACCTTGTCAATAAAAAAAAAGTGAAAACAACAATAATAAAGATAAAAACACTAAGTCCAAACAAATAAAAATAAAATAAATAAAATAAATAAAAAAAAAAAATCTAGACTAAAAAATAAATTATGAAAAAATTAAATTAAAGCAATTACAAAATCAACTCCCCGACAACGACATCAAAAACTTGATAGAAATTTTCAAGTAATAAAATTACATCTTACTTGCAAGTGTACAAGATCAATGTAATATTTGACAAATATAAAGGTGTCGTACTCATAGGAAGTGACAAAATTAACTAAAATATAATATCTATCTAAATTAATTTAAAGGAAAAAGAAAAGAGATTTTTATTTATTTAATTAAATTGAGAATATAAAATTATGTGCTAAATTAAACTAAAATTAAATAATAAATCTAAATAAAATGACTCAAATTAAAATGCAAGAGCAATTAAAGAATAATTCTAAGACCTCAAATCCACCACTAACTATACAAAGATAAATTTAACTTGAATGTGAACTAATCTTGTTCTATGGAGTGTTTAGATTACAATTTTTGATCACTACTAAAGATTATTAAAATTTAATTAATGATATAATTTATCTAAAATAACATGACATATTCAAATTATGATATAAATTATTTAACATAACATGTAACTATTCAATTCTTATATCACAAAAGTAATTAATAATATTACACAACACATACCTAAGACTACACGAATTAAGACATATGATTAAAATATATCAATTTAAATTTATTATTTAATTATAAGATAATCAATAAAAATTAAATTAAATAATAATTAAAAATTAATAATCATCACTATAATGCAATTATAAAACAAGAAAATATTTTAAACAAAATTAAATCATTTTAAAAAAAATTAAAATTTTATTTTAATCTTAAAAAATAAAATTAATTATTCACGATAAAAATATCAAATAAAAAAATTATAAAAAAAGAAATAATGTTGCAATTGTTGTCTTTCTTCCCTCGCTTCACACAGTGCGACGCTGTTCCCCAAAATGGTGTTTCGTGCGGCGCTGTTCATTCCCTCACTGCACGGCAGGGAATACCAATTCTTCATCCACCTTTAGATATAATGCAAGAAGGCTTTTGGGCTATTGGGCTTCAAGACCGTGGGTCCAAAACCAACAACCCAATCACTAATTATTTTTTTTCTTCTTGAGAACACGGCTAGCACCTTACCCAAAGCATTAGATTCAACTACAAAGACTTCTCTTGCACATGGGCCCACATGACCTTTCAATTGTTTCCAACTTTTCTTCCTAATTTCATCAAGGTAGCTAGAGGTGGGAAAATGGGATAACTCGTCCCGCTTGACCTATCTCGCATTCAACTCCCTAAAATATGGAGCGAAGCAGGTTAACCTATTTTTAAAAATGAGTTGGAAGAACCAACTCATTCCGCTTTAGTATGGGTTAGTGGGTTGGTGGGTTAACCTGTATAAAGAAAAAAATAAAAAAAGTAAGTAAATTGATCTTAAAAAATAAAATAAAATATATAAAAAATAAAAATAATCATAAAAATTTAAAAATATAAAAATTATAATTTATAGAGATTAAAAAAAAAAAAATAAAATAAATTTAATATCATACCATAAAAATATCACAAACACAAATAATAAGACTAATTTGTAACACTTTTTTAAAAAACTTAACCGACAGACTAACTAACTCAAGACTGTCCCACTTAACCCCACGGTTAATGCGGGTTAATGAGAATGATTAGCGGGTTATGCGGGTTGGAAATTAAAAATGGGTTGAAATCTTGAATCCAACCCGCAAAAAAATTATGGGTTAGTGGGTCAACCCAACGAGTTGAACCTGTTTTGTCACCTCTAAAGGCAGCATGGCTACTTCACTTGAAGCATGATTCTTTTATATTATTAAAAATTGTTACTTTCTTTAAATTTTGTAATTGTAATAATAATAAAATAAAATTAGCTTATCTCAATAATTAAATAATAATATCATAAACTATTAAAATTAATTATATTGAGTTATAATAATGCCTATTTTTTTATAGAAAAAAATATAAAATTAGGCTATTATTAATGCAGAGTGTATAAATATGAAAAATGTTTAGGGTGTTGGTGAGGACCAGGGAGGGGTGATAGGCTAGAAAAATTATAGGTGAGGGTGATGAGGTATAGCACATGGGTGAGTTGATGGGTTAGAAAGATGATAGCAATGATAATAGTGTACTTAATATACACTTTGATGACAGTGAAGAAGAAAAGTGTTTGGGACTAGATGATGAGTTTGAAGTAGATGAAGGAAGGGCTAAGAAACTTGGACCAAGTAGAAGATTTAAGAAAAAGACAACAACTGGATTCAAGGCTTGGGTGTCCTCAAGAAAGAAACAAAAGAGATAGAATGAGGCCAATGGTTCAAGGAGTGGGGTAGCAAGACCAAGTGAGGGTGAGGGCGTTGATAATGATGTTGGGTTTGGTGTTGAAAATGATGATGATGAGACAAGTAGGAGCTATCTAGATTTGTTTATACCTTAAACCATTGATGTAATTCATGATATTTCTGAAGAATACTCTAGTGAAGAGTTGAACGTTGATATAGACACAGGGTCTGACTTAGAGAGTAGACCAAGATATACTAAGTATAAGAAAGAATATAAGTCCAAAAATTTTGAATTCAAGCTTGACATGAAGTTTACTTCCTTGGAACAATTCAAGGAAGCAATTTTGGAGCACTCTGTGTTGAATGGGAGATCTATGAAATTTCAGAAGACTGATGTAGTCAGGTGCAGGGTCATATTCAAAGGGAAATGTGGATTTGTGGTGTTGCCTAATAGAGTGGCAAGGAGTCATACTATTAGGATTAAGACCTTGGTGGGAAAACATACGCGTCGGAGAGTTTTTTAGAATAAAAATGACAAGTCTAAGTAGGTTGCCAAGGTAGTGTTGGAGAAGTTTAGGAATAATAGTAAGGTGACTTTGAAAGACATAATTAGTGAAATCATAGATATATATACAACTAGAATTACAACTTGGAGGGTATAAAGAGCAAGACAAATAGTTAAAGATATAGAGAAGCTAGCAAGCAATACACATTGTTATGAATTTACAGTGCTGAATTGTTAAAAGTAAGCAGTGAAAATACTTACAAGTTATCAGTGGATAGACCTATAAGGGATTTGCAGCCAAGGTTTTGTAGCTTTTATATGTGCTTGGAGGGGGTGCAAAAAAGGCTTTATTGATGGATGCAGGTAATTCATAGGGGTGGATGGATGTCATTTGAAGACCATACTACTTCTGATAGCTGTGGGAAGAGACCCAAATGACCAGTACTTTCCACTAGCTTTTGTTGTAGTTGAAAGCGAAACTAAAGAAAGTTGGAGGTGGTTTTTTCTCTGTTATTGGAGGACATTGGAGACATTAGCACAAACAGATGGATCTTTATATCAAACTAGCAGAAGGTACTCCTGTATAATGTTTATTTATTCATGTTGGTGTGCTTATATTTTTACTACTAATTCTAATTGTGTAATGTTGCATAAAGGTTGATGTCAACCTTTGAAGAGATGTTGATGGGTACTGAACACAGGTTCTGTATTAGACACTTGTATAATATAATAACTTTAAGAAAAAGTTTGGGGGAGGGACCTTGATGAGGGACTTGATGATGAGAGCTTCCAAGACCACTTATTTAGAAGCATGGTAGGAGAAAATGCTTCAAATAAAGCAGCTTTAATAACAGTGCACATGATTGGCTGGCTGCAATCCTTAAAAAAGCATGGTGCAAGCATGCATTTAGTTTTTACCCCAAGTGTGACATGGTGATGAATAATTTAGCTGAGGCATTCATAACACAATTTTGGTGGGTGGGGATAAGCTTATAATAAATATGTTTGAGTGGTTTAGGACTTATCTAATAGGCAGGTTTGCTTCACTTAGAGAAAAACTTAGCAAATATCATGGTGATGTGATTCCTAAACCTAGAAACAGATTAAACGAGGAAGTGCAACATAGTGGAAGTTGGTTTCCAACTTGGGTAAGGGAATTAAGATTTGAGGTAACTAACATGATGTTCACTGAGAGTTTCATAGTGGACTTGAGAAACCAAACTTGCTCCTGTAACTTTTGGGAGTTGATAAGAATTTTGTGTAGGCGTGTTGTGGCAATCATATGTTATAAGGGAGATAACCCTCATACAAGAAGTGTTATGGACAAGTCATCAGTCCAAGAAATGGACAAAATAGATGATCCACAACTGATTATGAGCCCATTTTGCCACCAAACTACAAAAGAGGACCAGACAAACCCAAGAAATTGAGAAGAAAAGAGTCGGGTGATGACCAAAATGCAACCAAGTTGAGGAGGACTAATACGACTTATCAATGTGGATGTTGTCATGGAGATGACCACAGCTTTAGAGGTTGTCCTCGTAAGCCAGTGGAGGAGGTTAAGGAAGTTGAGGTAGCTGATACTTTCACTAATTTGGTCTTTAGCTTTATTTTAATGCAGTAAAATAACATTACCCTAATTTGTTGCAGGGAATACAAGATAATGGGGCTGGCAACAGGGTAAAATTGAATACAAGTGGAGGTGTTCGGACTAATATTGTAAGTACAACTCAATCTACTAAGGTAAATTACTAATTTTGTGTCTTATTTTTAGTATTATATGGTGTTGTAACTTGAGCTTTTTTTTTTTTACTTATTTTGATTGATATTGTTAAAGGTTTAGGATTAATATTGTTTAGGGCTATTTTGTGTTATATTGTTTGGTTGGTAAATTACTAAATCTGATGTGATGCCTAAATCTGATATGGTGTTGGTAAATTACTAAATATGATATTTGATTGGTTGTCTAAGTGGAGGTGTTCATACTTATATTGTTTGGTTGTCTAACTTGAGCTTCTTTTACAAATTCAAAGAGGCAGAGGAAGGAGCAATGCATAGTCTGATGTAGTCCAAGAAACTACTACTACAAATTAGAATGCAGTGGGTGAAGACACAGATGAATCAGTTAAGGTAAGAAATCTAAATCAGCTAAGAAAGAGCACTGCTCTTTTGCAGATTGTTGGAAATCAAGATATTACACCATTGTCAGAAATCTGGATCAATGTACTTAACTTGATCTTCTTTTGCAAATTGTTGGAATTCAAGAGATTGTTGGAAAGGGCACTGCATTATCTGGAGACAATGCAGCCAGTGGAGGAAGAGGTAATGGAAGGGGGCAGAGGTAGGGGTATTGCATCAAGTCCTACAACTCAACTTGTTGCAAGTCTAGATATGGGTGGAAAAACAGTGGAGGTTGCAGCTATTCATCTGGATTCTACTAGTTTTGCTCCTACTACAAGTCAAAATGTAGGGACTGCTATAACCAATAATGGATGAGGCATAGATGGACTCAACCAAATCAATTTTGGAGCAAGTTTTCCAAAACCAATTGTTGTAACAACACCATCAGTACCTGCAGTTCAATCAAGTCAAAACCAAGTGTCTATTCCACCAGCTGCCAATGTAGCCACCACGTAGAGCAATCTACCAGCAACTAATGTAGAAGGAAGCCATCCAAATGGAGCACCAGTTAGGGTCCATAGAAGATTGGGTAAGAGAATTATGATCACTGGTGGACTGCAGCAGGCATATTGAGTTGTAATTAGGATATGTCACTTTTATGTGATTAAGACAAGTTATAGTTTGTTTTGAGTACAGTTATGAGTACCTAGTATTAGTACTTTGTTTTGGTATCGATTTATCGTATTTTGGTATATAATTATTTATGAAAATTAGACCAGCAATATCAATAAAAACATACATGGATTTATTTTAGTTTGTAATTACAATAGGTATATTGTAAGGTACTGTAATATAATAAATTATTTCATCAGTATGCAATGAAACACAGATGAGATTTTGGTACTATTTGATCAACAATTTAATGAATTATTTTATGGCCATTTACTTGATTCAAAGTTAGAGTAATATTAATTTATTTAGTTGAATAATACCAGTGCATTTAGTTCACAATGCACTATTTATTACTTCATCAATTTTTATCCTAAACACAAATTGGTATGTGATTTCAAAGCAATAATCTCAATATTGTTTGTCCACAATACTTATATCATTATCAAAAGCTCCTCATTTAATTCATTTCAATATCCATTAAATTAAAGTTCTCCAAAGCTCCTAATTTCATTCAACTAGAGACTCTCATACATCAATCTTTCAAACCCCGAAACAAGCACACTACAAATGTTAGTACCAATGACAAAAACCACACCCAACAATATTGTCACTTTGGTCCTCTTAGAAGCAAGCTTCATCTCTAGCTTAACCATACTTCTTCTCATCTCTTTAACCACAACCTCATAATTATGTGAACATTCATAAACGACACCTCATCAGCCCATTTAAACCAACCACATGAGTCTTCCTTCTGCAAAAAAAAAAAAATAATAATAAACAAACAAACAAAATACAAGTCTATCTCAAACCCATAAATCAAATCACCACTTAACAGAGATAAAGATAATGACTAATTTCACCTATCTCGAATTTTACAGGGACTAGATCAATATCAAAACATTTTATAGGGACCAAAACCAAAACTCACAATATTTATAGGGACTGGAAATATATTTTAGCAAACTCAGATATGCTTGTATCAGAAAATAGTTTGTGCTTACTCTCCAATTTAGACATGTCCAATATGTTCTCTTGAGATTCTTCGTATTCTTTGAGGTTAGGTAGAACATGTCATATCCATAACTACAAAGACTCCTTCGTGATGACATGGTAGGGGTACCCCAAGTTAATGATGAAGATCGTGAAACCCTAGCATTGGTCTCTGCAAGTAAAGGGTAAGGGACCAAAAATGACAATAAATTAGTCACGAATGTGAAAGCAAATGTGGGGAAAAAAGAAAACAGGCTAAGGGAGGAAGAATCAAGGTTGAAATTGTAACTACATGTGAGGGAGGGAGGGAGGGAAGGATGAAGAGTCAAGGTTGGAATTGCAGTAAGTTAGGGCTTGCTAAACATTTAGGAAGAAATGGAGAGGAAGAAAAAGGCGACTTAGGACTCAGGTGGATGACTAGTTGTCCACATGGCATAAATGAAATAAGAGCAAAACATATGACAATGTTGAGGTAGAGCATTGTTTGTCACTGCATCACTTAACAAAGATAAGATAACTTCAGGGACTAATTTCACCTGTCTCGAATTTGAAAGGAACCAAAACTAGAAAAAAAAAATCTTAGAGGGACCAAAACAAAAAATAAGTATATTTGGAGGGACTAAAAAAATAATTAAGCCTAACTTTTAGCATATTTCCTCAAACCATCCCTGATTTGTCAAGAATAAGCTTCCATAAGATCATTCATGGTACTATTATTCTTAAAATGAGGAGAAAAAAAATTTCTTTCAATTTCCTAACTTCTGTAGAATGACAATAATGGATTATGATCAATGGAGGGTTAGGGTTTTTGTTTTTATCACTCCTCTAAGTATGTGCTTATTAATTAGGCTTCTAGGTTGTAGAGTATAATTAAAAAAGAGAAAAGAACATGTTTGAATAGAGGAAAATTTAGGTCTTGTTTACTTTCTATTCTTGAAAATAGTTTTTGTATTTAAAAGTTGAATGACAAAAACAATTCATTTTGGTAGCATTATTTGTGCTTTGAGTTTCAAAATACAATATTAAAGATTTTGATTTTAAAATGCAAAAAACGAAAATGTATTATAAGCTTATTCTTGTATTTTCATTTTGAAAACATAGTTTTGAATGGTAGCATTATTGTAATTATAAGATTAAACTACAAATTAGTCCTCCTTCTTACTTCTTATCCAAACATATTTAGCTGGAGCGAATTAGTCCTCGAGGAATATTAACCTATTATATGGTCCTCTAATTTTTTTTTCTTTTTTTGGGTTTAAACCTCCAATGTTTTTAAAGTCACTTTAAATTGGTTCCTTTGGGAAATGATGGCAATTCAAACTAGCCCTTTACATATTTCAAATTTTAATTACTAAAAAAACATTGGAGGACCACTAGACATTTTAATATCTTTTAGGGATTAATTTGCTCCCAGCAAAATCTTTTGACACTGATTTGGTAGTCTACGTCTGTTCATGGTGATATTTTAATTTAGACAATTTATTTCATAATATATGGTTTCCTCTTTTGTGTAACCATTTCTTCCTCTTCTCCTATGCAACCATTTCTAACGATGATGACAACACTTCCATGGATATTGTCAAATAGATGTGTCAAAATAGGTCGAGTCCAAATAACCTTACAAAAAGTATAAGTTGCACTAACATAATACAAGCCCAAACATATTTTAACTCGACCTAATTTTTAATTGGACCATATATGGCTGACTTTCCTTGGGATGGTTTAGCCTAATAACCGGAGATTAGTACATTTCTCATAAATTTTTAACTCAACGTCTTAGCACATAAGTCCATAATTCCTTTAATTTGTTTAAATCTTCATGAAAACAACTCATCACATTGTTTACTTGCCATTTAGTCCATTAAAAAAGAGAGGAAAAAAAAAGTCCAAACCAAGTTGCACACCCCTTAGACTTGCTATTTTGCTATTGTCTGGCTTGCATCCCACATTCCCACATCGCGTCCCATTTCTACACGGCTGACATAAGATTTCTATTTTCAAAGTCAAATAACAATGGAATGCATGTTTGGAAAATATTATTTTTGAAAAAATAATCGCTTATTTTTTAAAAGTTTTCTCAGGAAACTTTTGATTATAAGTTGTTTTAAATACAAAATACACACTCGGAATGGTAAGCTAGTCGTTATACATATAATGTTGTTAATGACTATAACATATAAGGTATAACTTATTGACCATATATATATATATATATATATATATATATATATATATATATAGTATAATTAATTATATTTAAATAATTTATTTTAAAAACATTAAATTTTATTTAACATATTTTAAAATAAAAATCATTAAAGCGGCCAACAGGTTAGTCTGTCTAGCTCACAACTTACATAAAGTTGAACTTTAACATGTATCAATTTCAACCCAGTTCGGCATGGCCCAAAATTGATGTGGCCTAAATGGGCTGCGCTGTCTCGAATTGACAGCCCTACCATCGACACTCTTCTTTTTCTAGCAAAGAGATCAAGATTGCCATGCACTGATACTAACAACTAACTTTTGTCTACTTCCAAAGCCAAACTCAATGATTGTGTAAATTACAGCCTCATTGCCTTTAATTTATCTTCCCATCTTTGTAGGTGGCATTTACCACCAAATGCTAAACCAGTGCTATTGTAGTGGCCTTAGCTAGAATCGTCATCATTGTCACGCCCTTTGATTTCACTTGAGAATGCAACAACAAAAAAAGTGTTTAAATATTGTATTCAATTTCAACCAAGGAATGCACTCTGCAATGCACTTAATAGCATAAGCATACCCTCTCATACAGAAAGGGGTAGCAATTAATTAATTCTTTTGATCCGTTATCCATATGATTCATTCATATTTAAATCCAATTCAATCCAATTTATCCAATTATATTAGATTTGATGGATTGGATGAATTAGTTCAATTTTAGTTAATGGATAGTTAATGAACCAACTAAAATATTTCATGGATATCCAATGATCAAAATGGATAAAACACCCCCTCAACCATGTTAATTGTATTAATTTAATACCTTTCTTTCTATACATGTTTTGCTATTGAATTATTACATTGACTAAATATATCACCTGTGGATTTAGTGCATTGCCAAGCACTAGGATCTGTTTTCCTCTTTCTCTCCCTAGAATTGTTCCTTTTTTTTTTCTCTTTTTCTCCAATTTTTTTCAAGTTGCTAAACACTGACTGAATTCGTCAAGATTTAATTCCACACTTTTCCACCAATTCAATGCATGAATTGTAATTTCCTATGTAGATTTTTCATAGAGATTCTTTTTCATTACCTTTCCCAGAATGTACGAATCATGGTTTCCCTTAACCATAAAGAATACTAACCATATGCTGCACCCTGAAAAGATGATGTTCAGATTCACCAGTACTCTCCATGGAAGGGTATCTCTAAAAAACATTGTGATTCCCATGTGGTTGTAAGGCAGCACATGCATTATTCATTAATACATGATTCCCCACCAATTTAATACATGAATTGCAATTTCCTCCATTGAGATCTAGCTAAGAGAGAGTGCTTGTGATGAAATTTCGTCAAGGAATTTGACGAACTTTCTTGATTCGTCCAAATTTGACAAACTCTCAAGTTTATAGTAATTCGCAATATTCTAATATTGAAATGCTTAAACACCAAAAAAACATTAAGTGCAAAAAGATAATTGACATGAAATAAAGTGATTGGACAATAAAAGGTGGTAGCATTTAAACGATTCTTATTAAATAACTTGATAAAAACATAAAGTGTGTCATAGTAAAGAGAGAAATGTAAAAGTGGACGAATGTAAAGCGTTGAAAATTAAATGATAGGAAATGTAAACTTGTTAAGAGGTAAATTGACAAGGAGATAAAATGCTTAAACATAAAGTGCATGGAAGGAAATAGTGCATGAAAGTAAAAGGAAAGTGAAGATTTAAGTGTCGAATGAAGTTAAAATGTAAAATGCTTAAAAGAAATCAGTATCAAAAGTAAGTGTTTAAAGGGCATAAAAGATATACTTGCATGAAATATAAACTTGAAGGAAGTAAATGATGGTGAAGTCAAATTGTAATAAAAGTAAGAATTTAAAGAAAACATAATTCATTAAACTTGAATGGTAAGGATTTTATAAAACGAGACTAGATTTGATAGTCTAATTATGCATAAAAAATGATAGAAATTGAATCCCACATCACTCTTGGTGCATTCATCCTAAGACATACCTTAATTAATTGTTTAAATGACTAATAACTTTAAAATATTTATTTTATCTATTTTAACAAAGAGATTAATAAAAAAAATGATTAAATCACAAATTCACGATTCAAGTTAGAATCAGGATACTAATTAACATCTTTATGACTCAAAGGACACTTAATTGGAAAAAGGCTACTCAATCAATATTGTTGGCCATTGTGTAGATTAAAAAGTTTTTTTATTCTTTAAAAATTTTTATTGAACAACTAGAAAATTAATTATTTTTTACATTAATCAACAAAAGATGAGAACATGCACCGAAATAAATAAGCAACAATATCTTAAAATTAACATGAAAACATACAATTGAGCAAAGTAAACCCGAGTAAACCACAAGTGTGTTGGGATAATCTTTTGAAAAAGTAATTTTTAAGATAGTAAAAATAGAACTTTTTCCTCTCTTCTAATTTTCTAATTTTTTTTAGAAGCAGCTCAGTCTAGTTTCTTATAAAAATGAAAAAAAATGATTATTTTTAGATTCTGTTTATTTTAATAATTTTATCCAAACAGTTAAAAGTATTTGAGAAGTATTTTTTTGATTAAAAAATACTTTTCTTGCTAAAAAAGCACAAACAAAATAATTCAAACAAGAGAACTCAAAATAATTTTTAATATATTTTTTTAAAATTTTGATTTACTTGCCTACTCCTATACATTCAACTGTTTTCTCATATTATTTATTATTACTACTTTCACAATTTTTTTTAAAGGAAAGAAAACCAACACCTAGCCCACTATCAAAAACTTGTCTTGAACAAATCCTTAAAGGCCCTGAAACCTTGCTGGACGACCTAAACCGTGGCCCAACAAAAATCTCAACTTTCAAACTAAGACTTTTAGACTCCCTAACCTACAATGTCAAAAACAGAAAAGACTCCCTAACCCACAAGTTGACCAAAAAGAGAAAAAGACTCCCAAGCCCACAAATTGACCACGCTCAAAACGCTCTCTGGTGTGGAAAGGAAATTTACATAGCTCAAGGTGGAGCCTGGGTGGCTTGGGCTCTGTTCTGGTTTCTATTGGGGCGTGGTGCTGTGATAACGAGGTGGTGCTGCTGCGGTGGTGGTTCTGGATCAATGGTTGTGGTTGTGGTTGTGCGGAGTTATTCTTTAATTTTTGGTGGGAGTTATTATTCTTTTATAGTTACTATTAAATTTTTGTATTATTAATAAACAAGAAAATGTCATATTACTGTAATATATTTTGGAAAAATGTATAGACACAACTGATCTTTATCTTATTTTGAAATAGGTATCTTAAATTTTTAAATATGGATTAGATGTCCTTAAACTTTCAAAAACATGCATATAAACCCTTATGCTCACTAATTAAGTTAAAACCAATCATTATTTGACTTGCATATGATAGTTTTTAACTGAGAAAAGTATTGTAGAAGGATTTCAATTTTAGTATGAATTAAAGACTTTAAATTTAAAATTTATTAATTAAGGACCTCAACTTTATTTTATTAATTAATTAAGGACCCAACTTGAAAAAAAACATTTTAATAATATTAGTCAATTGAAAGAAATATATATATATATATATATATATATATATATGTTTCATTCATATTATAAATTATTTTATTGATATTTTTATATTTTTTAGTATTTTTTTATTAATAAAATATATATTTTAATAAAGAAGAAGTCTTTAATTGATAATAATAAAGGTTTAATCATTTAATTAATTTATTACAAAAGTTTAGTTCTTTAAACAATACTTCACTCATTTCTAATTTATCAATATTTTTTAAAAAAATTAAATTTTATCTTTTTTATTTATTTTAAAATTCCATAAAATATATAATAATTAAAAAAGAAATTAAGTTAAAGGAATGAATTTTTAAAATTTTTAATTTACTTTGTTGTCTATTCAAAATTAATTTTTTTATATTAAAAATATATATATTTATATATTATTTCATTTCAAATTTTTCATCTCTTTATTATTTTTATTGTAATTAAATAATGTTTAAATTAACTTACATATACTTTAACTAATTTAATTATCTAATCCGATTAAAAATAAACTATTTATGCCGACACTAAAAAATTTGCAATGATATTTCGTATCATCTAACATTGAAAAATTAACATAATTGGAATAACCGTCCCAATCCTTGGGATTATCTCCCTACTTTTTTTTATTTCCGACAAATAATTCAAATTCCGGGATGTGACTGTCACGTGAAGACCAAGTAAATGCGATGCAGGTGCAGCCAATTTAAGACAGATCGTCGCCGGTACCGGTAAAAGCCGGTGAAGGAGAGCTCCCCTTTGAACGAGGCAACCGGCCAGAGTCGCAAGGAACAAAAACGGGATCCGGTTTCAAATCTCCCGCGTTTTCGGTTCCATGTCCCATTCGGCCGGCTTAGCTGTCGTTTTGGATCCATTATCTATGGGCTAAAGACGTCACCACCTTTCGTACATATATTTTTATTTTTATTTAAAATTGATTATTTTTTAAACAAAAATTTGTTTTTTTCATTGGTCAAGTTTCGGTGTACCGGCACTGCATTGACGTGAGATGCTGGTGTCACGGTGTGGGTCCGTTTAATTGTTTTATTTTTTTAAAAAGATAATAATACTCGGATCCGGTTAAATAGCGAAATATAAATTAAAATATGAAATTTTATTTTTATTTTTATTTTTTAAAATAAAATTAATCTAAAATTTTAAATTTTATATTTAAGATTATCAAAAAATTAGAATAAAAAATTATAATTTTAAATTTAATTATAATTTTATTATTTAAAAATATAATCTAAAATATTAAAAAATTATTTATAAAATTAAAATTAATAAAAATATTCATACAATAATATTTTAATAATATAATAATCATATTTTTTCATAAAAAAATTTAAATATTTTTTTAGAAAAATATAAATAGTTATTATAATAATTTTTATATAAATATAAAAATAATTTTTTATATAAATATACAATCTCAATAAATATGATTATTCATAAATAAATTTAGAGAGAGAGAGATAATTTTTAAGTTATGAAATTAATAATTCTTAATATATATGTTAAGAATTGAGAAAAATTTAACTTGATTATTTTTTAATTCTATAAAATTAGTTTATGAAATTACAATTTTAATTTTAAATAATACTCTAAATATAAAAATTAAAATTAAGATATTTAAATTTAATTTTAAACTCTAATTATATGTTCAATTTTAAGTGCTAAATGGACACTCATTGAATTTACGATTAACCTCGTTTGGTCTTTAGACTCTTAGATGATAATTTATTTTTTTTATTTGGATGAGAGAAAAGAAAAGAAAATTTAAAAGAAGGGAAAAAAACTGAATTTTAAAATAAAGAGAAAATGTTGAAGAGAAAATATTAAATTTTTGTTCATAAAATTTTCTTTCTTCCTTACATTTTTTTTAAAATTTTTTCTTCAACCAAATAAGAAAAAATTTATCCTAAAGGACGTGAGATTGTGAGAACAGTAAACAAATTACATTTTCATAAAAGACAAAGATTTGAGTCTAGGATATATTATTTATGAGAAGAGCTTAACAAAATTAATTTATGTCCAAAAGAATTAATCTCACACTAAAATAGTGTAAAAATGTACTAAATAATAAAAAAATAATTTTCAAAATATACTTTTTCTCTCTCTCTCTCTCTCTTTTTTTTTTTTTTTGAGATTTCCCTTTTCTAATTTTAAACGAGTTTTAACTTTTACTTTTACACTATAAATTACCCTAATGAGTCACAATTCAAAATAATATTACATATACACACAGATATATATTACTTAGACCTACATGATTTTAACTATTTAATTATCATGAATTCCACCTCAATTTTTTATATTTTCACTTTAATTTTATCACATATCTTAAATATGAGTAAATTATTTTGGTTAACAAAATTTTAAGATCAAAGATAGTTACTTTATTTTAGGGTTATAGTAAATTTCTAAGTTAAAAGAATGTTTATAAAAGTATTTATAAATAATTTATCAATAACAAACAGTAACAATAATCAAATCCTAATCAATTTAATTAATGCAATTCATCTTTACTAGATATGACAAATATTGTTAACCTAAATGTGAGTGTATATATATATATATAATAAATTTATATTAGTGTAAATTTTTTTTAATCATTAATTTTATTTTTATTTATAAATTATATTTAATTAAATAATCTTAATTATTAAATAAAAATAAAATTAATAATTAAAAATAAATATAAAAAAATTATATTAATATAAACTAATCTCTTTTTTATATATATATAAGTGATATGGAATGTGTAATGAACTTTATCGCGCAATTCATGATTTGGGTCCCTATAATTTTTATTTTACTTTTTATTTTTGTCTTAAGGGTCCCCTTCAACTTTAAACACGGGGTCAAGTTGCTTAGTGGTGGACCCATATTGCTTTTCTCATCATTTGCTCTATTTCCCGCCAAATTAGACTGTTTTTTGTACAGGTTGACCACAGTCATAGATGACGGCAAGACGCAACTTATAAAATATGGATACGTCGATTATGAAGTATTTGTGTATCGGATACATGTTCATATCAGATATATAGAGATATTTATACGATATATATATTATGTGTATTTAAATATATTCGATTAAAAAAGATTATTTTTTTAATTTGACAACGCATCTGGATCGTTTGATCACTTCTGACACACAACACTTCTGACAGACGACACGACTTCAATATCGACCCATTAATATATTTAAAAAAACTTAATTTTTATTATTAACGTTCAATTAGTAGAAGTCTTACAACTCACTATTTCAGTTCATTTCACATAAGACGTTTAAGTCACTATTTTCACATACCAATATTTTAAGTTTTATCTTTTCACACGTCACTATTAGGCTTTGAAGTTTTATTTTTCACATATCATTATTTTATCTGCTTCCTTCTACCTCTCATAGTCATAAATGCAAAGTCATTCACCGTCGTTGTCGTGAAAGCTTGTCTCACACTAATATTCTCTAGTTATTTTTTATACGCATATATTTATACGTGATTAGTTTATTAGGAAAAATTAGTTTAAGAGATTTTTTAAATTATGTTAATAGAAATTATGTTCATATTTTTTAGGAAAACTACTTAGATAGCAGATATTGACGTATATGGTATATATTAAAAAATTATAAATTTTCAAAGTTTATAAGAATGATATTAATGAATTATTATTTTTTAAAAAAATTAAAATTATATATATATATATATGTGTCAGTATCTTATAATTTTTGAAGTTTGATGTATCTATATCCGTATTTATGTCAGTATCTCATTCAATCATTATCAGGTAATGCATCTTCATAAGACGCAACTATACATTACAAAAACAATAGATTTTTCTTTTCAAATATGTGAATGAGATTTTTTAAGAGAAAAAAATTTTAAAATTGGGTTTTATTCACATTTTACAATATATATATATATATATATATATATATATATATATATATATATATATTGGAATAAACTTCAAAAGGGAATAGAACTTCAAAAGTACAGACAAACTAACCGAGGTTTTTTTTTTTATCTAGCCTAGTAATTTTACAAACATAATTATGAGAATAAATTTTTTTAAACCATTATTGTGATTAAAATTCTTTTCAATAATTATTTTTTAAATACCCTAGCTTTAATTATTTCTTTAAAAATACAGTTCATTCACTAACGCACATAATCTTTATTGATAAGAATAATATTACATATATATATATATATTTTTATACTATTACTTTATATTTATATAATTTTTATTATTTAATTATAATTAATTTTATTTTATTTTTTATATATTTATACTCTAATTATATTATTTATCTCATAAATAAACATGTCATGTACAATAAAATCTATCCTATGGATAGAGACTAACAGAGTTTGTTAGTACGGAATTAGAGGAAAGAAAATTAAAGTACGTAGAATAATTAACGTATCAAAGAAAACAGCCTAACTTACTTATATTGACTGGCTTCTTTTTTTCTGAATAGATTATCAAGAAACAGTAATGAATAAAAGCAATGTACACGTAGCTCATTACTAGGAAAACATTTTGTTTAGTTTCTCAGGAGTTGTTATGTCACCACACGAGCCACGTACCAGGATGACTTTAAGTAACAAATAAAAGTCTCCATAATATCAAGAGTTTAAGTATGTGAAAAAGTATCGGTGAAAAGGAAAGTTTTAAAACCTCTACAAGAATATCACATAAAACTTAAAAAGGGGTATTTTTTTATTATATAATAATGGCACGAGGATTTAAATTTATAAATTCTTACAAATTACATAAACCCTTCGTCACTAATACAATTTTAATAGCTTACCAACATTCATAAAAATACTAAATAAAATATTTGGGACATCATAATGGGTGTTTTGTTTTAGTGGGAATTACTTCTATATATAATTATTTTGTATTAATAAATTAATATGTGTTAGTTTGAATATAAAATATTCAAATTTTTTAAGTATATTATCTTAAATTAGATCTCAGAATTTATGTATATAAAAATAATATTATTAAAAAAAATTATTTAAATATCTGACTTTATTTTAAAAAATTCTATTAGATAGATATACACTAAAAAAAAAATTCTTTTGTATTAGTACACTAAATTATTGGTTTTTATATTAAATGTTAGGAGTTCATTAAATATAAACAATGGTTATATATCTTTCACAACTTATTGTGATAAGACACCCACAAAAAACATGACTATCATTATAATCTCCTATTTCAATTTCAATACAAATATAGAAAGGGATAGGTTATTGACACTTTAATTTGCTTATCCATACTCTTTCTTAATTGCTTATAATTTTAATTACCTAAAATATTATTTATTAACTTGTGTCTCTATTATATAAGTCCAACATTTTTTTATAACTTATACTTGACTATTTATTCATTTGAATTTTTAATATTTATTTATTTTTTCAAATAGTTTTTTTATTAATATAAGTAAAATTATTAATTATTTATCATTATGTGAACCAAACATAAAGAGGAAATGAATTTTCTTCTCTCTTTCTTTCTATTTTTTGTCCGTTATTTTTAAATTTTAAATTATTTAAGAAAAATATGCCTTTTTTTTCGTGAATGTAAAATCCTTACATTCATTGGCCCGGTAACACTGTTTTCTTGTATGAGTACCACCTAGTCACTAGATGATAAACTTCCAAATTCAACGCCCTTAAAATCGCCTATAGCCAGAAAAAATAGTGCAGATGATCATAATTCTAGTTGTCTGGTATCCAATCACTTCTACCATGCTTAGTGCTAGCATCTATCACAATGTTCATAAGCATAGTACTCAAATAATTTCCAAGACCAGCTATTTTAAGAGACAGAACATAACAAAGGCTCCTCACTGCATCAGGGGCTTGCTCATAAAAGAACTCCAATTGCCCGATAAATGTGAACACCTCAGCACATCCTATAATGAAGTAGTGAGGCACTTGCCAAAAGATTGACATGGTTATGTGCTTGAGATTGTAGTAAATGTGCTTCCTCACTTTTCAGAAGCTCCAATGTCATAACAACCAACATGGCAAAGATGGAGATTACAAGACCTTTTGCTATTCTTTGCAGGTTTGTGAAACCATTCTTGTGGCCTATGATCTTTTTGGCAAAGGGAACGATCAGACAATCATAAAATTTAAAAATAACACAAAAAAAAAAAAGAGGAAGAGAGAAGATAATTCATTTTCTTTATTTTTTATTCACATGATGATAATAGATTAAGAATTTTATTTATATTAGTAAAAAAACTATTTGCAAAAATTAAATATTAAAAATTCAAATGAATAAATAGTATAGTATAAGTAATAAATTTAAGTTTGACTTGTTAATGACACAATTTAATAAAGGATATGTCGGGTAATTGAAATTATAAGCAATTAAGAGGGATTGTGGATAAACAAATTGGATTGTCAAAATTGACCAAAAAAATTAGGGGCCAAAGTACCTTTTTGCCTTTATTTTATATCATTTTTTGCTTTCAAGGCATCAAAACTAATGTTGACATAAATGTGAATACATGTTCTTAACGAAAAGCAACCAACCCATGAAAGATAAGAAAATTTGTACTAAGATATATTCAACGGGAGAAATGATTCATTTATAAAGATGTGCACTCTTTTGTACGTAGGTACAAAATTAGAATCTGTGATTGATAAGGGAAGAAATAGATACTTCTTGTAGCATGATCCTAAATAATTGACATAGTCTTTAAATCTATGATCATATATCTACTTATATGTCACAAGTTAAACTACTGCACAATCGATTTCTTAGAATTTATATGTGTTTTTGTATGTGTGTAAAATTATTAATATATTTGTGCATAATTTTTTTTAAAAGTGGTTCTCTAAAATTTTGAAATAAATCTAACAGTAAAAAATAAATAGAATCCATTTATAATATATAAAAGTAAGCTATAACGCTTGTAAAAATGCCATATTAGCTCACTTAAACTCTATTTTTAAGCCACCTTGGACACTCACCTCGCACCATTATTAACTCTTCTTTCAGCATGACTTTGGTATCGGCCACGTCACCATTTTATCAAAAGTAAAGACTCACGTTCAGCCATTTCAGCCAATTCCTCTCTCAGCATCCCTTCATCTTACAGAACTCCCACTTCTTATTCGGTTATCTCTTAAATTCTAGCATTTGTAATCGTTGAAACTAGCACTAAATGATTTTGTGGTGCCTTCTCATTATCTGTGTAGAATGAATGGCCAAACGAACTGCCATCTTCCCGTTTTCCATGTTCAGGTATTGTAACTTTTCAATTCTCAAAAGAAAGTTGCAATGGAAAAACTTATGTCTAACTTAGCTTCCGCATCTACAGGTGTTCACATGACCATTGGGGACCGGTTTAACTTAACTTAAAATGGACACGATAGTTTGATTGAATCATGTTTTTGATTCAAATTTGACTCAGTCATCATCTGAAAATAATTGAGTCAAATTGATATATAAATATAATATATAAATTTAAATATTATGCATAATTAAATTATAAAATTATAATAATAAAAAATTAAAATTAAAGTATATTTTGTAATAAATAATTTAAAATAAATTATATTAATATAAATATATTATCATATTATAAAAAATTATTAATTTAAGTCAATAATTTTATTATTTATAATTAATTATAAAAAATATATAAATTTTAAAATAATGTGATATTAAGTTGATTGAAATGACCTGAGACGTGAGATACAATATAATTCTGATTTAAAAATATTCCGAGTCTAACATTTTTAAATTCAAATCCGTCTCAATTAGTTTTGACTAGAGATAGGTTAATTGGACGTGCAGGATCTTGAACACTTTTACATGCATCCTCAATGTGTCATCTTCCCCTATGGTTACTCTCTCTTTGCAAAAAAATCTACCTCAAATGCTCTTAGCCTACGCACACCCTGCCTTACCTGCACCTTTGTTTTCCATTGCCACTGCCATTGTCTTCTTCTTCTCTCTGCATGAAACCCATCTCCAGAAACACCTTCTCTTGCACTCTCAAAGCTTCTCCTACCCAGAGAATATGTAAGCATATTAATTTTGCAATGAACTTGCAGAATATGAAAGATTGTGCTTTTTTTAAATATATATTCTCTTCAATATTGCAGGAGACCCAGAAGCTTAAGGTTGAGTGATTGATGAAGTAGAGTTCAGAGGACACGGACCATTTTGGGATGACCTTGATGCGGTTATAAACATTTGTAATCAGGTGAATGTCGTTTTCCCTTACAAAAACTTTTGCGGGTTTGGTTTCCATTTTTGTTTTCTTTGAAAACTCACTTGGAGGAACTCTGAATTTCATTATGGTCCAAGATTGATTCTGACCAGGCCTTTAAATCCCTCAATTAATTCATATCATTGCAGTCCTCCATAGCATCACTTCATCACTAGAATATTCAAGATCGTAGCTTGCCAAACAAATCTAAACGTAGTGTAAGTTTTTTTTCTCTTACACTTATTTTTAGTTATTAGATCAACTTTCATCTAATAGTTATCTTTAATAAAATAATTTCAATCATTAGATGAAAGTAGAATTAATGGTTGAAAATGACTGTAAGAAAAAAAAATTTACACCGAAAGTTAATCCCCTTTATTTATATATATATATATATATATATAAAACAAATACTTTTTACCTCTATAAAAATAATTAAAACAGTCATATTTTCTTAGAATTTAGAAGTGCTCCATTTGTTTTTTTGGCGCCCGCAAGGTCTTGTTCTTTGTTGATTACCTAATAAATTTAGAAGTAGGTTTTTACCTTTTGCTAAATTTCATGGTTTCAGAGTAGAGAGAGAAGAGAAAGTTGAGAGAAATAGAGAAAACTGTATATTGATAGAATGGAAAGTTAAAAATACAATGGGTAATCTTGGCTTATATAGCCAACTAATCTAGGTAAACTAACTAACTATTAAAACTAATTCTAACTAACTCTAACTAATTCTAACTATCTTAACAGCCCCCCGCAAGCTGAAAAATGTACATAACACTTCCAGCATGGGATAATCAATACAAATGCATATCCAGAAATACAATGATAATGTCAAGAACTGATAAGGCACGCAGGCCAACAAATGCTTAACCACCATAAAAGGCAGAAGCTCCAAATGCTTAACCACCATACAAGGCAGAAGCTAAAATCATCAAAGCCAACAAAGGACAAAAACTTAACCATTAAGCAGAACACAACTTAAGGCTTAACCACTTAACAGAAGCAAAAACATCCATCAATGCTTAACCACCACCATGGGCAGAAACTTACAACAACAAAAATATCAATGCTTAACCATCCATGACAGAAGCTCACATCAACACTTAACCATCATGGACAAAAGCTTACAACAACAAAGATATCAAAGAAGTAAATCACCAAACAGTTGGTGTACACAGAACTTAAGAAATATTAGAAATACATCTTGATCAAAACAAAGAATCCAGTAAAATGTGTGACAGGGAACACAATCCAGAGATCTAATGCAACAATAGTCTCCACCATACCAGATCTACAAGATCAATTGGGCTCTGAAGGACAAGCAGGAGTTCATTGACATTATCGAGACAGTCTACAGAGGTGCAAGGAAGGGACGTGGTCTGGTGATTGCTCCCAAAGATTACTCCACCAAGTATCGTTTTTAAGCATCACAAATCACAAGCAAAGTTCTGCTTTCAGTCTTGTAAGACCATATATTGTGGATCTTAGATCTAATATCTCTGGATCTGTCCATCACCAGCAAGAACTCAAGATTAAGGAATCGCAATCGTGGTGAGTGAATAGGGGCGCAAGAATCAGCGTCGGAGGCTTCAACAGCGGCGACCGGCGGCCGAAAATCGCCTCCCACAGCAGAACACGGTGGCGCTCGCGGCGGTGGTGACAGATCAAAAAGAACACGGTGGCGCTCGCGGTGGTGGTGACAGATGGACAGAATCAGAGGTGAGGGTAATGCAGTGGCCTGGACTCAAGGTTTCGTTCTTGGTGCCGAAAGCGAGTCTCCGGAGATAATCAATGGTGAAGAGACCTGGAACGATGTGCTTGCGGAGGAGGTTAGGGACCGAACAAGAGAAGCAGCTGCGGAGGGAGGCATCGAAGGGAGCGAATATGGTGGAAGGACCGGTGACGGAGCCGCCGTGGCTAGCTCGTGGAAACCGAGATGAGACAAGATCGGAGGGAGAAGTGCGGTGTGAGAGAAGAACGAGTGTTCTTGGAGATCTTGTGGAGTTGGTGGTGGTGCTGAGGGCGTTGAAGGTGTGAAGGATGCTTCGAATCCTTCAGTGGCGGTGACGTTGAGGCCGCAGAGCATGGCGGCGAAGGAAATGGCGAAGAGCGGTGAGAATCGCGAGGAGGAGTTGTCCATGGCGAGAGAGAAGAAGTGATGATCCAAGTTTCGAGTGAATGGGAATTAAAAAAAAAATTGTGGATTTTTCGAGAAAGTGTAAAAGGAAAAGAAAATAAACAAAGAAAGAGAAAAAGAAAAAGAAAATGCAGTACAAGAGTGTTTAAGGTGGGTGGAATGACTCTAATACCATGTTGAATTTCATGATTTCAGAGTAAAGAGAGAAGAGAAAGTTGAGAGAAATGGAGAAAACTGTATATTGATAGAATGTAAAGTTAAAAATACAATGTGTAATCTTGTCTTATATAGCCAACTAATCCAAGTAAACTAACTAACTATTAAAACTAATTCTAACTAACTCTAACTAATTCTAACTATCTTAACATTCTAATGCAGGAACCATCTTTACAAGACCTCTCACTTCATGAAGCCAAAAAGGCATAACATCTTTGCAAGGTGATTGTTGGTAAGCATTGAACTAAAATCATAAGCTTAAACTGCTACCATGTTTACTTCTTCAAGATAAGCATGAGAGGAAGATAGCAATGCAAATTAATATAACAAATATTTCTTTTTTTAAAGCAATGGCTGGTCTTGCAAATAATTTCAAGTAGCTTTAAGGAGACTTAAAGGAAAAGATGGTAATACTTCTCAAGTAATTGCTTGGATTTTGGTCCTTTCAAGCTCCCTTAACCGCTGAAATATTTGCACTTCATATATGTATATGATTTCGTATAGCAAATATGATATTTCTTTCCATATCAAATATAATGAGAAAATGTCTCTGCAACAAAAACAAAATACACTTTAGCATTGCTAAATTGACATGACATTGAAATAAACAATAGCACGCGATGATAGCTTAACTTGAGACATAGCATTATATAAACAAAAAAAATGTTATTGACAAAGTTTTGAAAGTTGAAACTAATAGGAAAAAATGTTACCTCTCAAGTTGCAACATATAGATGCATTTCATAGGAAGTATAAACTGACTATATAGATGCATTCTTAAAACAAGTTTGGAGTTTCTGTTAACCTAGACTGCAGCGTGTTCTAATTTACTGACTAAATTTTGTTAGATACATTATGTTGTTGTAAAATCATTGAGAACCATCCTAATCAATAATAAAAATAATTAAAACTAGAAAGTATATAGTATATTGAACATTTTTTTAAATTTAGAATTTAAAAAGTATAAATTAAAAGACAGAAGATATTTACAAATAAAAATGAGGATAATGCATAATAAGATTAAGAAGAATTTGAATTTGAAATTAAAACAAAAAATTAAAAATGACATGTATCATTTTTTGAGACAAAATAAAAAATTAAAAATGATACATGTCATTATTTAAAGAAGAGTACCAAAATAAATTAAGCCACTCTAAAACAAAAATTAAATTAAATTAAATATATAATAGTGGATAATTTTATAAATGTTGAAATAATGTAAACTTAAATAAAAAGTATAAAATCATGAGAAAGAAAATACATTTAAATTTTTAAATCTATTACAAAGTATTTGATCAAATCTTTTGGTACAAAATACGAAGCAAAGCCCAATTTTCTGATATAAAATATAAAATAGATACATTTTAAAGTAGTAGCATTTACGTTGGCTGCATCGTTGTAATTTCCACTAGCCACATAATCGGGGTCCGTGATAACATATATGAGTTTGAGGCCGTTTATTATCGATTATCTATTCTATTATTATATATTAAAAGAAACCCCTCCATTGTTTTATGAAATAGTTTTTTTCTCCGTAAAAACCTCTTTATATATATATATATATATATATATATATATATATATATATATATATATATATATATATATATTTCCATATAAAAACTATTTACATAAAAGAAACTCCTTCCTAAAACACGTGTTACTTTTATGAGAAAGTTTTTTCTCGCCAAAACATTATTTTTATATTTACATTTTTTTATATTCTCATATAAAAGCTATTTACATACTCTCATATAGAATTGTCAATAAGGCAAAAATAGGCGTGCCTCTTCATTTCTATCGTGAGTATTTATTTATGAATTTTATGAAAAAGGTGGATACTCAAAGGCATTTGTAGGTATTTAATAATTTAATATAAAATTTTAAAATTTGTTAAAAGAAAATATAAATAAAATAAATTTAAACATTCATTGAATTTACTTAAATCAAATTGTATCTACCAAAAAAAAAATTTATTTTATTGAAAATTTAATAAATAAAAAATTTTATTAGTTACGTTACTAATTTTATTTTTATTTTTATTTTTTATCTACAATATTTATATGTTCTTAAATAGAAAAGTCAATGAGGCAGATTGGGGTGAGTAGCGCTTTTCCTGTTTCTTCATAGTACCCATAGAAGCGGATTAGAAAATATTCAATGAAAAGTTAAAATTATAAATCATATTATTAAATATAAAAAAATTAAAGTTAATAAATAAAAATATATTCACCTTTAAATTATTTAGTATGTTAAAATTAAAATATATTATTTTAAATTAAAGGTAAATATATTCTTATTTGTTCACTTTAAATGAAAAGTATTTTTCTTTCAATATATCGGAAGATTTATGAATAAAGAAAAAAAAAGTAAAAAATATATATTTATATTAGATATAAAATGTATTACAATAATATTTGTCATTTATATCATGATTTATAAGTAAAATTAAGTTTTTATATATATATAGATTTTACAAAATGGAAGAGTTGATAAGAGTAAAGAGGATAGTAAATTTATTATATAAAGATTAAAAATTAAAGAAAGATGAGTTGAAATTGTAATATTGTATATAAAATAATTATGAATCATATGTTAAATACATATCAAGTATAAACTTTTTTTTTAATTTCATCATTTTTATATTTTGTATAATTATACTAACTTGTTCTTGAAATTAAGATTTATCATATGACACCATTTTTGTTTAAGAAAAATCTTTCATACTTTTCTTGTTTTGTATTTTGATAAGATTTTGTATAATATTTTACATAAAGTAGAAGATGTATATATAATTTTAAAGATATTAGAATGTAATAATAATATAATAGAGATATATGTATAATTTTTAAATAATTTCAATATAATAAGTATTAACTTTATAAAATATCAATATAATTATTTTTTAATAAATTTAATTTAATTATTAATATTTAAAAAAATTAATAAAAAAAGGAGGAGGCGTGTATGTTCGCCTCCCTTGTATTCGTCCCTGGGTACCCACAGATATTCACAAGTATTTTATTATTTAATATAAAATTTTAAAATTCACCCAAAAATACATAATAATAAAATAAATTTTTACATCCACTAAATTTGCTGGAGCCAAATTCTATCATCCGAAGATAGTTTATTTTGTTAAAAACTCAATGAATTAAAAATCTTAGTAACTACATTTCTAACCTTATTTTTCTATCAACATTATTTATATACTCTAAGATAGGAAAGTCAATGAGCGTGGGGAGAGTAGGTAGTGCTTCTCCTGTTCCATCATATGTATCTATTTATAATTCCTGCATGGGAGACAGTAGCATATGGGTATTTGTAGGTATTTAATAATTCAATATAAATTTTTAAAATTCAACAAAAGAAAATATAACAATAAAATAAATTTTAATTTCCACCAAATTTGCTGAAACCAAATTTTATCCACCTATGATAGTTTCTTTTGCTAAAAACTCAATGAATAATAATTCTTATTAACTACATTGTTAATTTTATTTTTCTTTTTATTTTCATATCTACACTATTTAAACGTCATAGATAGAAATGTCAACGAGATAAGGGTAAGTAGTGTTTTCTCGGTCCGCATTGTAGGTACCTATTTATGATCTTTGTGGGAGAGGTAGGAACCCATAGGTATATGTGAATATTTAATAATTTAATTTAAAATTTTAAAAACACCTAAAGTAAATTGAAATATTGAAATATTTGTTGCATATTTAATATGATTTATTATTTGAGTTTAATTTTGATGTATTGCTAGTTTAAAATTTTTTATCATCAACTAATTATGCATTATCACATGTGTGACTTTGAAGTGATTATTGTAAGAAACAAATATTTTTAATAATGTGTCAAAAAATATAATTAGTTAATAGTATAAAAAACTTTTATACTAACAATACATATAAATTAAATCCTTATTTTTATGTTATTATCCTTTTGCAATTGTTGGTATACTATATTTTAATTACTTTATCCTTCTAATTACAAACTTATTAAATGTATCAGCATGTTAAATTAGTATTTATTTTTAGATGAAAGAAATGTTATTAAAATAATGGAAACAAATGGTAACCATGCAATCAAACGAGTACTATGCTAGTATTACTCTTAAATATAAGCTTAACATTATCTAATGTAAAAAAAAATATAAGCTTGAACTTTGGTGTATATTTTTTAAAAAGAATAACAATAATTCCCCCCATATATTTTGTACTTTGACTTTGACAATATACATACATTTAGAGAAATTTTGGTGTATACCTCCTATGTGCATTTTAAATTAAGAGTTTAATTTTGATGTATTATTAGTATAATTTTTTTACACTATGAACTAATCATATATTATTATATGTATAATTTTTAAAATAATTATTATAATAATTAAACATTTATAATGACATGATAATATATAATTGGATAATGGTATAAATTTTTTTACACTAATAATACATTCAAATTAAATCCTTAAACTAATCAATAAATAATATATCATCATTTTAAAATATAAAATATGTATATAACACAAAAAATTATATAATTATTTAATATTGTTTGTCCTAGTATATACAAGCTCGAGATATATCATATATACAGGTATTTTCCCGTACAGCTATTTGTTCTTAAATCTTAAGTTTGTGGATGGATGTCCACCTCAAACTCCCTACGTGGCCTCCATTTTTCCATTTTATTTGCAAGGACTTAATCAATTATATTTTAAAATCTTTGTTCGGGTACAAATTTAGTATAGACGAGTGAGAGTTACAAGTGAATAAAATACATATTTAATTTATTAACATGTATAATTATTGTTTATGCATTTATTTATGCTAACACATTAAAGGAATTCATATCAATTTGTCTTTTTGTTATATTAAACATATATATATAAAATATATAAAATGTTAATACATTTCGTTATGCAATTTCAACTTACATTTGTGTTCAAATATTTCTTAATCGCTCATTCTACAGTTAGAATTAATTTTAAACAACTCCTTAATTGTTCTTTATTATTAATATTTTCATTTTAATAACAAAGTATAAATGTACATATATATGAAATGCCAATCAATGTTTAGTATTAATAAAATATCTTTTTGGACGGGAAGAGGAAAATTCATTCAACAGAAGAGCAAGCAATTACATCCAACATAGCATGAGTATTTGCTGTAGGAGGTGCATCCTCTACCCAAATAACATTATGATAAGAAAAAGTTGAAGTGGCTAAACAGTGGGCTGCCTTGTTTTCCCCCCTTTTCACATGTAAGAATTGGTTTATGAACTCAGTTGCTAAGGCTAGGCAGTCACGAACTAACAATGCTAGATAGGTGCTATTATTGTCAACCACCTATGTAGCACAGATGGATACGGAAATAGAAATACACTAAATTTCAAAATTATAAAATATATATATATATATATATAAAAGGATATATACTATAATGAATCATTTTTTGACTTACACTTATTTTTAACTCGTTAGATTACTTTCATCTAATGATTGAGATGATTTCATTAAAAGTAACCATTAGATAAAAGTGGATCTATGTTAAAAATATGTAAATAAAAAAAAAACTTACAAAATGTAAGTTTGATCTTCCCTTATATATATATATATATATATATATATATATATATATATATATATATATAATTTTACAAATTTTTTTAAAAATTCATAATTCATTAATATAATTTTTACAAATTTGAAGATTTATAATATCTTAATATATATTATATGTGTTAATATTTGCTAGTTGCTACTAGTAAGCCCTTCCCAAAAAATATGAAGCACAATTTCTATTGACATTTTATAAAAAAAATTCTAAACCAATTTCTTCTAATAGAATTAATCATGTACAAATAACTGTGCATCCAAAAAAGGATCCAATCTTGACCCATAAAGGTTCAAGCAGAGACAGAAACAGAGCAGACACAAATAGGGTAATGCACAAATGCAAAAATGGTCCAATCTTGACACGAATACAAATAGAGCAAAACAGGAAGGAAAAATACCTTGTTTGCTTATTTGATTGAAGGGGAAGGGGAAGGGAAAACTGAGCAGCCGAGACAGAGCAATGTATTGCAACTTGCAAGTAGAGTTATGTGTCACATGCAAGGCCACATTGTGTCGTGAACAAGGTGAGAAGCGATGAAGGTCGCAAACACTTCTCAGGCAAGGATCTGTGAGGGTGGTCGTCAATGGAGGGGCGACAAGATTAAAGAATAGGGTCGGTGATCTTTCAATGGAAACGACATCAATTTGGATAAGGATGGTGGCTAGTAAGCCGCGAACGGCAAAATGGTATACATCGTATTGAGGAATATGTTTTTCTTGAGGGTGGGTGTCTGAGTGATAATAATTCTATGTGATTAGGCTTGTGAGTTACGAGCTTACATGAAAATTATTATTTTTTTTAAATATTAATGGTTGTGTCTGAACTAGAAAAAATAATTTTTAAAATTAGACACATTCAAACACGCAGGACACACGTGTTATAAGCGTATCCTCGTGTGTCTGTGTCGGACACATGTGGACATTAATCACAAACAGCATGTTCATGCTTCATAGTCAACCACTATAAGCAATTGACGAAGATCTCTATAGTTAGTTTCAACCACCAAATTGTAAAGGAGGATTTTAACATTCTCATAAACAAGTTTCTAGCACAAATGCTCCATGAAAATTATCGGCATTAACAGGTGAATTTGTATTTCATATCACTCTTATGCCACTTCCACCTCCACCCACACCTACAGTAGCTTTGACTTGAATTTGCAGGCACCCGACACCGACTTCTTGGTCGACGCAAAGAAAAAGATGAGTAGTGAACAAGAGGTAGAAAACCCTATACCCAAGAAGTCACTTTTGTTTTTGGGTGTAGCTTCTTCATAGTCACAGTCTAATTGAATTAATTGATTGAATTTTGCACTACAATGAATATGAATGAATTAATCGCACACATAGATTCAAACAGCTTAATTAGTAGTTTCCATTCATTTCTTGTTTTCTTCTTTTTGGGTTACGCCAAAATTGAGGGATTATAGCTTTCATTTTGTATCTTACTTAATTTTTTATTACTTTGTTTCATGGTTTTCAATTGTGGTTGTTGTGATTGCAGACATTGTGATTGTTGCGATGAGAATTGTGATCGTTGTAACGTAAATTTATTTTAAGCTTGCACAAAATGTAAAAAAAAAAATATTGATCAGAAGAATTTTTTTTCTTTTAAGTCATATATAATCTATCTGACATATTTAATTTTAAATTAAAAATGAAATAAAATATTGTCATGTTTGTTGCGGTCTGTTACAGTTGTAACTTGTAACATCCTAATACTAAAATCATAGTATATTAAATATATACCTGGATAAACAGTATTAGATATGTTACTTCTAGCTTATTTATGAAACTAATCCATAACATTTATATAAATAAATCATTTTGGAGAGTCTTGTGAAATCAAATATCAACTTAAGTACATACAACTGTGTCTCTAACTACAAAATACAACATTTACATTTGTTTACAAACTACTATCAAATATACATGAATATACAAAAGAATTAACTATTAAAACATAAATCTAAACTAATCTTCAATCTTCTGCTGATTCTTGCCTTGGATGATTTTCCACCTGGATTTATATGGAATACACGGGGTGAGAGTTATACAATTTTCACTAAAAGTGTACCAATACCAGCAATCGTATAACAATATATAACCCATAAATATCTAAAATGAAACTGTAACTGGCAAACAAGCTATTAATCATTACTTAATCATAAACTTCATAAATAAATTTTTGCAAGTCATCAAATTGCTACTCAATACTCTAGGAACATATTCATTCTCTCTCTATGTAATGTTCCCAATCTAGTCATAACTCTGAACTATTTCATACAAAGAATAAGACAATCACCCATATAGCTGCCTAGAAATGCATGATAAGACAATAGCCCATACAGCTGCCTAAAAATGCATATGTTATCCTATGATGTTTGAATATGATGCAATACGAGTTGTGTTAGTATAATGTCATGAACAATGTCATGGATGTCATGAACTTATTATTCCTCACTACAGTGGGGAGGGAATATGTTACTTTCTTAACCTATCAGGTAGGAATCTACCTACCGTCTTAACTGTAAACAACCAATTATCTTAACTTTCCTTAGGAATAACAAGTGTATATATACATGAGTGGATGTGCATAATGTGCTATTATGCCTAACTCTTGCATAATTACCACCTGATCTCTGTCCTTACATTACTAGCTCTACCTTTATGAGAGCATTCATGCCACTTTTACCATATTAACTTAGTGTACTTTTTTTCCTTAGTATACTTTCTTTCTTGCATTACTACTCTACCCCATCACTATGAGGCATTCATGCCACTATGACACTTCTTTATTGTTAAACTTGCTTAACATATTTGAATTTCTCTTTCTTAATAACTTCTCAAGTCATATTTACACAACTTTATGAGAGCACTCAAATCTTGCCAACAAGGCACTATGACACTCAACTCTTTCTAATTAGGTCCTATGATACTCAACTCTTATCAACTAGGCCCTATGACACTTTTACTATAACACCCTATTGGGGATGTCACATTTACGATAAATATAATAAACCTTAACCCAAGTTATAAAACATTTCTTAATTCTTAATAATAGAAGTTGTGAAAATTTTGTTTTTTTACATTATATTAATAAACAAAATAAACAGAACATGAAATAAATCAAACTACTAAATACACACCATAATTATACATATGATTTTGTCTTTAAGATACAAATAATTTACACACTACTACTATTTAAGAAAGCAGAAAACTGTTTAGTTTAAAGCAAACCATAAACTTGCCTAAGTACAAAACTAAAAGTTCTTATCCTTCGAAAGATCCTTCTCTGAGAGATCATCGGAAGACAGAAAACACAGGGTGTCGATCAATTCAAATGATATGGATGATCAAGAGGCTCGCTTTCCTCGCACTGGTCGCTCGGATCTGCTCCTCCTCGTACTGACATTCCTGAGGTTACTCCTCTTCTTCTTCCTCAAAATCTTTACGAAATATAAATAATACAAAAAATGTATACAAATAGGTGAGACAATCTACATCATTACTAACATGACAGTACAGAAAACGACAATACATACAGATATAACAATTGATACAATAATCCAGATTATCACATCAGATATAATATCTCAAATTAAACATAAATAATCACATTATGATGCAGACCACATATGCAAATATACACCGACTCATTCCTCCTCCATAGAGCTAAACCTAACATCAAAGAGAATGATCCGAAAGACTTGTATGTACCTCAGGCTACCCTAAACAAGTATTTACACAGTCAAATGTCATGTAAACAATACACAGTCAAAATGTCGTGTAAGTAGTACACAGTCAAAACGTCATGCACAACAGGCATTGTACCAGACAATCTCCACAATATCTTGATTAAGAATAGTGCTTGTCGAGATCGCTAGTGCGTTGCCTGTTACCACGACCCAGAGGAGCTACCAACTGTCCACATGTGAAATTTTTTGCACATTAAACCCCCCCAAGTTCACTCAATGAACCACACCATGCCTATCACACTCGCACTACGGTATAATTCATCTCGTCAGTCAATTGTCAATTTCAACCAAATTGACACATTTCTCAACACATGTGCATGAACCAAAATACAAAAATAGCAACATTATCATTACTTCTCATAATAGTACGTCACCACTTGACAGTACTATTTTTCAACATGTCCGGGTCCACCACTTTAACCCGATAGTAACTACTGTTCCTTTTAGTCGCGTAAATATTTTATTACGTTTTCATAATCGCATCACCTCTTTTCAATGTTTTTAAATCGCGTAAATATTTTTTTGACTTTTTTAAAATCGCATAGTATTTTTAAATCATTTTCTCAATCGCGTAACATTTTAAATCATTTTCTCAATTGCGTAGTTTAAAAATCATTATTTTAAATACGCGTAAAGTGTTTCTAATAATTTTCAACTACGTAAAATATTTTTTTACATTCTAAATTATATTTTGAAACTTTCTCCATTATATATTTATTTTTAATTTTATTGACAGCATTTCGTCTAGAAAATCCATTAAGTGGTATTTTCTATGTTTTCCTTTAAAAATTTCCTTTCTTAACCATTACCAATATTTACATCTCGAAACTTGCTAACGCACTTCAAAACTCAAAGGGTGAACTATACATTAGTATTTTTCAAGTGTTCAATTTATTTTTCATCCATACATGTTTTCTCTAATTAGGTTTCTAAATTAACTTCATTCATTTTATTCTCAAAAATTCATTCAAATTGAGTTCTCTTTAATTTAATTACATAGTTCACACTTAGAAAATAATTTTAGATCAAAGGTATCATAAAGGCATGTTGGCCGAAATTTACTATGTCTTCTATAAATCATCTTTAAATTATTTTCCATCCTCTAAGTCCTTGTAAAAATCATTTATTCAACTAAATTAATTAATCCTTGCTTTAGAAAATATTTGAGAACATTTTGGTCCTCTTTGGGGTGATGAAGTCGTGAGCTTCATTGTGTTCTTTGGAACACTCATGCAGTTCCTCAACATGTTATTCACATCCTACAATAATTATCATGCATCTATAAACACATACAAAATATATCAAAGCTATAAATATGCTTGCAAATAAAATCAATCACAAATAAGAACAACTTTAAACAACCAAGTGAATGAATCCTTATAGATTCTTCACCACAAACACATTCATTTTCTCACTACCATACATGGTTGATGAGATTAAATCTCTCTCTTACCTATAAGGAAGACAAAACTTTCTTGGATTTCCTCCTATGAATTTCGTATGGCTCCAAGTAAAACCCTAACAAGCTTAAACAATTTATAAAGTTACAAACTATGGTTGAAAAAGATAAACCTTGGATCAATCATAGCTTAGAATTTCAAGAATCAAGTTAGAAATAAGAAACAATGATTTTTACCTTATAGGAAATAAATTTCAAGGTTAGTTTCCGAGCTTCAAATGGATGATTTTGAATAAACTCTCAAGATGAAAGATGTTTAGAATGATGTTTAGGTTTAGAAAATGGTGTTGGATGAAAATTTAGAAGAGTGGAGGTATGGTTTAGTGATGGTGGCCGTGAGCTTCACCAAGAAGAAAGGAGAGAATTTTTTATTGTCTTGCTTTGGAGAATGGTTGAAGATGATAATGAACATAGCAAAATGCTTTCTTCCTTCCTTCAAATGCACTTGGTCGTGGGACTCCCCTAAAGGAGATGACCTCCTTAGTTGACCTCTAAGGGCTCCTAATGGCCTTAGATGAGTTCAAAGGTGGATCTTCAATGCTTTGTCTCCAAGTTGCTTCCTATTGGCTTAGAGAGACAAGTCACCATGTTCTTGAACCTTCTTGAAGATGCTTGGCCAAATTGCACTTAGGGAGAACTAATTAAATCTTAATCCATTTTGTTTCCTAATTAGGTTTAGGTAAATCTAGCTAGGTTTCTTAGTTATTTAGTTAATCATTTAGTTACTTAGGATAACTAATCACCTTCTTGATTATGTTAGAACATTCTCTAACTAAAATTTTAATGAATGACTAACTAGGTTTATTCCATTTAATTACTACTTAAGCACTTTGGATTAACTTAATTAGGTTTTTAAACTAACTTAATCATGTTTTCTACTTACTAATCCATTAAGTCCAACCATTTTTGTGGATTTTCATCCTATTGGTTTAGAAAATCTAGCCATTTTCGTTGACTACTTCTCATTGGCTTAGAAATAATTCAAGTCAGAAACGTTGATTAGTTTCTATTGGTTCTCCAAACAGTAAGTCATAATAACTTTATGACTATATTGTCCATGCGTAACCATCGCTTCTTAAGTCAAGAGTACTATCTACTGAGATAATAAAATAATATTATAATATAAAATATTTTTATTTTATAGATAAATTCTAAAAATTAAAATATTGATACACGTATTACTTGGAATTGAGTTTAGTAAGATCCTCCAGTTCCGAATAATCATATACAGATTTTTCTCGACCCGAAAATTATTATTTTCTTAACTCAGAATAAATTACACACAACAGTCAAATATAATCACGAAATAGTTAAATCAATTTTATAGCACACAAAAAATATAAAACAGTATAATTAGGATAAAATCATAATTTATCCAAAAGTTGGGGTGTTACACTTACTACATTTTCATAACTCAACTATAACTATTAAAGGAGTTACTAAAGTTTCTAGGGTCCAAACTTTCTCAAAAACACCTAAATTTTTGCCCAAAAATGCTGTTTTTCATGAGTGTACCAAATGTGCATCTTAACTTCTGAAATTCTAAAATTTTATGGACAAATAGCTTTCTCTCATATCTTTCAAATGCCATAAACCTCACTTCATTTGGATAAATGTAGTCAAACTTATGTGACATTATGCAGAAGCTAAAACAGGATATTCTCTGTTTTACCCGAAAATGACCTAACTTTAAAATGAAATTGGGAACAAACTAAGAACTTAAAAATTCTGAAATTTAACGGTCAACTAGCCTTACATGTTAGCTTTCAAATGCCATTAGTTTCATGCAAATACAACATCAGAGCAAGAAATTATGTAATCTGGGTTACTGGCTGCCAGAATGCATTTTCTGCAGAATCTGCCTCGGATTCAAACAAAACCTGGTACTGATTGGCTTGCTCTGAAATTCTGAAATTTTTATTACATGAAGCCTTATGTCTTAACTTTCAAATGCCACTAGAATCAGGTCAAACTGATGTCTGCAGCTCAAGTTATGCAACCATCTCTACCGGTTGTCACTGGATTCTACAGAATCTGAGAATTGTTCACTTCCAATCATTCAAGATCAATTTTTATGTGATTTCTAAGACCAATCTAGGCCTTTAAACTTATTGTAATTCTTTTACAACCTATTGATTTAACTAATCATAACTAAAACTCAACTTCAAATCAAAACCTTTTTTTTCAACTTAAAGCTCAATCACAAATTATGAGTTCTATGAGACCAAAACTAGTCTCCAAGTATCAAATAAGCTACTACCAATCTCAATTCATCCTTAGAAATATAAAACTAACATCAAATCTCATTTTTCTTACCCAACCTCATTTTCTCTCCTTCAACCAAACTAAGAAACAAGAGATGAAAATGAGGGAAAGAAATAACAAATACCTCTACCTTGGTTGATCAATTGGCCTTTGATCTTTCCTTCTTCCCTTCCTCTTTCCCTCTTTCTCTTCTTCGTTTTCTTTCTTTGTTTTCAACAACACAACTGCGTGAGAGAGATGAGAAAGCGAGATGAAATCTCACTTTTTAAAAGATGACAATAAGGGCAATCTAGTCCTTTCACCAAATTTTGTACCTGTTAAGAACACTTTGATTTTATTATTTTAAGTTTTCTCACCTTCATAGGTATTAGAATAAATCTGAAGATTCATCTAATTACCTAATTCTTCATTTCCATTAATTTTCATATTTGCGCTGAGTTCATTCAGTATCAAAACACTTACTCGGTGTGTTTAAAAATACTAAACAAACTCAATTTACCTCCAAATTTTAACTGCACCTTATTTAATTCATTTATAACTTGAAAACAACTTATCCATAATTATTTCTCTTATCTAGGTAATTTATATAATTTTTTGAGTTATTTTAAACTACTTTTTATATTTTATGTTATGACAAAATTCATAAACTAACTCAGTTTACAATAAAACTTCACATGCATGTTAAAGCAAGTATGTGACTATCTCTGAAATCCTATACAAACCTGACACATTTTCGAGAATGTTACATAACACCCTTACATTGTGATCGCAATATTGTCACATTACAACCATTTTTTTTTATAATTTTCCTTCCCAATACAATTGCAACCTGATGTCATCACAGCACAAACCACATCCAGAATATAACAATGCGAATCACATTTTAAAACATTACTATGTATAGACAAATTTGTTCATTGACTTTCCAGTCTAGTCCTCTATGATGAATTCAATTAAATCTCATCATTATTATTTGGCCCAACGCAAAGCAGCGCCACCACCATGAGAGAGAGAGAGAGACGACAACGAAGAAAATTTTACTTGTTGAAACGGTTTCCGGTAAGACATCTTTACCCTCCATTTTTTAAATAATAAATCAATAGTTAATTTTGTCTGGTTTATCCATGCTCTATTATTTTTTTATGAGCATATATCTTTAGCCAGTTGCAGTGGCCACCACATAGCCAATGCGTCTACAGTTGCAACATTGAAATTTTCCTCCATTTTATAAATTGTAGCTGCCACAATAATTCCTTCCTCATCTATGATTAGCATCCCCAAATTGAATGTCCCATCCTCCAAATCTGAGGCATCGGTATTAAGCTTATACATGTTAGTAGATACTGATGAATTCAAAAATTTTAAGTAGTGAGTAAAAATAATATTATCAATATTATTTTAAGTAGTGGAGAAAATTTATTTTTATATATATAAAAAAATAAAAAAATAAATATATATATAAAATTAAAGAAAATTTACAACTCTAAGTGGGAAAGATAAGTCCTCTTTTTTGTGAGTGATCCGTCGCTGCTAATAGAGGGAGGACACCTTGTCTCTAGAGGGTGCCGAGGTTGATTGGTATGAGACTGAGCACCCTTTTTGACTGTGGAGTATTTAAGTCTCATATCACTTGCATTAATTTTTTAAGTACGATTTATATATTTGTTAAGTTATTTTATTTTATATTAATTAATTTTAAGTTGAAATCTTACGTAAAAAATGATGTGTTTGCTACTTATATTCTTGAAGACAACTTACAAGCATTTGTTAACGTTACCTCTACAAGCACAGATCGTTCCTCAAAGCAAATCTTGTTTCTAGATAACCAATGATCTCCATGAAGAATGGAAAGGAACAACTCCACATCATTATCAGGCCAGTTAAGAAAAATATATTTGACCCATTCATGAATAGGAACACGATTGAGCACGTCCAACTTACCAGCACAAGGAGATTTTAACCACATTTGCTGTACTCATTCACAGTATCAGAAAGCATGCTCCATTGTCTCATCAGTAGACTTACATCACGGATAGAAGCTTGGGCACTCAACTCGTCTGTTAATATCAATCTATTCGTGGCTGGTATAACCTTTTGAAGTACCCTCCATGCAAATATTTTAGTCCGCTGAGGTATATGATAGGACTATGGTTTTAAAATGTAGTCTACATCACATGATCTGGTCGCAATATTATGATTGCAACTATCACCACAATCACATCAGACCGAAATTGCAGTGTGAAAAGAAATTACAAAAAAATTCTACAACGCAACAATATTATGGTCGCATTAAGACTACATTAAATCGCAATTGACACAATATTTTATACAAGTTAAAAAAAAATTCAGCCCGCAATAATTGTAATCTGCATCGTAACAGCTGCAATGTTCATAATTGCAATAACCATGACTGTGATTGTAATCGCGATCGCAATTACAATTTAAAACCATAGATAGGACAACATTTTATTCCATTCTCGCCTACTGTGTTGATTTAGTGCAACTCCAACATCGTCCAAGTTCGTATTTTTTTGCCAAGTAATAAGCTGACTTCACTGTAAATTTACCATCTTTCCTCAGCCCCCATATAATCTGATCTGGACATCGAAAAAAGGGGATGTGGGAGTTCAATTATTTGTAAAGCCTTAAAGGGTAGAAAAATAGGTCGAATAAGTGGCTTATTCTATGTTGAGCCCGACTCTACCAGCAGCTCAAAGACAAGTGAATTCTTTGTTTAAATGTGACACAGGTCTCCATAATATATATCCATTCTGCTTTGGCAACCAACCATCTTTCAAAGGAAAATGTATTCTTATATTATTTTATATCATATATTATTTTTTATTATATTTTTTAATAATTATGATTTAGTGAAAAAAAATAAAAATAAAGTAATGTTATTGATAGTATGAGAAATAATGTAAAAAGTACTTTGAAAAAAAAATTATATAAAAAAAGCATAGTTGTTTTCCAAACGCGTGTACTTTCTCCCTGATTAATAAAATATTTCATCTGTAACCAAAGGCTTCTTTTGCTGGAGAGTTAAGTAACAAAATTCAATGAATTGCATTATAATAACATTTTGTTAGTGATTTTGTTAGATTAGAATTAAAATTTTAATACAAGATTAGTAATTAAAACTATACAAACATACAATGTATCAAGTTATAATGAGAATCTCCTATTATAACAATATATATAAATAACATGTGTTTTTTCTTTCATTTTCCTTTTAATCCTTCATTAGGTACATATCATTGTTTAGGGAATCTATGCAGTTTTTGGAAAGTAGGTATTCTTAGTTTTGTATGATTTCAAATTTGAGAGTTAAAAAAAAAAAGGTTTCATTCTTATTTTTACTTTCAACGGTGCTTTTTTTTTTCAATAAATATACTTTTAGATAAATTTTTGCATCAACTAAGATTAAATCTCGTAAATAAATAGATTTAAACTCCAGTAATGTTGGGAAAATAATATATTTTATATTTTTTAATTAATTTTTTTACTGATTTTAACTCCTTCATACTCCTTCATAAAAAAAAGAAATGATTGAAACATTCTTGCATATGACTTTTTGAATACATATCGTGATAATGATGAACTAACTTAAATTAAGTAAATTTAAATTTTGGTCAATATTTCACACAATTAAAAAGTAATGTAACAGTATCCATATAATTGAGAAACATTGTAACATAATTTCACATAATTGAAAAAAAAGGAAAAATATATCTTAAATTGATTTTATTATATTATTTTTTATTATTTGTTTGGGACAAAGAAGGGTTAAAGTTCAGTATTTTTTTTTTTTTTATAGTTATTATTAATTTATTATATTATATTATTATATTATTGTATCTTGTTTTTGTTTTTCACTTAATTTTTCGTAACAATTTGTATTGTATTCCTCGTTCAAACATTTTAATTAATTGGTATTAATCTTTTATAAATGAATTCAATCTCAAATTAACAGGAGTTTTTTGTGATAAAATTAATAGGAATTTAATTTCAATATGTTTTAAATTAATTTTATTAAATTATATTTTTCTTTTGGGTATTTTTTAATACAAAGATGAGCTGAAGCCAAAGTGTTTTTTTTATATAGTTAATTTCTCATGCCGTTATAATTGAGAAAACAACACAATCTTATATCATAAACTGATCCAGTATATTATTATATTTTTATTATGAAATTAATATCTTAATTGTGATAGGTTCATTTGGGATCTTTTATTTAATTTATTGCAAATTTAATCCTACATTACTTTTTAATCAATTAGAATCAAATTTCATTAATGGAGCGTTTATTCATTAATTTTATTATATTATATTCTTTTTAATCAAATAGAATTAATTAAATTGTAATTAATTAGAACCAACCTTTATGATTGAGGACATTTATTTATTCATTAAATATAATTTTGACCCTGGCCATGACAGGCAAATAATATTTTATTTGTGTTTGTTTATTTAATTAATTATTGAATTCAACTTCTTCTTAATAAGAAAGAAATAAAATTGTATAAATTAAAATAATAAATGTGAGAAGTAATATAACAAAATGTAAGAAATAATATCTCCTTGATTGGTTTTTCAATCAATTAGTATTTATATTATTTAATTTTCTTTTTACATTTATTATTCGTTGATTTTATTTAAATTATTTATTTAATTATTATATTCTTTTATTGATTGATTTATAATCAATTAATATTTTTTCTTATTGTTTTTTAACTTAATTTCTTATTTTAACACATGTCGCATTTCTTGGTCAAAGTTTTCAATTATTTATTATACGAACATCAATCCCAATACAATTATTTGATATATTATACGATAGTATAAGCTTATACTATCAAATCTTAGTATATGTTTGGTGTTGACATATGATAAGATAATCAAATATGGTCAAATATTTTTATCTTATTCTTATAATATAACTCTATCATCTCCCTCACCATATGATACGACCTGACAAGATTACTATTCCAATCATACTCCTTTTCTTCATCTCTATCATTCCAAGCCTCAAATCACGCTCGAAATCGAATCAATCACCACAGACCACTTACACAAATCTAAATCATCCTTCATTTTCTTCTTTTGTCAATCTTTTCTTCTGCATCTTCCTCCACCACCTCCAATGCAACTTCCATCTACGAGGTTCTCTGTGACCATGGCCTCCCTATGGGTCTCTTCCCAAAGGGTATCACCAACTTTAGCGTTGGCGAAGATGGATGTTCAACTGCGCCGCCTCGCAAAACTGCCGCTTCGACGTGGCCAAAGACTGCAACGTCAAAGCCCTAATCGCAATCTCCGTAGGGTTTCTCATGGACTCGCTCACAGAGGAAGAAATCAAAGCTAACGTTGTTTCCACCATCGGATGTAATGCCCCTTTTCCTCTTTGGAAGGAGAATGATGTCACAATTTTACGAATCCAAAATCAATCAATTAAAGCAGAATATGAAACAAACTCAACCCAAGTTATAAAATCGATAATTATTAAAACTATAATATTTGATGTAAAATGCTCATTTACTTACGGATAATAGATCCAAAGAAAGCGAGATAAATCATAAAACATCATAAATAGGTGTGTGTGTGTGTGTGTGTGTGTATATATATATATATATATATATATATTGCATATACATAAACATTCATATCAGCTGGTTTGTATGGATCATATACATATCTGTACCTCCAAAATACTTACAAAAAGAAAGACGCTCAAAATATATACACGCACTAAAAAATGTACAGATGATCAGGAAAGACTGACTAGCAAAAAGACATTACCAACCAAAGTCCTACATACCTAAACCATAGGGTCCTCAGAAGGATTCTCTTTTGATTCCTCAGAAGAAATGATCACAGTAGGAGGTACACTCTGATGGACAGGCGTCTGCCTAGAGGACACTACGCTGTCCTCATGAGGAGTATAGTGGAAGTTACTCCACCATTCCCGAATAGGTATGTTAAACACTAACTAAACAGATACAGAGAAAGACAAAATAGGGGGATGATGAAGATCTCCATGAAAAGTTAATGTCAGCTCCCCAGTGTAGGTAACCCTCTCATTATCCGAGTTGACTGTCCAAGCATCTGCACCACCATGGAAGTACACATGAACGAAACCAAAGATGCGTGTCCTCGAAGCCATCTTGGATTGACAAGTCGATACAGATCAGAAAGGCGGCAGATCCTCCTCGCCTTCTTCCCGATCTTTACTCAATAAAAACGTAAGGCAATATAATACAATTAAGAGTGAGAAATTTGACATCATTACCAACAGACAACAAAGAGACAATACAGATAGCAAGGACTATCCCAATACAACATTTACCAATTACAGATATTAAACAACAAGATAATATAACAAATATTTGACAGTTAAACAATTCATTTAAGCGTCAGATAATTCAACCTTATGAATATGTCATGAGGGTATGCAACTGACTATGCATGTACACAATGTACTCGATTTCTACCCCATGGAGCTAGATAAATATTTCAGAGAGAATGATCGAGAGACATGTCTGTATCTCGTTAGCCTGAAATCAAGTGCTTTTCAATTAAATCAATATGTTTGCGCAACAAGGCTTTATACAATACATTCTACACCAGATCCTGATTGGGGTGAGTGTCTCGGTCTGAATTATCGGTATGTTTGCGTTGGTCTGATCCACGGCCCAGGGGAGCTACCAGCTGACCATTGTGGACACCTCACACCCCGACGTCCCCAAGGTCAATAAAGACCTACACTAGGCCCATCGCACCCGCACGAAGGTGTAATTCAACTGCTAGACTCATACAACCATAACAACAGACCACATGACTTTACAAGGTATGATGAATGCCTCAATGCACACATGCATACATAATATCATCAATGTCATGCAATCCATGATCATACATCATCATAATTCATAACAATAATCAATAATTCAAGATTCCACTTACGGGCGCGATAATAGCATTATCATTTAATCTCAACCACATAGCTTCCACTATCATTTCAATTCTTGTTTCTCTATTCCAATTAACACTTCTCTTTATCATTAATAAAGTTTACTTACTTAAAATCTTATAAGTCTCAAAGCCTCACTTACACTTATTTTCCTTCAAAAGTAATAAGTCATCATAGTTTTATATTAAAGTTCTCATTTCTTTTATTTTTCCATCTTATGAATTCCTAATCAATCTTCTAGTCATTAAATATTTAAAATTTCACTTTTGATTCAAAATGGTTTGATGGTTACCCTAAATGGCCGAAACCCTAACATTCTTAGGTTCCAAAAATTCATCTTCTTGCTTACTTATTTCAATTCTTTAATTAATTTATTTTTAACTTAAATTTTCTAAATTCCAAGTTACTTTAAAATTTATCCAACATTTTCATTTCTTTTCTTCTTCTTGACTATGACCTTTATCAAGATTTCCAAGTCCACATTTTTCATCATTTCATCCATTAACTCATCAAGTTCCATTTTGATGTAATGATTTCATTTTGGTTCTCATTTTAAGGTCATAAGGTCGTGAGCCACACATTAAAAGACAAAGTGTTCTTGATCTTCCAAACATGATTTCAAGTATACAACACATCACAAATTACCAATAACACATAACGTCACAACCTCATACAACAATACCATACAATCACATAGTATCAAAGTATTGAAAACAAACAATCAAGTGGAGAGATCACCACATAGATCCTCTACCATCAATACCAAAATTCGTCTTCTACCACCATGAATGGTAGATGAGGATATTCTCCCTCTTACCTAGGAAGATGACAAGAAAAAGCAAGCTTCTTGATGTCTTCCTAGCAATTTTCGTCCAACACCCCTAAGAAAACCCTAGGATAGTCAAGCTTTCATAATCAACAACCAAAGCTTGAAAAAAGGAGTCTTTAATCACCAATGTGACCATGGATCACGAAAATGAGAAGAGAAAAAATGAAAGTCAAGAACTTTACTTTAAAAGCTTCAAATCTAGAGCTTGAAGAAAAGTGAAGAAGATGGAAGGTTTAGGAGATAACTCCAACTAAAAAGCGGTTTAGAATGTAGTGGAGTTTAAGAAAATGCGATTGGATGAATTTTTTGCAAACATGGAGGTGTGGTCGTGAGGTAAGAGGAGAAGAAGAGAGAAAAGTGAAGAGAAATGGAAGAAGAGAAAGGTAGAGAGAGAAAGTGATAGTAAAGTTAGAATGAAAAATTGAAGTGTGACTTAAGTGAAATGAAAACTTTTGGCTCCCTCTTTTCCTTCATTGCTGCGGAGTCACTCAAGGAGAGAGAGAAAAACTGGCTTATCAAGCAAGCCAATAGGAAATTGCTTAGAAGCTTCCTCCAAAGCTTCTCCAAGAAGCCAAAAACTCATTTTTTTGAAAAGTCAAAGATGATGTCATCAAATGAGGTCATCTTGTGATGTCATTAAGGTGTTATCTAAAAGATGATTACTAACACTCTACTAAAATTATTATTCAATGGACAAAAGTTATAGTTAACAAAACATGTATTTATTGTTCAACGGATAATAAAGCGTACCGCGATTTTATTTATCAGATAAAATCTCGAAAAACAAAACTTCGTAAACTATGCCTGACCTCAGGTTTAGTAACATCTCCCGTCGATGTTTCCACAGTCCAAGATTTTTCGACATCGAGAAAATATTTCATTTTTTCAGCTCTGCTCAGTGTGCACACAAATTGAAAAAAATATTAAAATAATCAAGTAATTCAAATAATTCTAAAAAAAATCATAAAATTCACAAATATTATAAAATGAATATTTATCATAAAATAAATAATTTCGGAGTGTTACATCAAAGGCTCCGAACAAGCCAACTACAATCTATTCGCTCCGAGCACAAGGGTTTGGTCAATTCGGCTTTTCGATTTCTTCTAGAACAGGATTACATCAATTTCGGGCTTGTGCTGACAATTAAATAAGCGAAATTGCGATTAGTTGATGGATGTGAAAATGGCACTGTGATTGTTGTGGGTGTTGGGCTCCGGAGGTTGGTTGCTGCAAGACAATTTGGTGTTCATGGGGTTCAAAGTTGTGATCTTAGACGGTAGGACCTAATCCGGTGGCCGCGTCAAGATAAAGAAGATGATGGGTGATGACATTGTGGCCGCAGTGGATTTCAATGGAAGTGTCCTCACTAGAATAATCAATGGGAACCCTCTTGGGGTTCTTGCTACACAATTGGGTTTGCCTTTGCATAAGGTTAGGAATATTTATCCTTCGTATTTACCTGATGAAAAAATTGTTGATTCTGAAGTAGATGAGTAGTATGATTATAAGAGATAATTATATATATTATTAAGTTATTTATATTATTTGTATCAAATATTTGATAATATGTAATTTATTAACTTATTTATCTTATCGATCTTATTTTATCATATCTTATATTATCAAATATACCAAAGATAATCTTACTATATTTATGCAATACATAATGAAATAAGAACATGTGAGAATGCTCGGAGAAAAAGAAGAAATATTGTAATATCATCTTATGTAATTACGAAACATGTTCATATAAAAAACATGTTCCAATAATACAAAAAACAGTTTATATACTTGTCGACAAGCGTATTGTTCTATAATTTATCTTTGTTAAATGGATTATAATATATCAATGAAACAAATAAGTTTTGGAATTAGTTTTAAAATTTAACTCTTATATTCTTACATCAAATATTATATACACTTTTTTATATTTTATCTAATATCATTTATTATTTATATATATTTTTTATCACTTTCTCTCACTTAATTATATTCTCTAAAAAAAATGTGAATAATATATACATCACTAAAAATAATGTATGACTATTTTTTTCTTTAAAATTTATAAGAAAGTATAATAAAGAAGATTTGTCAAGCTAAAAAATAACGACAAAATAATGCTTGTTATAAACTTTCCTACTTTGCACAATTTTTAATCCAAGTATATATAAACATCCAAATCTTAATCAATTTGCTTGACTTTCAAGATTGTTAAATGGTCTGCAATACATCAATGTAAAAAAAATTGTGAAAAAGCATGGAAGAATGTGAGAATTATTTTAAACAAAACGTTGCAAAACTTAAGCATCAATTAATATAATATATAGCCAAAAAATTTTAATCAGGAAACAGTGTAACATTATATTTTACATTGATTTTATTAGATTATTTTTTTTTTATTGTCTAGGGTTCATTCTTAAAGTATTTTGTTTTGGTAAGATCATTCGTAAAACCTTTAATCGAAAAACAATTCAACAACAAATTCTACACTGATTTTATTTGAGTATACTTTTCTTGATTGTATAGGGAATTAGGGATTAAATCAGAAATTAATTTTGTAATTAATTAGTATCAATATTAACTAATTACAACATTAATTTCTTAATTTTATGATATTATGTATTTTTTGATATTATTTCTTTAATTTTAATAAAACATAATTTTTGCTATTTAACATAAAGAATAAAGAAATATGCACGAAATTAACAAAGAATTAGAAAGAAAAATAGAGGGTGGAACAATCATGTTTTTGAAGTATGGAATTTGAATGAGAAAATTGTGTTGTTAATTCGTGCATTTTTTTTGTGTTAATTAGTATTAGTATTTTCTTTTTCATCTCAATTATTTTTATGTTAAATTTTTTATAGAAATAATCTTTAATTCTTTAAATTTTTAATTAATTCCTTTTGAATGTGTTTAGAATACAAAAAATTAGAAATGATTTGATTTATAAATTAAATTTTGTATTTAAAATATTAAAAAGTATGAAATAATTAAATTTCTAAAATCTCATTAATTTTATTTCTTTTGATTTAAAATTAATTTAATTTGATAAGATTTAATTTATTAATATTTAATTTAATTTAAAACTAATAAATTATTTTATTTTTAATAATTATTATTAACTATCTCTTATAAAGATAAAAATATAAAATAATAAAATTAAATTAAATTTGAACTTCAACTCCTTCTTAATACAAGAAAAAAATCAAATGAAATTAATTTTTATTCTAATAATTTCTAAACATAAAAAAAATTTTTTTTTTACAAATAGTTTATAAATTAATTAAAAACTATTTTTTATATTAAATATTAATTTCAATTACAAAATTTATTTTTAAATTATTTTAATTCAAATCAAATTAAATTATTTTCATTTCTAATTGATTCTAAACACAACTTTTACATTAAAAATTAGTGTTTTTGTATCTATGTAAGACACGAGATAAATTAAAAAAATTAAAATAAATAAGAAAAAATATGATTAAATTAAATAGATAATATCTCGAATGATTTAGATGAATTTGAATATGTTATAATTAGTGGAATTTATAATAAGATTCACTTAAAATTATTTTTTTTTCTTTTGTTTAAGTTGCTCTTTTCATAAGTATGATAATCGGTTTATATAACTCTTTTCAATAAATATTTTTTTATTTGATCTATCGATAAATAATTAATTTATATAGTTTTATATAATTTCAATTTTTGATTCTATAATTTTTTAATATTAATTTTTATATGTTTATTTATTTAGATATTTTATCAATTTATTATTACAAGTATACTAATAAAATTTACTATATTTTTTAGTTTTAAAAAATACTTAATAAATTATTAGTTTCTTCATAATAAATTATATTTAATTAATTTATTATATTTTCTTGCAAAACTTTCACTCTTATGTGATATATATATTGAAATTTTTTAAATAATATATAATATTTATATGAATAAATATAGTAATTTAAAAATATAATTAATTAATTTAAGGTACTATACATATAAAGATGATATTAGATATCTATAAAAATTTTGATATTTTAATATTAATCATCAATAAAAATAATTAATAATGTAGTCAACTATAAATAAATGAGAATTTTTTAAATTTTTTAAATATAAATTAATATGTAAAAATATATATGTTAACATAATTAATATTAATTTTAAATTTCTATATTTATATATGTAAACAATAAATTTAATTTAAACTTGATATATATATATTTATATTTTTAAATTATAATATAAGATAATACATAATAGTTATTAATATCATATATTTATTATATAATAATTATTGAAATATATATTTATTATATAATAAATTTTTAAATATATTATTTTATATAAAATAATACATATCAAAATATAAAAATGTATATCTTTTCATTACATATTATATGATTATAAAAATCAAACATGTATTAAAGAGCTGTCCTATTATTTATTCAATTATAATACATTTAATTTTATTTAATTTATTAATAAAATTATTTTATATATTATAAAATATTATATATAATCATATCATTTATAAACATAAATATTTGATATTTCTTTTATACATAAAATATTTCCTATTAAAGAGTGACAAATTTTCTTTTTACCAGATCTTTCTTATTTTGTGTTTGACAGCTGGCAACCAGAAAGAGCGAGTCTTCATTTCTTTCCTTTCTAAGCCGGCAATTCCGGGCACCATCAATTGATCTCCTTTGTCACTTTCGATTTACAACATGTGAAGTTAAAAAAAACAAAACAAGGACAAAACCGTAAATCAAACCCTTTCCCGGTGGCATTTTCGTAATCCAACATTGCCGCGTAACTTCCTATGAGTTTCCTAGTCATCGTTGCCCCCCAAAACGAATCTCCACCGTTGGATCTTCGTCCATATTCCCAGATCTCGAAACCCTATAACCCCATTTCTCTTCCCAATCAACGTTTTTAAATCGCAATTCAAACTCCCTCTCTCTTCCCCCCACCTTCTTCTTCATTTTCACAAACCTTAGTTTTACTCTGAGTTTTCTTTTTTCTTTAGAGAGAGAAAGTGTGCACCAAACGCATAATCTCTCCTCGTTTCGTTCCGGGTTCAAATCTTTGAATTAGGGTTCCTCGGCGTCGCTTATTCTTGAGCTGCTTCCATGGAGAGATTGGCGTGTTCGGTGGCGACGACGTCGTATCACGGGTACGTGAGCTGGGATGAGGTGTTCGTGTCGAGCGACAAGGGAAGGAGGGAGGTCCACTACTTGCTCAAGAGGAGAGGTGGTGGTTCGGATCTGGCCGTAATAGGCAAAGAGAAGAGCTTGAGGCACATGTCTTATCACTACGCAATAAGGAACCCTTCGATGGGTCCCTATTTGAAGTTCAAATCGCGCAGAGAGGTTATTGATTGGTTGGATTCAATCATTTCAGGTTCGTTCATGCGTTTCTTCACCTCAAATTTGTTTTTTTTTTTTATAATTTTGTTTTGAAAAGGTTTCGATATTTTACCCTTTTGGGTTTTGGGATTTGGGGTCTGGAATTCGTTCTTTTTTGTTAAAAAAATTTGTTCTGGGATTTGGATTCAATCGTTTCAGTTTCTTTCATCTGCTTCTTTACCTCAAAATTGTGTTTTTGTCTTTAATTTTTTTAAAAGGTTACGATAATTCACCCTTTTGGGTTCTGGGATTTGGGGTTCGGAATTCGTTCGTTTTTTGGTGTTCTAGTTTCACAATTTTGTCTCGGTTCAAACGCTTCTTCACTTGCCTTATCTTCTTTTCTTCAAATTTGTTTTTTTTTTTTTCAAAAGGTCGATTGCACATTTTGTCTCTTTCCTTCGAATTTTCATCCGGGTTTTGATAAAGGATTGGATTTTTGGATGATTCAAATGTCTCCCCTTCCCTTGCATTCGTATTTGGGTTTATCCTATGATGCCCCAGTTGCTTTTTTTTTTTGTTTTTGGGGTTAATCTTTCTCTCCTTTTCTTCCGTGTTTCTCGTTTTTGCCGTGTAGATCTTCCTGCGGTTTTAGTTTTGTGGCTGTATGGAAGAGGCCCTGTAATATTATCTTTTTTCTCTCTCCTTTTGGATTTGTTTGTGTTTTAGATCTAGCCTTTCAGGGATTGTATCTCTGGTTAGGATTGTGTCTTGCAAATTACCGCTGAGCGCGAGATTTCCAGGCGACTACTTGATTTATTTACTTCTTTTTCGATCTTATAAAATTATTTCTTCCTTATTTTGTTAATTTTTGTTTTCAGAGGTGTTGTATAACTTTGTTTTCCTGTGGCTTGAATCCCCTCTCATAGCCCAGGTACCTGTGGTTAATGCCACTGGTTCTTTGATTATGATGTGTTGTTTTTGAATGTTAAGTTTTCTTTTTTTTCTTTCCGGATGCTGCTATTGTTGTTGTTTCTCCAATTGAAGTTAAATTTGTGCTATTTGCCTGTGAACTTTTCAGATTCGTCTGCTGAGAATGTATCTCATGCTGCGGATGGTATTATGGCCGGCAAACATTGTTATGGACCTGAAATTGAAACCTTGAAGGTATTGATTTTGCAGATACTAATGATCCCCCCTTTTCCTTTTCCTTTTCTGTATCTGTTGCTCTACTCTTTTAAATCTCTAATTTGTGTTACATCCCTTATTCAATTATTCTGTGTGTTTTCCAGGATAATCAATCGCAGAAGCTGCGCCTTCTTACTAAAGAATTCTCATGGTTAGGGTCTCCGTGGACCTGTAGGAAAAGAAGAAACCACTATCAGTCATTTAAGCGGAATGGTTTTCAGATATCTGTGAGTCATCATCTGGTCTTGTTCTTTGTTTACATTTTTCATCTCCTTCTGTTAGCCACAGATAGTTCTGACTCTTGTAATTATGTTTGTTTTCCCTGCCTTCTCATAATGTTTTCAGGTTTATGATTTTGTATATGTTCTAGCAGAAGAGGACAAACGTCTAGTGGCCTACTTGGAAGACCTGTATGAGGATTCCAGAGGCAACAAGATGGTTGTGGTACGCTGGTTTGACAAAATTGATGAGGTTGGTATTGTTTTGCCTCACAGTTCTAGTGACAGAGAGGTTTTCTTTTCTTTTTATCTCCAAGATCTGAGTATTGAATGCATAGATGGATTGGCTACCGTCCTCAGTCCCCAGCATTACAAAAAGTTTCAGAATGAGGCCCGTCATACACACTGGGAACCATTCGTATGTGAACATCAGTTTGATAATGATGATGTCAAACCCTTTGATATAACTCAAATTAAGGGTTACTGGAAACAGGAAATACTCAGGTACATGTATTCCCTCTCTGACTCAAAGTCTAATGGAAGTTCTGGGCAATCTGATGATGGCCCAGAGCTGGAAGAGAACGTCCAGTGTACAACTAGGATCAGACCTAAGAAGAGGCAGCGCTGTACAGAAGTTGATGGCAAAGATGCGGTTGATTTAGCTGCTCTTAAATTGCAAAATCTGAGTAATAGTAAGATTAATACGAAAATCAGTACTGAAAACAATTCCTTAAAGATGGTTGGGCCCACCACGTTGACGGATATCAAAGGGACAAATGATCATACTTCACAGTATTTAGTTGTCGGTTCCCAAGTTGAGGTCCTCTCTCAAGACAGTGGGATTAGAGGATGTTGGTTTAGAGCCTCTGTCATTAAGAAGCACAAAGATAAAGTGAAGGTGCAATATCAAGACATTCAGGATGCAGTTGATGAAGCTAAGAAGCTTGAGGTTTGTTAATGACCATCTTTTACCTTTGTAGTCATTTTTAGAAGAATTATGAGTATATGCAGAGACTAACATTATTTTTATAAATTTTCTTTGGTTAAGGAATGGATTTTAGCTTCCAGAATTGCAGTGCCCGATGATCTGGGTCTTCGAATGCATGGGAGGACCAAGATCCGGCCAGTTCCAGAGTCTAATAAATGTGAAATATCCTGGGTGGGTGGTGTTGGTTCCATTGTTGATGCCTGGTGGCATGATGGGTGGTGGGAAGGCATCGTTGTTCAGAAAGAGTCTGAAGCTAATTATCATGTTTATTTCCCAGGTATCGCCTTCTGCTCTTATTATATTTTACATCTTAAATTTAGGTTTTAAGCTTGGCAACAATCTTTTTGGGTCACGGAACATTAGGGTGCTTTTTTTTTTGTTTTAATCTGTTTATGGTGTAATTATTGATTAATCCTTATGGCAATGTCTTTGCAGGGGAAAAGGTGGTGTCAACTTTTGGTCCTGGTAACTTAAGACATTCTCAAGATTGGACAGGGAATGGGTGGGTGAATGTGAGGGAAAGGCCTGAACTAGTGACTTCTGTATTATCAAGCTTGAAAACAAAGCAAGAGTTCTCCAAATCCTATGACAGCAAATCAACTGTAGCATCCACTGCAGATGGAATACAATCTAAGCAGGCTGAAACTTGCTTGGATTCTGAAAGGGTTAAACCTAGAAAGTCTGAGGTGGTTCCAGACCTCTGGAAGGATGATTTGTTTTCTCAGTTAAGGTGGAAGTCATCCAGGAAGAGGAGACGTCGAAGTGGTACCTCTTGTCAGAAGCTACAATGCAATGACAGCAATAGGAAAAAGTCCCCAAAGGTTGTGGAGTCAGATTCTTCTGACAGTTTTGTGGTTCCAGCCTCATTAAAAGTTGATCATGACGATTGCAAATATGGAGGGGATCCTTCCATTTTCAGTTCTTCAGTTGTGCCTTCTTTAACTAACTTGGTTATGTGTAGGTGACTCCATGTCTGATTTCTTTAGAATGATGTCTAGTTTTCCAGCTCTCTACTTCGCATATCCACTTCCCTGTAGGTTACATATATTTAACCCATAGTGCATCCATTTGATGCATGTCTTGATCTCTTCATCCAGGTCCTTGTTAATGTAGAAAGTGTATCTTAGGCTAGTCTCCTCCCCCCCTCCCCCTTCTTCCTTTATCTAGTTTGAGTGATTTGTGGCATCGGAGCTTCACTTTATTTGGGTGCTTGTATCGAATAGAAGCCCGAGGAGGCAAGGATGATGCCATACAAGTTTTGGCAGGAAAGTGTTAGACGTAGTGGATAGTTTGTGCGGTTCTTTTCATATAAAATGTTCTAATGTAATTTGTGTAACTTTCACCAATAAGAATAGAAATTTAAATTTTACTTTCATCTTACTTTCTTATCTTTTGTAGATATATAATATTTCAATTGATGAATATTCTCTCTTTCCAAATTTTACATTTTAATTTTTTTACATGAATCCTCAAGTCTGGTAATGTTTGTATTCATTTAATAACGAAATCAATTTGTATGTACTAGTTAACTGTTCAGCGATTCTCTTGGAAAAACATCAAGAGAAGTACTTGAAAAGCTGGAGAAAAGTGAGATTGTGTTTCATTCCTTCAATAAGAAGCTAAAAGCTTCTAACAAAAATTGATAGTGGAATGTGCGTTTGTGTGTACAAGAATTATTAGATTGATATTAGTGTATCATTGTAAACAAAAGGACAAATGAAGAAAGAAAATACTATGCGATTACTAAAGCAAATGGTAAAACTAAAGAGTACAGAAGTATTAAATATACATACAGGGCAGACAGCAAAGTAAAAATTTTCCGGTTTCATTCACCTTTTTATTTTCTTTTTCCTTTTGTGCTGTGATTTATTTAAGTAATATGATAAGATTTGAGTTTAAATCACACAATCAGCATAAAATTGAAGTCCTTGATATTTCCTTGATTTTTTTTTTGGTTACGAAGTCCTTGATATTTTATAAAGTTGAATAGGACTCCGGCACTGATCAATCCAAATCAATCTAAAATTAGTCACAGGCTACCTAGTGGAAATACTTTAATACGCCAAAGAGACAACTAGAAAATGTAGTAGGAACTTGTGTTTATTCAAGCACAGTTTTGTTGCCGTGTTGAGTTTGATCATGTATAGTACGACTTGACTATAAGGTAGAATACTAGAAGGTAAATGCCTGCATATCGCATAACAATTTGTGTAGATTTATATAAATTATATCAACTAAATCAATTAATAATTAGATAATTATATAAATTTTTGTGGAATATAATTATTTTTATATTTAAAATAATAATATATTATAGAACCAAGTGGACAAGGTATACACAAGTCTCCCTCCAAAAATGGACCACCCTCCAGTAGATAAAAGCGATAAGAAGGAGCCACTGGTTTGACTTTAGCTACACACGAGGACCTACGGTCGTGGATCTAATGCTAGTAACCTTTTGGATAATATTATCAACTTCTACAAAGCCTTTCATTCTTTGCTCTTCAGCTTTACTCTTCCTATTTGTTTAGGCCAAGGCATTGTCAATGGACCACCCACTACTCCAACTTGTACAAGCTCAGCTTGGCTCTCTTTCTTGAAGCTGAGCCAAGAGCCCCTTAAAAACCATTAGTTTGGTTGATTCATTGAATTAGTTTAATGCCTGGTTTAATAAGCAACCTTGAAGGAATAATTCTTGTGAAGAAAGAAAAAAACAACTAAACACTATGTGGGGTTGCTCCTGCACGTTAGTGCAAGAACTATCTCTGTCAACTTAGGCATAAAACCTTTTTCACTTTACCATGTTGTTCTATCATGTTCTGTCCATTTTTCTTCCCACCAACTACTGAACCATAGAGATGGGATTGCTCTATCAGTGTAGAAGGAGCTGCTTTTAGATCATTTTCTTCACATTTCTCTCTCTGCCGGGTGGGATTGAAGCTTTAAACCTATTAAATATATATAAAGGCTCTTTATGATACGGCTGCACACCTAATCACAGGTATGGCTTTTGAAGATGGTGCTAAAAAGGAGCTTCGGGAAGTTGGTATAAAAGTTTCAAAGGGTTTTCCTCTTTCTAGGACTAGTCTAGCATCTATGGAGTCTTTGTCCCTGCCACTGGTCTGTATTCTTGCTTACTCTATTTTGAGTTTTGGCCATGGATTTCTAGAATCTGCTGCCTGATGGTTTGGTTCTGTTGCTATAAAAAAAACAGGTTCAGGAGATTGTTCTTTCTGCAGATATGCAATGTGAAAAGTGCCAGAAGAGGGTTACTGACATTATTACCAAAATGAATGGTAAGCTTATTTGTTAAATTCCCTTCATTGGAAATTTGGAATGCTACCTTTTTTGAGTTTTTTGGGAGGAGAACGTATTAGTGGATTAATTTGTTGCAGATGTTTACCAAATTGTTGATTGATTTGAATCTCTATAGGAAAAATATATTCTTAGAAAGAACAGGAGCACTTAAGCTCAATACCCTCTCCCCTGTCTAATTCCCAAGAAGAGGATACTAGAGAAGACTGTGAGAGAGAGAGAGAGAGAGAGAGAGAGAGGGAGGGAGGGAGAGCACACATCATAACAGGTGGTCCTTGTTGGTTTCCACCAAGGAATAGCCTGGCATATGTTTTGGAAGGAAGTGTGGGGGAATTGTTAATTTATAAAGTATAAAATTTATCATTTCTTTATATTTTTTATATTTATTTTATTAATTAAATTAAAATATATTTGTAATATTTTAAAAAAAAATATTAATGAACATATTTAATTAATGTAATAGATATAATAAATATAAAAAAATATACATAAGTTTTGTTCATTTATAAAACTCTTATTATTGTTATTTACTTTTTATTAAGCAAAGCCAACCTTTGGAATCTTCTGTTCATGGTTTTTCAGGAAACCCTGCTTCCCTTAACCACCCATGCTATTGTTAATTGCATACTTTGTCATCTTTTTAGTAGTCTGAACTTACACTCTGGTGGCTCACATCTTAAGCCATCAAGCCACTTAGGCATGAAGACAAAGGAAAGAACACAGCCGTCATAAGCTTATCGTTTAATAGCACGATTCACCTAAATATAAAATATTTGTTCACAAACAAAATAGTTATAACTCTCATTCTATTAAGATAAAATTTAGTTTTAATTCTTTATGTTTGTTATATTTATTTTATTAATTAAATTATAATATATATTTATTAATATTTTTTTATTTTTTTAAATAAAAATATATACATATTATAATTTGATTGATAGAATAAATATAATAAATATAAAAAAATAAATTAAGTTTTGTCTATTTCATTATTCCTTTAGCTTGCTGGTTGGGTTGCTTATATTAACTAGAGTACAGAACTATAAGAGCCCTGGATTTTGTGCCCTTGTAGGACCAATTTATCCATATAAGTTAATAATGCTTTCTATTTGATGAAATTTGAGATAAAATTGTAATGGTACTTTCTCTTGTTATTTCTTGATACATTCCTCATTTTTTTGATTCTTCAGTGGAGACAGAGTCCGTGGTGGTGAATGTATTGGAAAAGAAAGTAATACTTACTTTTAGATTACCAACTACTGGTAAAGTAATCACACGGCAAATTACTCCTATCAACAGGAATCCTCTCCCTAAAGTTGCCATTATCAAACGCATATTTCGCTCTTCCCGTGGTTAACTGCGACTAAGAAAGGATCCACATGTTCATAAGAATATTCTGCAGATTGATTTGACAATGTACAGAAGAAAGTTTTTGTATTCATGATTGAATTTGTTTTGTGATTGCTTTCTTTTTTTTTTGGTCTTATTTTGTGATTGCTTTCTGAATTTCCCTCGCTGAGACATGGGCATTCTCATAGAGAGATGACGGGGGAGGGATTTTATTGAACTTTGTGTTTAAATCAATTTCTCTATCCACTAGAATTCGGGTCATACAATGGACAATTGAGTCATCCAAGTCCAAACCCTTTTTTTTTAAAAAAAAAAAACTAGTTGTAGTAGTCGTGCTTTTCACAGGTAACTTGTAAGCAAAATTTAAGAATTTAAAATTATAAATTTAAAAACTTTATCTTCTATTACAATAATAATATAAATCTTCATATATATATATATATATATATATATATATATATATGATATTTAAGAAAGTCTTTTTTGACTTACACTCATTTTTGTAGATCTAATAACTTTTAATGAAATAATCTCAATCATTAGATGAAAGTGAATCTAACGATTGAAAATGAGCCTGTAAGTAAAAAAACTTACACCTATGTATGATCTCCTATATATATATATATATATATATATATATATATATATATATATGATAATAAGAAATTATGTAAATATAAGGTGACATGTGTGTAAGTAGATGTAAGTAGATGTATTTGGAATTTTAGCACTTGAAAATGTTTTATGATTATAGCTTGTGAGTTCTGATTTTCACTTGGGCTATGCTTGGTTCAGTTGGAAGAAAATAAAAATGTATTTGGACATGATAAAGTCTAGATGAAATATAACTTCATCTTTGGCCTAGTTTTTATAAATGTCTAAATACACATTTATTTTTCAACTTGTCATTTCTCACCTATACCTACTCAACCATGCACAACAAAAACAGATCAATAATATATTGATGATGTTGTGTGAGCAAGAACAAGAACAAACAATTGTTTAATCTCTTGCATAAGGCTTTTCTTGTAGAAAAATACCTTTCAACAACCATTCAATTCATTCTTCAGGGAAAAATATGCAAAAAAGCTTGTGTTACCACTACCATTACTTGAAACTATCCTTCAAGTGTTAATCATCAAACATATGGTGTATAAGACAACAAAACTCAGAAAAGAATGGTCAAGACCATTTTCAAAATGCAGTGTAAATGCCCACTCTAAAGAAAAACAAAAAAAAAAAGGTTCTCAATTTTCACAAAAACGATTACAAAGTCAGCTTTTGGATTTTCTTCACACACCCACTAGAACATACATGAAGTTAAAAGGGGCAAGGAGCAAAAGATAACAGAGAAATTGCAAAATCTCTTAAAGGGTAATAGTGCACTCTTTGAGGCTTGGAGTTGGAGATTTATCAATACAAATCAAAAAGGTCAAAACCACCCCATATTCATTACAAGCAGAAAAATTAATTAACACCCAGATAAAAACACAGAGAAGAGAACACAAAAAATGCCAAACCTTGACCAGCCAGAACATCATAATTACTTTCACTTAAAGAAGCGCGGGCATAACATTAACATGTATATAAGTTGTAACAAAAGCTATAATGCATAAATATATATATGATAATAAGAAAATGGGTAAAAAATGTGCATAATGCATAAATGGATCTAAATAGGATAATACACAAACAAAGCTAAATGTATTTATGAAGTCATCGCTAAACTATTTGATATATTGACATTTCCAATCAAGAATTATAAAATTTGCAATACATTCACATAGATTTCACAAGTTTAATAATATTATCATTCATAATAACAATTGGATCTTGTTTACTGTCTTGTTATGTGATCTAAATAAAAAGAGCAGCACAATAATACTAATGTTTTTTAGGTAGCCCTCCTGTTAAAGTATATACTGATGACAACTTATATAAACTACTAAATAGATATAATCTTAAGCAAAAAGAAGATTTTGAAATGGTTGAACTCTGCAAAGTGCTGATAGTAATATGAACTAAATCCATAGTTTGATGATCCCAAAAAGATAGTTAAGTGATATAATAGCTGAATATATGAATTTAGTCCAATCTTTCTTTCTTAATCATGGGGATAAGCTTAGTGGTTGAGAATTGAGAATATAGTAAGTCATCCAAATCAGTTTCTTTATCAAAAGATAAATATGATCTTTTCAAAGGAGTGAAGCTATTTGATGAAAAGTACCTCAGAAATCTCACTCTGTTTTCAACCTCATGTTGTGTGTCATATATGTAAAGTTGTGCAAATTTTGGAGATTGACCTTCAAGAGGTAGAAGGATGCCAATGTTGTGATAATTAACACTAGACATTCTGTATGTATATGAACCACCACCATTATTTATAGAATTGTCAACTTTACCTCCCATGGAAGTGAAGGAGAATATCATGTTATATGTTCTAGCATTATCCATATAATGTTTGGAAGTACGGGACTCGTTGTCAAACACAATATTTGAAAAATAAATGGGGTCTCTTTTAATAATGGTAATTGAATCTTCCCCTAACAACAACACATAGAAAACTTAGGGTTTGAAGAATTCCTCCATTTTGTAACTCTTTCTAAAAACCACATGCGAGCACCACAAGATTGGCAGATACAATTTGGATTGCCTAAATCGATATAATCTATCAAATGAAGGAAAGAAAAAATGCAAGTTACATTTAACATATAGAAAGTAAGAGCATTTTCACCTAAAAAAAAAAAGAATGGGTAATTATAAGATACAAAGTTTACCATCATCATTAGAAATGTTGCATGAAAGTACTCTATCATCCATATAATCTATAAACAAATAAGAAATCTACCACCGAAGTTCAGATTATAAAAGCATCACAAGTGATTGTTTGTGCATATAGATGATAGTTTAAAAAATTTAGATATACCATCAGAATCATTCTCAGATGCATCACCGAATTCTTCAACATTTGGAAATGCAGGAGCGTTGCCTACATCACAATTAAAGGTGAATAAAAATAAGAAAATAAAAGGTAAGTGAATGAATATTAAAAAAAACATGGAAGGAAAGTCAAAAGATACCAGTGGGAAATGGTTGATATGGATCTCGTAATGAAAACTGAGCATTAGGGGTCCAACCAACAACTGCTTCATGTATATGACAATTGCAACTACTTTGATTGCAGATCTTATTATTCATGATAACATGTTTTCCAGCCAATAGAGGTGACACCTTATTACTTTATACATTATTTATAGATGAAGAGCTTTGATGAACATCAAAAGTGAAGTTATTGGACAAACTACCAAGAGGACTTGTTAGTTCAGTTTCAAGTCCTTTGTTGCTACTTGGAGATTGTTTTGGATGCAACTACAAAAAAAAAACCCTCCAAATTTAGCAGCATGCATTGTGATAAGAATTAATATTAAAATAGCATTGTTTTGTACAAATAAGCTCATATCTCTAAAAGCAACTGAATTGAATTCACAGTGGAGGCTTTGAACACAATTTGTGAGATCATTTAAAGGAAACCTTTGAAAATTTAAACATGGCACAAGACTTATAGGTGTCAAATTATTTGTAGCGAGCATGTTTTTCATGGAAGAAAAAATAACCTTTCCACCATTAATAGTCGAATGAGAATGTATGTTTGATGAAGGAGTAGACAAATCAGAAGTTGGACTCTTTAGAGATCCCTCACCTATCAACAGCAATGAAAAAAAAAAGACAATTGGAACTAAAATAAAAATTTAATTGACCATAGAAGTAATTGAAAATAAATGACTGCGAAATTGCTTTATGCTTGGGGATAATCGATATGTTAATAATAGTAAGCTTGAATCAAAGATATAGCCTATTATTTTCAAGAATGTTTCACGTTGCAATTTTAACTCTAAGAGACCACCTTACTTAAATAGAACACTACTATAAAATTTGAAGAATCAAGCATATACAATTCACTAAAAGAATGCACGTAGTTATAAATTGGAAACATTTTTATGTAATAAAAGAAATTAAAGCAATGTATCAACATAATAAACATTTTCAGAGATAAGATCATTCTTTATTGTGAACAACATAAAACTAAAGACATACCATCAGATAGAATGCAAATATTCCCAGATCCAGTACAATCATTCTTCTTTGATCCCATTTTTTATGATTCCTTTATTAATAGAGGAGTTTGGCACAACTCAGAAGTAGGAGTATGCATAGAAATCCCACCTGACAAAAATTAAAATAAAATAAAGTACATAATTAATAAAAATGATCAATCCAACACTAATATAAACAATTTCAAATTACCTTTTCCATGAGAACCATCAACTAGCATCCCACCAAGGTCGCTAGAAACCCTTGAACCTCAACCCTCGCTTTCATTAACAAAGAAAAAATTCTGAAATGCAAAACCTTCACTCTCATATTTGATATTGACTTCCAACATGTACGAAATCCTTTAACCTCCTACAAAAGACTTAATATTAACCAAGATCTTCATCTCCTTCTCAAGTAACTAGAGTTATATGGGACTTCTTCTTGCACTCATCAAAATATTGCTTTAGAAGATTAATTAATAAAGATACATTTTGAAGAGTGAGATGTCTAACATAATGACAACACTTCATAAGTGCTAATGATAATAAAAATACTATATAGGATATTAATTTTTTATGCATATCAACTAAGAGAAAGGGAAAGAGATACCAAGTTAAGAGAAATGGAAATAGATACCAAGCTAATAGAAAGGAAAGAGATGAACAATTAAAGCAACATAATATAAGTAGCTCACAAAACAACATAAAACTAGATAAAATAGTAATTAGAATGTTCATAGAAGAGATCTTTATTGAATGGTATCACCAAATCTCCATACCACAAGAAATAACTCGGCAAATGGAAATACTTCTCTATTCCAACAACAGTACTCAACTTTGCTTCTCAGAGGACAAGTAACGAATGGAATTGTGTTATCTAGTTATGTTATTGTGTTATGTGGATACAACAAGATTTAAATAGGAGATATAAAAAATTAGCGCCAAAACTGATTCCCGAATTTGTTGCCTGATATGATAGGTAAGTATATTTTCAACACAATATAACATCACAACAATAAAATAATATTAGATTATACACGTACTGGTTCATATGTGTAATCAACACTTAAAATCTATATTTTCTTTCATAGACATGAGATAGTAAGCCTTAAGCATACACAGATAACAGAGTCATGCTTAAATAAAAAATTTGAAATCCTTATGCATGCAAAAAAAAAAGGAAAATAATTAACCTAAAATGCAACAAAATAATTAGCAGCACAATGAAATTTTGAACCCAACACATATTTCAAATAAAAAAATTATAATTATAATAAAAACCTAAAAAAATCGATGGTGGCTAGGTGGTCATGCAACTTTGAATAGAAACCCTAAAAAATCGGCTTCATCTTTGTCATCATTTTCCACCTTATACCCGGAACCCACACCCAAGCCGTAGCACCACGTCGTGCAACCGTGAAGTTCCTCGCGTCGTTTGTACTTCCAACCTTCACCATGAACCAGCAAACCACATCACCCGTGGCTTCACCGTTCAGCCACCTCCTCACCCCATCGTCTGATCCACGTACTGAGTCCAATCGGCAACCACGACTAGAAACAATGGTTAGAAAGGCATCGAAATTGCCCAAAAAATAGAAACCAGTGGGTGAACAGTGAATGAGAAATGAAGGAGAAGAGAACAAAAGAAATGATGCAATATAATAATATAATAATAATAAAAAGGAAGAAAACGTATAGAATGATGAAAGAGAAAGTGAAGAAAGAAAAAGAGTATTTAATATGGCCAAATAGAGAGAAAAATATATCTTCCCAATGTCACTTTTTCAGTTGGCACATAATTAGCAATTACCAATTTGCCTATAAAAGTCAACATAAGAGGAAAGTGATATTACATTTAGGGAATGAGATCTGGCGAGATAATTTACTATGTAAAATGTTGACAGATTTAATGAATTAAGTAGATAATCCACCTTGTCCTGCTAACTTAAGAAAAATCATTAAAAAAATTTAGTTCTAAATAATTATTTTAAAAACGTGATTTATGACATAATATAATGATGTTATTCAATCAATATAACTAATCTCACGTAATGAGAAAAGACTTTTGTAGTTATTGTTATTGTGGCTACTCAAGTGATTTCATACGTGTTTGGTTTTATGATAGATTTTTAAAAAGCTTTTCATTCTCTTGAAAATATTTACTATAAGTTTTTCTAAGAGCAAAATAAATTAATCTTAACACGCGAGGAATTAGAATTTTAGAAATTTAATGTATTGAGGTGTTGCCTTAATGCCAGGGGTGGAACTAGAACAAAATACTTAGGGGAGCCAAAGAAGAAAAAAGGGGGCTAAATCCCCCTTCAACCATAAGGAGGCGCTGCCTTAACGCTGTTTTATAGGCTTTGAAAACAAATAAAGAGATGCTTTTCAATTTTCAGTGTTGCTTTAGGTAATGCAAACCATGTGCATGAAGAGATGCTTCCCCTTGCCATGTTGTTTTCAAATGGATTAAGAGCAAGGGTGAAGTCAAGGATAAAAAGACTTAAAAGACAAACAAGTTCCTCTTAGCCTAGTCCAAGCAGAATCAGATTCCAAAATGAAGGAACATAATATCTTTTTTATTTGAGACAATATAAAATTATAAATAGATATCAGTTGGTCCACGAACATTCATATTCTCAATCCCCCACAAATTCCTTTTCCCCATGCCTTTTGGCTTATCCAAAATAAAACGAATCCTGGGTACTGTCTATTCCAACCCCATGCCAGAAAAGGCAAGCTTTTGTTCTATTCCCACAAACATTCTCTCTTATCAAAAGTCAACGGATCATTTTCCTCAAGTATTTTATAGATTTTAATGTTAGTTCCTTTTTTTACAATTGCAGTATTGTTACATGATCATGAGAATCAACATTGATTGCAATGCTTGTTGCCGAAAATTAAGGAGAATTATTCTACGGATGAAAGGTAAAGGATTTAACAATGAATCTTGTGAATTGTTGTTAATAAATAAAGAAAACTTGGTAAATTCTAACAACCTCTTCTTCATTGCATATTGAAGAGATAGAGACCCATTTGATAGAGAAGCAGCAGCGCAGGGTATGTGTATTTGGCAGATTTGTGCCAGCAGATGTTGCAATAAAGATAAGGAAGAAGATGAACCGTAGAGTTGAGATACTAGAAGTTCAAGAACTCGAAGGCGAAGTTGAAAATTAACAAACAGAGAGAGCAGAGATAACAGAGAGAACAGAGAAACCACATATTCCCATGGTGGTATATCCTGGTCAAGTCCCTTCCGATCATCCACGATTCAACCATGCCTATGGCATAGTGTATATATAATAGGTTACTTCGCAACAGTGGTTCCAAAACTAATGGATATTGTAGTTTACTCTATTTAATGGAGGATGAAAATTGGAGATTGAAATAGGATCCTGATAAATAAATTGCATCAGTTATGTATAGATTTCTATGTAGGAAGTTAGAATACGATGTGCAGCATTTATATGACCATACAGAATTATAGTTGCCAGTAACGGCTTTGTTTCTGATTCAATACATGACCAAAATAGGTAGGGCGTGCAAACTTGCCAAAAATCACGATGACATGCAATTATTTACGGAAAGCAAAATAAATTACTTTAATTTCATGTGAAAAGTCAACAATTACATCTTGAATGGCCTAAACTTTGTAGTCGAACTAATTTTTTTTTACTAAAAATAGTCAAATACCTCTTTTTTATGTAAAAATTATACTTCTATTTATCCATAATAAATTATTCAAGTGGTAAGCAAATTTTAAATCAACGATTGAGAGGTCTCTTTAATATTAGGGCTCAAGTCTGTAAGAAGTACTTGTAGAGAAGGACAACCCCAATATCTCAAACAAAGATTAGTGTCACATTCCAAGAGTGTAGAAATATCTCATAAAATAAAAATACATATACTTCTATTTAAAAAATTATAACAATAAATTATTAATAAAATAATGAAAATATAAAATTATACATTTTGTATCCCAACTTGAGTCTCAGTTTGAATTTGACGTGGGCAAAAGACTCCCTGATTTCACTTTGATATCTAAGCTTGTTCTAAGTATACGAAGAAATTCAAGAGAGAGTAAGAGTTTAATGAAGAGACTGTAAACTAGAAAATGGAAGAAGAGTTAAGTATTTATAGACTTGAAGATGGCAATTGGGAGAGGCAATAATCTTGCATGTTGATCGAAGGTAGCTGATTACAAAACCTCCTCGCATTGTTGAGCCGCTTGGGCCTTTATTGAGTTATATTTCCACACACATCAATAGGGGTGTCTACTCAGTGGGTTGGGCGGGTTCAGTAGTGTTTTTGGATTCGACCTGCTCACCAAAGCAGTGGGTTGAGGAGATTTTTTCACTCAACTTGACTCAACTTAACCTACTCAAAAGTGAGTTGGGTTAGTTCAAACATGTGGGTCCGACATATTTTTTAAAAAAAAATTAAAAAAGTCAAAATACAAAATTTAACAAATTAATGTCATAAGTCTCAATCTCAAACATAATAGGTAACAATTTAACAAATTATCACCATAAGTCTCAACCGACCTTACTCAAACATAATAGGTCTCAATTTCAAATAAACTAAATATCATAAGTTAATAAATGCATAACAAATTAACAATTAACAAGTTTTACTAAATCTGAAATAAACGAAACAAAACTAGTCATAACTAAATAACAAATTAGTCTAACCAATCGAAGTCAATGTAATCACGCATGTCATATGTATTGACATAATCATTGACTTCACTATCTATTTTTTTCATATACTCTTTATCATCTAAACAATTTTTTACTAAAAAAAAGCATGTGGATCGGGTTTGTGCGGGTTGGATGTGTTCCAACCCATTACCCGACACACACACTGTGGGTTGAAGTATTTTTCAACCACGTCCAACCCACTACCCGACACACACACTGTAGGTTGAAACATTTTTTAACACAAACCAACCCGCATTTTATGGGTTGAGTTAGTTCGAAACTCGCGAGTTCGCGAGTTAACTTAACCCACTAGACACCCCTACATATCGCCTAAGATGAATGGGGTAGTTGAGGAAGCAAACAAGAACATTAAGAAGATTATCCAGAAGATGGTTGTACCATACAAAGATTGACACGAAATGCTATCATTTGTACTACATGGCTATCGCATGTTCATTCTTACTTCAACTAGGGCAATCCATTTCTCTTTGGTTTATGGAATGGAATCAGTACTCCCTATTGAAGTGGAGATCCCATCATTAAGAGTGCTAATGGAGGTAGGATTATAAGAAGCTGAATGAGTCCAAACTTGACTTGATCAGTTGAACCTCATTGAAGGAAAGAGATTAGCTGCACTATGTCATATCTAGCTTTACCAGAAAAGAATGATGAAAGACTATATGAAAAAGATGCGTTCTCGACAGTTTCAAGAAGGAGACCTAGTACTCAAGAAGATTATTCCTATTCAAAAGGATCATTGAGGAAAATGAGCTCCAAACTATGAGGGACCTTATGTCGTGAAAAAGGCCTTCTCGGGAGGGGCCTTGATTCTCACAAACATGGATGGTGAAGATTTACCACTTCCTGTAAATTCATATGCAATCAAAATGTAATATGCTTAAAAAAAAGCAAAAAAGAAAAAGAAAAAAGAAAAGTGGCTCGCTAGGCTAGAAACCTAAAAAGGCGACCTAGACAAAAGTTAGAGCGACCTGCTAGGTTGCAAACTCGAAAAGAGTGACCTAGGCAAAAGTTAGGGTAAAAAATGGTACATGACACATCCGAATAAGTGGAGTTGCTTCAAGTCACAAATTGGGGCAGTTTGAGTTTATTAAGGCCAAACTAGGGCAGTCATAATTTATAAAGAAAAATCATGAAATGCTTCGATACACAAAGATTTGGACCGGATTGGGGCAGTTTGAATATATGAAGCCTTGTCATGAAACACTCCCAATGCGTGAAAATTGGGACAAATCATATTCTTGAAAACAGGCAAAGGAGTGTTTAAGATTGTATACATGGGAAATTAACACTAATCATCCTAGAGAACATCATCAAAAGAGCTTGAAAACTCCACTCCAACATTTCTTTTGTAAACTTTCAATTCTAATCCCTTTTGTATTACTTTTCTTTTACTTTTCCTTTCTATAATGATAATTCCTTTTCATTGCAACATATTGTTGATTCAATATGCATTTCTCATGATAGATTTATATTGAGATGCGAAACATGTGATAATATTGCAAAAGCATTCAAATTTGCTTTAACAATCTCGAAAGGTTATGGAAAACACAATGATATTTTGATAAGAGTATTGATGACAAAAGAAAGAATAACCAGGCAAATCATAAAGCAAATTAACGAATTTCTTTACTGTTCGACCTTGATCCTACTATGGGAAAAAGTCCTTAAGAGTTGTGGAACCAAGAGCGACTTAATTAAAGTTCTGATGTGCAAAAATTGTTTATCCAATTTGTTCATGAAAATCTCTACAGTAGGACATCCATTGTATCATGCATCATATCATGCATCACATGCATTTACAAAATTAACATCATTTCTTTTTTAGTTCCCAGGTCCTCGCACCCATTGCTTTTAGGTTCCGTCAAGCTTCAGTGGGTGCCCGACCCTATCAATTTTTTACGTTTTCGCTTTAAGTTTTCTATTAAGCTTCGGTGGATACCTGACTTTGTTACCCAAGTGGCTTCAGTACTCAAGAGGGGGGGTGAATTGAGTAATTAAGGATTTTTCGCAAAAGCCTTAAACAAATAAATTATACTGAATTTAATTATTAAAAGTCGTGAATGAGATGAAGATAAGAAGAACAATTAATAATTAAATTGCAAGAATAAATAAAGTGCATAAAGATAAAAGATTAAGGGTAAAAAAACAGGCACGATATTTATCCTAGTTCGACCACCAACCACTTGTGGCCTACGTCTAGTCCCCGAAACACAGTTCGAGATTTTTTACTATTCAATACAAGCTTAACAACAGGTGCTTGCAACCTTTACACAATAGAGCACTTTTCACACACAGGGAAACTCTACCCTTGTGCTAAAGCCTCAGCCTGCAGGGATACCTCACCCTTACACAAACTTTAGAGGGATACCTCACCCCCTTTGAAGGATACCTCACCCTCACAATTTCACTAAGGGATACCTCACCCTTTTACAAAGAAATAGAATATAGATGAAGAGAAACTCTCACAAAGAGCAAATGTTACAAATTGAAGCACTAGGAAGCTCTCTTATGATATCTCAAGGTTTTGGCGAAAAGAGCACAGAAAATATGAGAAAATAGAGAATCACGTTTTTGGCACAAACAAAAATAGTTCAGATCATGGGGCTGGTGTAAAAGATGACCAAAACCATGTATTTATAGTGTTCCAAGAAAAAGAGCCGTTACGTGATTTCTGGGTTGTGGTATTCGAATACCTCTTGTGGTATTCGAATAGATCCTTCAAAAATGTGTTTTGGAACGTTTTCTATGTTGTGGTATTCGAATACCTTGTGTGGTATTCGAATAGATCCTTAAAAACACGTTCTGGAGACATTTCTGGGGTGTGGTATTCGAATACCTATATGGTGTATTCGAATACACCACTCTGATTTTGAAATCCAACTTTAAATGGTCATAACTTCTTAATTTCTTATCCGTTTAAAGCAAATGACCAGTCATTGGAAAGATATTTAAGTCTATTTTCAAATGAAATAAGTTTCAAAATAAAAATAAAATTATTCTAAAAGTTATGATCAAAAGAGTAACCAAAGGTCAGATTTTCAAAACTCAAACTTTGCTATTTTTCATAAATTTGAACTACCATCATAACTAAACTTTCAAAACTTGTTTGTTGGGTATTTTAATATGTGAAAACCATTTTTAAATATTTGAAAACATATTTGAGATATCTAGAGGGTTTCTTACAAAAAGACCTTAAGTCCTATAAGCTATACCATTTAATCTTCCTTTGGGCTTGGTCTTCGACATGATTTTGTTGTTATCAAAACCTTCTTCTCTGTGAGTTAAGCATAAATCAGATTTTTGCTTTCTTGTTGCAATGCTTACTCTTGGTACTTGAACTATACATCATCTTCATCATGTTTGTTATCATCAAAACTATTTTCCATGTCAGCTAGCCAATTACATTCTCCCCCTTTTTGATGATGACAAACTATCATTGAGAAAAGTATTAGTTCATAGAAATTGGAATTCACAAAGATTGTTTAGAGATACTTACTCCCCCTCTTTTTCATAAGAGGTGATTTACATCAGAGATATGCGCAATAACTCCCCCTTACTTTTGGAATCCAATATCCATTTTTGTCTTACCGAAATTTTACTTTTTCTCCCCCGACTTTTCTCAAACAAATAATTCAAACTTTTTCTCCCCCTTTTGTCATGATCAAAAAGATGGAGCAAGTATTTTTCTCCCTCTTTTATCATATTAAAACAATATATGCATGTCCTCAAGTTGAATGAATTTTGTCCATTTAAATTTGTGCTTGAGGTAGTGTTCCCCCTACAACAAAATTCGGAGTGCTTTCATTGGTATCCATTAATGTTGGATCCATAGGGGTTAGTCAAACTCATAAGCCAATAAGCATTTAAAACAATGAGGCAAAAACAGCAAATGATTTTCAAGGGCAAAAAAATATATATATATATTTATCGATTAATTTGGCCAAGTAACCACTTGTTTGATATCATTTGTTATCATTTGTTATTACTTGTTATTACGTTCATACCACTTTGTGTGATACCACTTGTTGTCAAAAAAATAAAGCATTTATCACTTGTTATCAATTTCTTATAAATCTGCCATATATCAATAAAAAGCATAGATATTAAATATTTCATATACCACTTATTGCACTTGTATATTTATTAAAATAGTAGCCAATTACATTAAGCATTTTCCTTAAAAAAAATGTAACATTTTCTTGAGAAAAAGAAGGTACAAGAACAAGCAAAAATATGCATTTAAGAACATCATGTAATTTTCATATAAGGCAAAAATGAAGGCTTGATGAAATAAGATCAAAAGTATGTTGTTTACATTGCATAAAAGAAAGAACGGCAGAAACGAAACAGGGAAGACGATGTAAAACTTGCTTTCAGCCATGTGGTATTCGAATATCTTTTGCTGTATTCGAATACCCATCACATTTTATAAACTCCAGGAGGAGCAAGTATTCGAATGCCTTGGAAGGTATTCGAATACTCCAGATAGCATGTAACAAGTACTGATAAAGATTTCTCAGATTATTCGAATACATATTTGGATATTCGAATGCACCAGCTTATAAAACCATAAGAATTCTGTACTGATGTATGGTATTCGAATACCTTATGATGGTATTCGAATAGACCTATCAGAAAAACATGGATTTTCACGTACAGATGCAATGGTATTCGAATACCACAGGGAGGTATTCGAATAATTCAAACATAAAAACATATATTTTACGTCCAGAATGTATGTTTGAGATATGAAAACTTACCTTTTGATGGAGATACTCTTATATAAAATAAATGCAAGTCCAAGCTTGATAGAGACAAGAAGAAGAGCTTGGAATTCATTATAGTCTTTGTGCTTGCAGCAACCACTTTCAAAAATGCGAAGTTAGCTCTTGGCTTTCAAGCACACCTGTAACACAATTTAATTTTTGATTTTTGGTACCCAAATTTTCTTGGGTCCTTGAATGTCAGTTTTGGGTATAGTACCCTTAGGAACCCATACCATTTTAGTTCTAATTTTTGTATTAATATTTTTCCTTACATTACATGTTGAAGCACTATGACCCTTCTTCCCACAATAGAAACATTTAATAAATGGGCTACATGAAATGCTAGAATTAACAAAGAAATTTTTATAGGATTTGTGTTGATTATTCGGGTTATATCCTATTCCAGCTTTTTGAAAAACAACCCTTTGTTTTCCTAATAAAATATTTAAATTATCTCTTCCACATGTGAATTTGGCAAGGGTGTTCTTTAAATCTTCAATTTCTTTTTCAAGCAAATGACATGAAGAACAAGATAAAGAAGTAGAAGCATGTGAAGAATGAGATGAGCATGCATCAATAATTCCCAAAGTTTCATTTTCAATTTTTAATTCTTCAATCTCTTTGTTTAAAATTAGAATTTGATTTTCCAAAGAAGAGATAGTTTTCTTAGATGAAGAAATCAATTTTGTGAGCCTTATTGATTCGTCATGTAATTCTTCAAAGGCATCTTGTAATTCATTATAAGAAGGAGATAAGTTAGAATTTACCTCGTTGTCGCTTTCTTCTTTTTCTTCTCCTTTGGCCATAAAACATAGATGAGCTTCTTCGCTATCTGAGCTATCAGTGGAGTCCATGTCGTTGTCATCCCATGCTATGTAGACTCTTCTTTCCTTGGAGGATTTCTTTTCAATTTTTTTCTTGGGGGACAGACGGTCTTCTTTGAGTTCCCTTTTTCCTGAGAAATTTACCAAATTTTCTTACCAAAAGGTTGAGGTTTTCTTCATTTAATTCTATGTTGTCCACGTCATCTCTATCGTCTTCATCTTTATTATTGATAGTGGAGGTGGTGGCTTTGAGTGCAATTCCCTTTTTTTTCTTTTCATTTTCTTCACTTTGACTTAGTCTGTTTAGTTCCAATTCGTGCTCATGAAGGTTTCCAAAGAGGGTAGCCAGAGACATTGTTGACAAGTCCCTCGATTCTGAAATTGCTGTTACTTTTGGTTGCCAAATCCTGCTAAGACATCTAAACACTTTGTTAATCAAATCTTCGTTAGTAAAATTCTTTCCTAATGATGCAAGATGATTAACAATGTGGGTGAACCTCTTTTGCATTTCTTGAATGCTTTCTCCTTGGTTCATTATAAATAATTCATATTCGCGAGTTAGAGAATTGATTCTCAACCTCTTTACCTCACTAGTACCCTCATGGGTAACTTGTAAAGTGTCCCACATTTCTTTACTTGATTTTACAATTTGAAATTCTAAAAATTCATCATGCCCCAAAGCTGAGGCAATGATGTTTTTGGCTACTAAGTTATTTTGAACTTTTCTTTTATCATCTTTAGACCAATCATTTCTAGGTGTCTCAGTTTTTACACCATTGACAACGCGTGTATGTATAAATGCGTCATTTTCGACAGCATCCCACACATCTAGATCAATAGCCTCGATAAAAATTTTCATTCTTTCCTTTCAATATGCATAACCATCCCCATTGAAAAAGGGTGGTCGATTTATGGAAGTTGCTTCTGATAAAACATTTGATGAAGCCATGTACTCTTGAAGCGGCTAAGCTCTTTATACAAGAGTCTAGCTCTGATACCACTTGTTACCCAAGTGGCTTCAGTACTCAAGAGGGGGGGTGAATTGAGTAATTAAGAATTTTTCACAAAAGCCTTAAACAAATAAATTATACTGAATTTAATTATTAAAAGTCGTGAATGAGATGAAGATAAGAAGAACAATTAATAATTAAATTGCAAGAATAAATAAAGTGCATAAAGATAAAAGATTAAGGGTAGAAAAGCAGGCACGATATTTATCCTGATTCGACCACCAACCACTTGTGGCCTACGTCTAGTCCCCGAAACACAGTTCGAGATTTTTCACTATTCAATACAAGCTTAACAACAGGTGCTTGCAACCTTTACATAATAGAGCACTTTTCACACACAGGGAAACTCTACCCTTGTGCTAAAGCCTCAGCCTGCAGGGATACCTCACCCTTACACAAACTTTAGAGGGATACCTCACCCCCTTTGAAGGATACCTCACCCTCACAATTTCACTAAGGGATACATCACCCTTTTACAAAGAAATAGAATATAGATGAAGAGAAACTCTCACAAAGAGCAAATGTTACAAATTGAAGCACTAGGAAGCTCTCTTATGATATCTCAAGGTTTTGGCGAAAAGAGCACAGAAAATATGAGAAAATAGAGAATCACGTTTTTGGCACAAGCAAAAATAGTTCAGATCATGGGGCTGGTGTAAAAGATGACCAAAACCATGTATTTATAGTGTTCCAAGAAAAAGAGCCGTTGGGTATTAATTTCATTCATTAAAAGCTCCAGAAAATAGCCGTTACGTGATTTCTGGGTTGTGGTATTCGAATACCTCTTGTGGTATTCGAATAGATCCTTCAAAAATGTGTTTTGGAACGTTTTCTATGTTGTGGTATTCGAATACCTTGTTTGGTATTCGAATAGATCCTTAAAAACACGTTCTGGAGACATTTCTGGGGTGTGGTATTCGAATACCTATATGGTGTATTCGAATACACCACTCTGATTTTGAAATCCAACTTTAAATGGTCATAACTTCTTAATTTCTTATCCGTTTAAAGCAAATGACCAGTCATTGGAAAGATATTTAAGTTTATTTTCAAATGAAATAAGTTTCAAAATAAAATCAAATTATTTTGAAAGTTATGATCAAAAGAGTAACCAAAGGTCAGATTTTCAAAACTCAAACTTTGCTATTTTTCATAAATTTGAACTACCATCATAACTAAACTTTCAAAACTTGTTTGTTGGGTATTTTAATATGTGAAAACCATTTTTAAATATTTGAAAACATATTTGAGATATCTAGAGGGCTTCTTACAAAAAGACCTTAAGTCATTTTAAGCTATACCATTTAATCTTCCTTTGGGCTTGGTCTTCGACATGATTTTATTGTTATCAAAACCTTCTTCTCTATGAATTAAGCATAAATTAGATTTTTGCTCTCTTGTTGCAATGCTTACTCTTGGTACTTGAACTATACATCATCTTCATCATGTTTGTTATCATCAAAACTATTTTCCATGTCAGCTAGCCAATTACAGACTTCGCTAGTTTTTTACCTTTTCAACTTTAAGTTTTCTGTTAAGTTTCGGCAGATACCTGACTTCGCAAGCTTTTTACCTTTTTCGCTCTAAGTTTTCTGTTAAGCTTCAGTGGATGTCTAACTCCATAAACTTTTTACTTTTCTACCCTAAGTTTTTTGTCAAGCTTTAGCAGATACTTAACTTCATAAGCTTTTTATATTTTGGGTTTCATGTTTTTTTTGCTATGTTTTGACAAATACTCGATTCCGCAAGCTTTTTAATTATCTGCCTTAAGTTTTTTGTCAATTTTCGGCGGATACCCGACTTCACAAGTTTTTTACTTTTTCTGTTTTATGCTTTCTGCCAAGCTTCGACGGATACCCGACTCTGCAAGCTTTTACTTTTCTGCTTTAAGTTTTCTGTCAAGCTTCAGAGGATAGCCAATTGCACAAGCTTTTTACCTTTTTCGCTTTTAGTTTTCTGTCAAGCTTCGACATATATCCAACTCCACAATCTTTTTATCTTTTCCGCTATAAGTTTTCTGTTAAGATTCGGAAGATACCCGACTCCGCAAGCGTTTTTTCTTTTTGCTTTAAGTTTTATGTTAAGCTTCGACGAATACCCAACTCCACAAACTTTTTACATTTCTGCCTGTAAGTTTTCTTTTAAGTTTTGGCAAATACCTGACTCCGCAAGCTCTTTACCCTTCTGCCTTTAAGTTTTATGTCAAGTTTCGGCGAATACCCGACTCTACAAACTTTTACCTTTCTACCTTTATGTTTTTGTCAAGTTTTTTTTTTACTTTTCTTCCTTTAAGTTCTCTGTCAAGCTTCAGCGGATACCTAACTCCATAAGCTTTTTATATTTCTGCTTTAAGTTTTCTGTTAAGCTTCGGCAAATACCCGACTCCGCAAGTTTCTTACCTTATTCCTGTCAAGCTTCAACGGATACTCGACTCCGCGAGTTTTCTTATCCTTTTGTTAAGCTTCAACGAGTGCCCAACTCCGTATGTTTTTTACCTTTCTATCAAGCTTCAACGGGTCTTCGTACTCATTGCCTTTAGTTTTCCTAGTCCCCAAACCCATAACTTCTAGTTTTTAGGTCCTCGTACCCATTGCCTTTATGTTTTCGAGTCTCCGTACCCATCTCCTTTAAGTCTCTGGGTCCATATACTCGTGACCTTTACCTTTTGGCGTCCTCATATCCTACACTTTTACCTTATTTTAATGTCTATTGTGTTTTGCATCGATCCACATACTCTATACAGTAAAAAAGGAAAGAAGATTAAAAAAAAGGAAAGGAAAATTTTCATGGACAAAATTGAATCAATTCTTTTACTTTTCATTTAGTTTAAATATAAAGCAAAGGAGGGTAGCTGTTGATACCCAATTTTGTCCATAAAATTTTTATTATTGTTACTTAATCAAAGATTAATAATTTTGTGTTAAATGATGCTTAATTGTAATGTTTTAAACATATAAATTTTTCAAGGTTTTATTTACTTCTATCTGATTTAGGCCACTGCTTTTTCTTATTATTTGTACAAAAAAATGAAAATAAAAAATACTATTTTTTAAATAAAACAAAAGGAAAACAAAAGAAATATAAAAAAGAGAAAATAAAAAATTAATTACACTAAGTGTTCTTTTTTAGGCCCATTTCTTTTTCTTTTAACCCAAAAGTTTCTTTTAGCCCACCTTAGCCCCATCTCCATAGGACGTAGTTGTTGGTGTATGTCCTAAAGGCCGATACATTTTATCCGTGTTTACATATATTGTATTATTCTATTTTTTTAATATATGAGGCATTACATTTATTGTGTTCTTTTTATAAACATAATAAAGTCCTTAGAATAGTAAGTTTGATGCCATAGGACATCAAGTAGATGGCTTGATCGTGAGATCCTATTGGATAAAATACTATTCTTAAATGTCTATGGTCAAGTATTATTGTTAATTAGGGCAACGATAATGCTTTGAGACTAGTATGTGTGTAGACTGATGACCACATCTCACGGGTCATGGATATGAGATATCAAGTCTTCACATGGGTACATATTAGAGTAATAATGTACTGGACAAACCCGCCATGAGAACCCTACATGGATCGTTACGTGAATGTCATAAGTGATTCCCATAGTGACAATGATGTATGTGATCCTTTGATCTGAAATCACTACGATTCCTACATGAAGAGTTATGTGTTTTAATGCCGTCAAACGTTATCTATAATAAGGTGATGATAAAGTCAGTTATTGGATATACTGCGAATCATGAGGAGGGATGTCAGTGACCTAGATGGGATTTGTCCCTTCTACATAGCATGAGTGATATCTTCGGGCCCTCTGATTGAGTGAGATTGCGAAATACATGGCCATCCTCAAATGAGTCGATATAAGATATCGATCTCATTTGTTGTTATTAAGTCTACTCGGGTATCAGGAAATAAAGGATTGAACTATACAGGGGTGACACATTTCATACCTTGTGTTCAATCTAGATATCTAGACAAAGAGACTAAACTACACGGAAACATCGGTCACAGAAAGGTTATGTCAAATCACTGATATTCTTATTACTTGGGTGACAGCGATGTGTTGCTAGATATTGCTCACTGCTTGTAATATTAAAATGAGATTTTAATATTACTGTCAACATTATGAGAACCTGTAGGGTTGCACACATAGAGCAGACTAAATTTGAGTAATTAGGATCCAAGTTGGACTTAGATTCAATTGTGGGTCAGACTCATAACATATGAGTCTAGTGTTGCATATCTTACCTTGCTGCTGATCTCTCTCGCATAACGCAATAACTATTATAAATAGCACTATTAAGGAGCTATCAAGGCATGCATTACAAACCCTGGTCGCACTTGACAAAAACAGTGAGTGAGAGAGTGACAGGTTTCTTCTCTTCTCTTCGTAGCTAGCACTGTGTGAGAGAGACGTTACTCCTATTTGCAGACGTTGGACATTCGTGAGTTTGTTCAGGTGGATACCGCAGAGACATCGTCGCTATTACAGTATTGGTGATTCACGTCATTTGCTTTGATCACGCTTCAAGAGGTAAACAATTTTAAAAACTTAGATTATGATTTTTTCGCATGGATCCTTAGTGGAAATTCTATTTTTCGCTGCGTGATGTATCCACGATTTCCAACAGTAACTACAACAGTACTAGCTGTTCAACCATAAGTCTTAATTGTGGCCTTCAATCTTTGCAGGAGCCCTAATTGTGCAACAACCAAGAAGTAATCCTGTCAAAGTCTTAATTGCACGTAGCTCCTACACGCAAGGGTCGAACTCCACAAGCCACCACTGCAATGTCTCTGAAGTTTGCATGAAGCAGAAGATCATATTGAGGGCAGAGAAACAGACATGAAGAAGCTGACTTGAGAATACTCTAGCTCTGCAACAAGGTCACCACAAGCAACCGTCATTTTTGCTTAAGCAATCTTCCCCTTATAAATACTTAGACGAGCAAGAGGAAAAAAAAGAGAATTTTTTTTCCTTACCCATCAACCACCACAAACCTCTGCTGCAGCCCAGAACCGAGAAGGCCACCAGCTAAGATGCTGCCATCACCTGCGAGCCACTGCACCTTTACCGTCCTCAACTAAACTTGAACCCCTTTGCTCTAACGTCCACCAAAGATCAAACACCAAACCAAATGACTATGCACAAAATCTAGGACCTCTGCCATACACCAACACCATTGCGAGTCAAACTCAGAACCACCACCGAATAACTATTAAATCCATAGCCACCCCTGCAACATCTCAACCACCATGACTAACCAAGCCACGAAACAGCCACCACTCCACCTACGCCTCTATGATATACACCTCTAAACCCTGACCCGCATCATAACTCATAAACCTTAAACAACTACATCTCATAACCCATAACCATCAAGACAAAGACCTTGCATCTAACTAACCACACACTCTGTTACACCGTCATCCTCACTTCATCATGACCCACACACAACCTACCTTGCACTGAACCCCCATTAGTTCCCATGTATAACCTGTTTCAAACCCTATGAACCCATAACCCATAAGCAACAAACAACAAACCCATAACCACACAAGAATACACTACAATCAGCATTAATGAACAACACCAAAAGTGAATACCCTTCATCAATGCTCCCCCATTGCTAAGCTACCAAGGACCCATCGCACCAGTACTCCAGCGAGTCAAACCACGTTCCACTCATGCGTCACCCACCCACACAGAGTCATCGCTCCATTGCCCTGTTCCATGCTCACCACCGCGAACCAAAACCCACGAACCTAGAAATGCCGCACCACCTTGTTGCCAAGACCCATGCACCGTTATCCACGATGTTGTGCCAGAATTGAATCAAAACCACCAGATTGCAGGTCTATTCGTCACCACCGCCCTGTTAACTGCGCCCACCAGAACCGGTGACCCACTATGCCGAATCGGACCACTGCACCGGAGCCACCGTGAACCAACCTCAACCCAAGCACCGTCAACCTTCATCCTTACCATTGCTGAGTGGTTGGCACCCTCAACCCCCCGCTTTTCCTCTGTTTCATTTTTTAGTTCTAGAGACTAAAACTCTCTTTCTTTCTTTTTTCTTTGACTTGCTGATTTTGTTTGTTTTAAAAATTTGCTTTTAAAAAAAAGAAAAACACTAAAAAGAAAACTCTAATGAGCTTTACTTTAAGAGGCTTTGCTGAAATTAATGAAATGGTTCAAGGTTTTCACTAAGAAAAATGAATGAAATTGTTTTTTTACAAAAAAAAATATTTTAATTAACGCAATGACCAACAATAATGGTTGAATAACAGATGTTATATTCAATGTCATTTGGATCATAAGGGTTTATTGAGCAGTCAAGTGCTAACTTGAACCTTGTGCAAGAGTGAATTTGTTTTCAAATAAAATTCTTTTTCAAAATCCTTTTCATAATTAAAATTAACCAGCCCATAATCATTTTCTAAAAAACGACTTGACTTTGAGTTCTCTATTGCACCAGGGATACGTAAGAGTGAGAATTCATTTTTGTCAAGCCAAAATTAAATTTTAATAATTTGGTTATTTCTTTTTCTTTTATAAATAGTTACAATATTTTTAAGAAGGATAAAATAAATATATTTAAGATTATTAAAATTTGCATAACTAACTTCAGATACCAATCTTGGAACGGGTAGTGTAGGGTGCTAACACCTTTTTTACTTATAATCGACTCCCGAATTTAAACTCATTTTTCAAAGGACCAGTTTTCCTAATTAAAAGATTTTTCTAATATTTTTTCAATTTAAATAAACATTGGTGGCGACTCAATTATTTTCATAATCCTTTTTTTGGTCGTCCTATCGCGATCCCAATTGCGACAATTAACAAAGACTTGAATTAATATCAAGTTAAAGATTTGCTCGAAATGATTATTTAAAAGGATCTCATGCAAATAGTCAACATTTAAGGACTATAAATATAGATATATAGATACATGTTGATCTTGGTAAGAGGTTTGCTCCCTACCTTAAGTGCTCGAATTTGAACCTTAGGTTAGTACTTAGGACGATTTGTTCTTCTAATTGTATTAGGCTAATGTACAGGGTGTGTCCTTAAGAGGAGATTCTTGTGTTGACTTTGTCTATATAAGTTGTAGAGGAAGAATCTAATAATGATGGGGATGAGTGTTATGTAGAGGGTGAGGACTATGATGAGGATAGTGAGAACAATACACTTAAGATTGGATTTGGACTCTAAAGAAAAACAGGATGATGAAGGCTACTATGACATTCTTCTTGAGTCAACCATAATCTATGAGAATGACATTGATGCTGATATCTTACTTCGAGATCTTAAAAGGAAAAGTAGACCACATGATAAATATGTGAAAGGAAAATAGGTGGATACTGATTCAAGGCCAATAAAGAAAAAATGTAGACCAAGAAAAAAAATTACTAATGTAATTATTAGTGAACCAGAATTGCAAGTTAGTGTGGAAAGTCATACTAACTCAATTCAGTTTGAACGTGCCAAAGGTGGAAGTAGTTAACAGAGGATAAAGGACATGGGATTATCAGATGAAAAGTATGGAAGTGACTCCCTTGAAAGTATAGATAATGAAGATGATAAGGATGATGTGAAGAGAAGACAATATGCAACATTTAAGATGCCAAAGTCTATGGCAAACTACAAGTGGGATCTAGGAACCTTATTTGCAATCAAACAAGACTTCAAAGAAGCCATCAGAACTTATTCAGTACATTTAGCTAGACATTTAAAGTTTAAGAAGACTGATAATAGGAAGGTGTGGGTTATATATATGGGGGATGTGAATGAGAAGCATATGCCAGAAGGCTTCCAAGTGAGGACACTTGGCAGTTGAGGAAACTAGTGGATAACCATTTATGTAATAGACAATACAGGGTGAAAATTTTACCGTTTAGGCAGATGAGCAAGAAACTATAGATTGGGTCAAAGAAAACCTAGAATAAAGCTTACAAATATCAAAGATAAAGTTCATACAAAATAGAATGTTGGCATATTTATTTCAAAGGGCCACATAGCCAAAATGTCTACAACTGACTTGGTAGATGGGTCATTTAGGGAATAATTTATAAGGATATATGATTACTATCATGAGTTAGTGAGGTCAAACCCACAATTATTGATGGTTATGAAAGTGAATAGGCCACCATATTATAAGCAACTACTGGAAGCACCCCCACCTTATCCATTGCTTACTTTTGAAAGACTGTATATATGTTTTAAGGGTTATAAAATAAACTTTCTAAAGTACAGACCCATAATATGATTGGATGACTGCTTTTTAAATGGTTATTATGGGGGTCAGCTACTAGATGTTATTGGTAGGGATCCAAATGATCAAATGTTGCCACTTGCCATAGATATGGTAAAAGGAAAAACCAAGAACTCATGGATATGGTTCCTAACATTACTTGCATATGATCTTGGAGGGGTGAATGTAGCAAATGCATACACCTTCATCTATGACTAACAGAAGGTACACATGCATTCAATTTAGTGCTTGATTACTATTAGTCCATTTATGATTTATTGTTTAAGGTTTAGTGATTGGATAGTTAGATTGCATCATTGTTTTACTATTTAAGGTTTAGGTTGTATACTTTTATTGTGATTGGATAGTTAACATTCATAACTATTTTGCTATTTAAGGTTTAGATTTTATACTTTTTATTATGATTGGATAGTTAGATTGCATCATTGCTTTACTCATGGTATTACTTGCAACAATATTTTGCCTAGTTTATACCTCACTTTTGATGAATTACGTCCTGGAGTTGACCAAAGATTTTAGATGAGGCATTTATACAATAATTTCAAGTAGAGGTTTCTTGGGAAACAAATAAAAGATCTTATGTGGCTTGCAGCAAAGGCAATGTATCCTGCTACTTGGGAAAGAGCAATGCTGCAGATAAACACTGTTAATAGAAATACAAAAAAGGTGCCTCATCAAGATCCTACTACGATTTTGGAGTAAGTCAAAGTTCAGATTTGAACCAAAATATGATGTGACAATGAATAACATGTCAGAGACTTTTAATAGTGTCAGTATTAGAGCAAACCCAAAACCAATTGTGACAATGTTGGAGGAGATCTAAGTATATTTTATGGAGATGTGACCTAAAAACATGAAGAAAATTACATCATTTAATGGGTCTGTTTTACCCAAAGTTTTGGAAAGACTAGAAAGGGAGACACAAGCTAGTAATTCCTAGTTGATAAGGTGGTCAAGTGAGCATCTATTTGAGGTGAGGCATATAAATCTCATAGGAGACAGATTTATGGTGAATATGCAAACCAAAGAATGTAGTTGCAAAAAATAGATGCTGATAAGCATACTATGTTGTCATGTCATATCCTGCATGAACCACCTTAACCAAAATTTAGAAGACTATATTTCAATCTAGAGATTTATGAAGCATATTATGGGCCAATGATATATCTAGTCAATGGGCAGAGCCTTTGAGAAAGGACAACCTATGATGATGTTCTTCCGTCACCACAGAGAAGGTCACCAGGAAGACCAAAAAGGTAAAGGAATAAGGAAGCTGGTGAATCTAAGAAGCAAGGTAAAATGGCTAGAATAGGCCTTAGTGGAAAGTGTAGCAAATGTGGTAAAATAGGATATAACAAGGTTACATGCAAGAGGCCTCCTAGCTCATCTCAGTCCTCTAAACCTACACCTTAGCCAACATATAGTACATAACCACCTTAGTCACCTTAGAGAACTCAACCACCTCAACTAATTCAAAGTAATCAATTGTCTCAACCCTCTTAGCCATCTTAGCATAGCTCATTGACCTAACATGTGACAAGAACCACTATGACAAATACCACACAAGGAACAATCAAGGTGGGTTAATTGTCTTTGTTGTAATTAATATTGTTCTATTACTAGTTCTAATTGGTTATGTTATATATGTTAGATGATTCTAATTAGAGGACCAAGGAAGAATACTCAACTATTTCAACCAAATCAAAATACTCAGCCCTCTCAGCCATCTCAGACAACTCAGCTAACACAGCCCTCTCAACCTGTGGCATGTATGTGAGAATGAACAATCAAGGTTGGTTAATTACCATATTTGTCTTAATTATGTTATGTTAATGACTTAATGGTGCTACTAATTGGTTACATTTTTGTTATGTTTTCAATGTTAGATGATCCTAATTACAAGACCAAGTTGTGCAGCAATGCAAATAGTGTAGCCACATATACCACCTAGCATAAGGTCTCTATACATTCTAATTTATAAACTAAATCTAGAATGGGGCAGGAAGAAGTAGATCCCTAGAGAGTCAAAAAAGGAAGTGCAGCCACCCATAACACTTACTATAGGGTCTCAGTCCAACATAATTCATTAACCATATTCAGAAGGGACTAGCAAGAAGCAAATCTTACAAAATTGACCAAAAGAGTAGTGGAGCCACCTATCGCATCCAACACAAGGTCTCAGTCCAAGACAGGTTAGCAACCACCTATAGAAGGAACTAAGAAGAAGCAAATGCCAACATAATTGACCAAAAAAAGTAGTAGAGCCAGCTAAAGCACCCACCACACGGTCTCAATATAAGGCAAGTTAGTAACCACTTGTAGAAGGAACTAGGAAGAAGCATATCCCTACAAATGCATCCAAAAGAGCTCAACCTGCTTCGAAAGGATAGGATATTGTGTCGTTTTTCTTTTTTGTCATTTTGGGTTTGTTCATGATTATGGTATTGTTGATAGTAAATTGTGAAGAACAACTTGATCTTTTTGTATATTTTATGGTACATGCTTAAGGTTTTGGAGTTTATATTTTAGTGTTAATGGACAAGGTATAAGTTGTAAGTTGTAAGTCGTATGTTGGCAGCAACCTTATGACATTGGTTTTGGAGTTAATGAAATACAGGATTAACCTTTGGCAGATCTTTTTCAATTTATACTTGTTGCTAGTTTTATAATTTTGCCCATTTGGTCCCTTACTTTTGTTTTATGTTACTATTTGGTTCCTTACTTTTGTGTTATGTTACTGTTTGGTCTTTTACTTTGGAAAATGTTTTTAATTTGGTCACTTACTTTTGGTGTCATCTTTAATTTAGTCCTTTTCTCAATACAACAACAATGGACAAGATTAGCAAAGGCCATTTAAATAATTGTTAAATAACCAAAACATTCTCATTTAGATAACTAAAATCAACCAGCATAGCCATTACATAATAAGATCAAATGCATCTCAACATTGCACTACTTTATACCATTTACCTCCTATATTCTATCCCAATTACAATTTTAGATTACAACATTGTACAACCTCAATACCCTCTACCTCCTATATTTTATCCTAATTACAGCTTTGCATTATAGCATTGCAAGTTTTGTATGGCTACCATAACTCAACCACATATAAGCAAATAGGGCATCCATTGCAAACAAAAGCACCAACATCCATGTCAAAATCACTTTCTATCTTCTCAAGGATATAACTTAGCTCTGAAGACTAATAATTCTCCTCTTTTGCCTCGAGATTATCAAGTCCCTCCCATCAACTTCTTCCTCATATCAACTAAAGTACCCACAGCCTAATCCACGCTAAAAAAATCCCATAATTACTGTAAAAAGCAAACCATACATTTTGTGAAAAGTGATACATTACCTCATAGTTTTTGTAACCCCAAAAAGGTCTCCTAGGTTTTTCTCAGTTCTGGCCGTTCGAACTACGACTCTTACACCGCAATAGCAGAAATGACCTCCCCTTATTGACAAGCTAAGAGAGTCCATTGCAAGCTTCTTATTCACTGTACAAACACAAACCTTACTATCTTCACAATTACAAAACCTACTGTAATGAAAAGGAAAACGATTTGAGGGATGAGGGAAGACAACGGTCAAATACTTGGGGCAACACACAAAAGACGTTATTTTGATAAGTTTATGGTCCAAATCAAGCTTAACGACCACATGAGCTCTAAGTTAGCACTGTTAGTGCCACATCCATGTGTTTCGTTAGTAGGATTGACGAAATCATGTTGGAAGATCACATTGAATGACGATTTACAAGATAAAAGACGAAACTGATAAAAATAAAAAATAAGGAACCAAATTGAAAATGAAAATAAAGATAAGAGATCAAAGTATCTATTTTGCCTTAGTTTTATTAGCAAAAGTGCTTGTTTTGCAAGAAAAAAAGCACCCTATATTGATATTTATGGAGATTAATCAGAGAGTAGTATATGATTGTGTTTCTTGTCAATTCTTATTTCTCACCCCTAGTACAAAGAGTGTAGTTACCTATACACACTTGTAAACATATTACCTCATTATAGTTTTTATCATCTGATTATAGCTAGTCTTATTTTGTTTTTTACACTTGTATACTCTAATTTTGTCACATACTCTAAATGTGAGGTGATGTATTTCTTACTAATGTGGAATGCGCGATTTTCTAGCACAAAATACATTAGCGAACACAAAAAGTTAGAATAATGCTACTCACACATACTTACACACACATTACTCTCATAACTTTACAACTAGTCCCACGATGTGCACCCACATATTGTGTATCAAACTTATTCAAAGAGTTATCTATTTGCTAGAATAATCAAAATGAGCTCCAACTCGTGAGCCAACCCGACTCAACCCACCAAAATGGTGGGTTGGGTTGTTTAAAAAACAACATGCAAAATCCCCAGGTTGATATGCCTGACTCACTTAACCTTCGAGTTAAGCGGGTTCAATTCAGATTGGCCCAGACTTTAAGATTTAAAAAAAAACTAGAAAAGGGGAAGAAAAAAGATGCATGCGGGTCAATCAGTACCAAAAGCTAATCCACTCATCACTTTTTAGTTTTGAGATTGAAATTAGAAAGTGGAAACCCTACCAGCCTCCAAGAGCCAACCCACCACCACCAGTCTTCACCACTCACTCAGCTTTGCATCCTTTAGCCACCTGCCACCACCGCACCAGTGAGGGCGATAAGTCGATGTTGTGACGAGCACGAGCTCTGCAAACGCTTTATGAATGATCCGCACCAGGACCACCAGGAATGTGAGTCCATTTTGGTCTTCCACCATCATAGTCCATACCAGGTTAGAGCTCTCTATGTGTGTGTGTGTGTGTGTGTGTGTGTGTGTGTGTGTGTGTGTGTGTGTGTGTGTGTGTGTGCTTGTGGTTGGGGACTTGGGGGTTTCTATTTTACAGATTCTATTTTGTAATTTCATTTTTTGATAAGTGATGATTGGTGAACCATGTGTTATGCAGAGCCAAAATTGAAGTAGAGACTAGAGAGCAGAGCGCTGCATTGCAACAAATACTGAACTAGAGACCTAGAAGTAGACATTTTTTGGGTGTTGGTGTTGGTGTTGCCATTTTTGTCATTTTGTATGTTGGTGTTAACTGTATTTGATTTGCATGGGCTTTGTTTATGTGGTAGTGTGATTGTTAATGTTATGCTTGTTTGTGGTTGCTGCCTAAGTGTCTTCATGGGGATAAATTTGTAGAATGGAATCTGAAATTGTGTATCAAAGTAGGATTAGTATGAATTGTGTTGATGATAAAGTAAAAGTTATGGATGAAATTGTGGTACCAAAACCATAGTTAAAAGAAAGTGTTGAGCTTGGTGAGACTAATAGAGCAAGTAAATAGCCTAAGACTTGCACATCTGATGTTTGGAAATATTTCACTAAAATTGGTTTAAAAGATGGAAAAGAAAAGACTAAATGCAATGGGTGTGGGCAAGAGTATGTGGTTGGTGGTACTAATATAGGGTCTTCAACTTTGTTGTGTCACATGAAATAATATAAACTTCTATCTAAATATCAAGATGTGGTTGCAATGTTAATTGATCATGTGGGAAAGTTGAGGTGTAGGGAAATTGACCATAAATGTGCGCGTGAAGTTTTTTCAATGGCCACCATTTAACATGTTCTTCCATTTAACTTTGTCGACTATAAATGGATTAGGGAATTGCACTCATTGTTAAACTCGGATGTAAAGCATTATAATAGGAACACTGCTACGTCTGATATTTGGAAATTCCATCTTGAGCAAAAGGACAAATTGAAACAATCAATGCATAAATGTTGTAATCGAATTTGTTTGACATATGATTGCTAGACTACTTATATTATTGAGGGGTATATTTGTGTGACTACTCACTATGTTGATAACAACAGGAATTTGAATATCAAAACTCTTGCTTTCTGTAAAATGGAGCCCTTACATATTGAGTTTGATTTGGCTAAAAAAATATATGATTACTTAAAAGATTAGGGAATAGATAGAAAAATCTTTTCAATTGCTTTAGATAATGTTAGAGCCAATGACAATATACAAGACATATTAATTTAGCAATTGTGTTTGTAAAATAGTTTGTTGTGTGAGGGTGAATTTTCCCATGTGAGATGTAGTGCCCATATCTTGAGTCTTAGTTCAAGAGGGCTTAAAGGTGCCTAGTGGTACTTTGCACAAGATTAGAGAGAACATCAAATATGTGAAAGCATCGGAGGCAAGAAAGATAATCTTTTAGGAATGTGTTGATGAAGGTAGAGGTATTGATACTAAGGTGGGTTTGAGATCAGATGTTTTCACTAGATTGAATTCTACATTTGCTATGCTTGAAAGTGGATTGAAGTATGTTTTTGCTTTTTTAACTTCCCTTTGCGTGATAGAAACTTTAAATCTTGTCCATCAAATGACGAGTGAAGAAGAGGTGAGAAAATGTGTGAATTATTGAGGCCATTTTACTTGAAAACTAATTTGAATTCGGGTACATCTTATCTGACTTCCAACTTGTACTTCATGCAAGTATGAAAAATTGAATGTTTTTTGAGAGATAATACCAAAAGTGATGATCCAGTAATTAAAGATATGGCTAAAAGGATGATTGTTAAGTTTATCAATTATTTGAATAATTATAGTGTCATTCTTGTAATTGGACTATTCTTGATCCGAGGATGAAATTTGATACGCTACGATTTTACTATTCCAAACTTAACTCTTCTAATTGTCAAGAAAAGCTTGATCAAATCAAGAGCAAGATATACACGCTTGTTGAATAATATGTAAAAGAAAATCGAAGTGAATCGAGTGCATCAAGTTCTCAACAAGTGACTCCAATGCCACAAGTTTCCAACACGGTGGAAGAGCAATCTATGGATGCATGTCATGTAAGTTTGTCATTATTTCAAGAATAAACTTTGTCTCATTAGTATTCTATTTTTCAAGTTTGTCTTTATTTTTCATGTAATCTTTCTTTTCTTTCAATTTTTTTAATGGCATAGGAATATATCATTTATGTGAGCCAAAATGTTATTGTCCCTAGCAAGTTTGAATTGGATCTTTATTTGGATGAGGCACAACTTCAACCAACGTTTTATGAGAAGTTGGATGTGTTGAAGTATTGGAAAGATTACCAACAACGTTATCCAAACTTCTCAAGGATGGAATGCGATGTGTTAAGCATCCCAATAACTACAGTTGCTAGTGAGTTTGCTTTTAGTATTAGTGCTCGTATGCTTAACAAATACCATTATTGCCTTCTTCCCAACAATGTTCAAGCACTTATTTTAACCGTTAATTGGTTAAATGACTTTACTCATTCAGGTAATATTTATATCTTATAATGACTTTACTATCATGAATTTTTAATTTGATTTTAATTTTGTTATACTTCTCAAGAAACATTCATTTTTATTTTTAATTTATCTATTTGGTATTATAGTTGAAGATAATGAAGATGAGAAAGTTGATATTGATTTGTCAAACCATGACTCCCATCTTGTTTGTGGACTTGAAGTTCAAAACATTGATGGTTGAGATTTGAGGAGTTGAAAACTTGACGCCTTGGGCTTTTATATTTATTTTAAATTAGAGATGAATATTGAACATGTTTGATGGCTTTTGCTATTTAAGTTTGAATTATTGTTGGTTAAGGTTGGATTGTTAGGTAACTTGATCACTATTATCATACTTTTAAGTATTTTGTCAGTGATAAAACTTATTTATTAGTTTTTAGTTTATTTTTCTATGTTGTTTTGAATTAATTTTTTTTCTTGTTTCTGCTATATTTTTTTTTAGCTTTTTCTAATTTTTAAATTTTTTTAAATTTAGGTAAGACAACTCATTTAATCCACCAACCCATCAAGATTGAATTACGTTGGCCAAAATTTGACTTTTCATTTAAGTGGGCGTGCTCATTTTAAAAGCTATACTATTTGAGTGTGTTTAAAATGTAAAAAAATAAGAAATGATTTGATTTGTAAATCAAATTTAATTAAATTTTATGTTTAGAATGTTTAAAAATAGAAAATAATTTGATTTTAAAATCTCATGGATTTCATTCCTTTTATTTTAGAAATTCCATCAATTTTAATAAGATTTATTTGATTTAAAATAAATAAATTATTTTATTCTTAGTAATTACTTATAACAACTTACTCATAAGAGTTAAAATATAAAATAATAAAATTAAATCAAATTAATTATCATTTAAATAAATTTTAAACATAAAATTTAATTTTTAAATTAATTTATATGTTATTTTTTTAAAAAACTTACATATAAAATTTAATTTTTAAATCAAATTAAATCAATTAAATTAAATTTAATTATTTTTTATTTTTATTCATGGTCTCACAAGGTCAGAGACACTTGTGAGGGAATCTCGATTGTCTCCGGTTGTTGTAGGTGTTGTTGGAGAATCTCAATCGTTAGATTTTCATTTAACGGTTAAGATTTTTTTAAATTTTTAATATTAAAAATATTTTTTAATATTAAATTAATATTAATTATTGAATGAAAAATGAATGGTGGAGATTTGCAGCTGCTGGCGGACAATCCGGATCCCTTCTCCTCCTCTCATTTGTTTTTTGTTTTTTGGGTGAATGGGTTCCTCCCTGATTCTATGAGCAGTGTTTTCTGTAGCATATCTGACCCAACACGGAACCTCCGTGTTCTTCCAAGTTCCAAGCACAAAAAATTCCAAAAAAAAAGAGTACAAAGCACAAAAGCTAAACCCTAACCCTAATCCAAACCCAACACCACCTGTATCCAATCATGGCCACCGACGGCCACGACAACTGTCACAAGCAGCGCGGATCCTCCTCTCCGGAGGACGCTGAGAGATCCTCGAAGCGCCACAAGCACCGCCAGCACCATCGCCACTGCCAGCACCACCGCCACGGAGACAGAAAACGCGACTTAAAAAGTGAATGCGACGGCGAAACCGTTCTCGCGGTTCCTTCGCCGACTCCCACTCCTACTTCTGCTCCGAACCGTCACATGCCCGATAACGATGTCGAGGAGGGGGAGATTCTCGAAGAAGAAGATGGCGAGGTTGGGAAAAAGCAGACAGGATCTGATGCCGAGCCTGGTGAAATTGAGGTGACCAAAGATCGAGATGTTCGATCTGATAAGGCAAATATGGTATGTTAGATCGTAATTTTATGGAATTTGTTTGTCTTTCTTTCGCGTTGATAGTTGCCGAGGAAGTAGTAGCCATTGGTTTTGTAATCGAGTTGCCGAGAAAGTAGTGTATTAGGTATTTCAATTTATCTCACTTTTCTCGTTGACCAAACAGAGAATAGTGATTCTGTAATTTTTGTATTGTATAATGGATTTTCTTTTTAATTCGTGAGATCTTGGTAGAGTACCCTGTCAGTGTCCCATATATATGTAAGAACCTGCTTGCACTACACGAGCGTGTGTGAATTGCAAAAGAAGTCTCTCTAGGCGTTTCAGTGAAGAATGGTGGCTTTACAGTTAATTTGTAAGAGCTGGTTACGTGTCTTTGTATTTATTTTTGCCTATGGACTGATATGAATGTTTTGTTTGGTTTATTTATCATTGCCATTATGCACTTAATTACTTCTGTGTTGTGCAGGGACTTCATACTAAAAATTTGAAAACTAGGAGCGAGGGCATTAGTGATGAAAAATTTATTAGTCCAGCATTTGATGGAGAAGATGGGACATGCCGTGGGAGTCATGTGAGCCGCAGAATGCATGAAGATGATGGTTCTCCTAATTATTCAAGTGCAGACCCTCAAGATGGAAAGGACGCTAGAGCTAGTGCAGATGGTATGGGCAATGGGCATTTGGATCCTAAATCTTCTAAAGGGTACAAGAGGAATAATGGAGAACTTGGATGTCTTAAAGGAAATGAGAAACTAAAAGGTGACTTTGATGATGAAGATCTGGAGGTTTTTGGAGGGAAAGTAAATTCTCATAGGAACTTATCCTCTGAAAGTGGAGGAGAGAAATACAGAATGTCAGGACATTCGCCTTCTCATGATAGATATAGAAGTCGATCAAGATCAATTGGTCATACTAGGGACAGGTCTCGTTCTCGTAGTATAGTAGAAGAATATAGAAGGCACTCCGGTGAACAAGGGGAACCTTCATATGCTAGTAGACTGAAGACTGACTATGACCTTGATGATGAAAGAATAGTGCCAAGCAGAAGGGAGCTTGGTCATAGCAGTAGAGATTTGGTGGTGGATGAGAAAAGGGAACACAGTGCCAGGTATCACAGTCTGGAGACCCAAGATAGGGATAGGAGTAAGGACAGGGATGTTGATAGGGACTTAGAGAGGGAAAAGGAACGAGAGAGGAGAAGGAATAGGGAGGTCGACTGGTTGCGTAGAAGGGAAAAAGAACGTGAAAGGAGCCATGAGAGGCATAGAAGGGATGTAGAAAGAGATAGGAGCAGAGAATGGGACGATGATAGGGATAGGAGAAGAGAAAAGGAAAGAGATAGGAGCTGGGAGACAGTGTATGAGAGGGAGAGGAGAAGGGAGAAGGAAAGAGATAGAAGTAGGGACAGAACAAGGGGTGGTGAGAGAGATAGAGACTGGGAGAGTGAACGGGATGATAAGAATCGGGAAAGGGATAAAATTAAGGAGAGGGAGAGGGGAGATGGTAGAAATAGGCACAGGGATAGAGACATTGTGAATGGTAAAGATAAGCATCTGCCTCACGAGAATGGTTATGACAGTCGAGATAGATATAGAAGGCATTCAAGACATGAAGAAACAGATTGCCACCGGGAAAGAAAAAGAAATTCTGAGCCTGTAAAGGTTTATAACTCTGTGGGCAGTACCTTGGTAGATGATGAAAACAAACTAGAGAGGTATTTAATTATCTATAAAATTTTCTTACCAGTATGAGTCTTCTGTATGCATTTCTTGTTCTTTTTCAAATAATTTACTTTGTTTTTTTATTTGATTTGATTTGATTTGATTTGATTTATATTGATTGCAGAGGTGAATATGAACAAGATGACTTAGATGAGAAGGTTACATTACAATTACCTGATCAAGAAGAGGAAGATCTCAACAGGATTAAAGAGGAGAGTAGAAGGAGAAGGGAAGCAATCTTAGAGAAATACAAGCAGCAGCAGCAGCAGCAGCAGCAGCAGGTAGAACAAACTACTGAAAATGAAGGAAAAGGTATTCTTTTTTCTTTATCATCATTTTTTGTTCTTTATAGGTTTGAATGTATTAACGTAACTGGCATTAGTTAAGATGACCTTTTGGAAAGTTAAAAATCTCTCCTGTATTATAGCTTGCAGCATAGTAGTTTCCTTTGTCTATGATGCATTTGCCAAAAATTTGATTTTCAAATTATTCTTCCATATGTTAGATCATATATCAAGAATGCCTTTATTTTGAAACTGAAATTCTAAAGCATATGCCATAGAACACATTCCCTGAAGTTGCATATGTGGATTGTAAAATATTTTGATCGAATTGTTGAGCCTCTTCTTGATGGAAGAGGAGTTGCCATTGGGATCCAAAACCATTCCCAATGGTATACACAATTTTATGGTTTAATTTGGAGTCACATACTTTGTACTGGTCTTCTTGTCTGCTTTCATTTTATACATGCAATGTTATGTGCTGTTCATTCATGGGGAAAATTATTGATGGGAAGAATTTTAGCTTCTATTCTGGCTAGAATCCGGCTCACAACATCAATAATTATGGCTTCTACTTTTGAGTTGCTCAAGAAATAAGTAATTGGATGGAATTTGATGCATTTCAACTGTGCATGTTGTGGAAAGGCTTCTGTGCATGCTAGAAAGTTTCTGTGCAACTGTTATCAGTTAGTATGGGGATTTTCTTTTGATTGAGATAGCATAAAAATTATAGTACTGTTATTCGTAGTATGTTTCTGTGTATGTTAAAAGTTGAAAAATGTGAAGAGAGCTGTCTATTCATATATCTTAAATTGAGCTGGATCTAGTGAGGTTTGGTGTCTGATTCTCTTCTGTTATTCTTTATTTATCTTTTTGTTAATCGTGTATTGTAGATTGTCTGATATGTTCTTCATATGAAATTACAGTTTATTTTTACTTGTGTCTTTTCCTTTTGTCACTTCTTTGTTTTTTGGTTTCTATTGATTTTTTTTTTGTAACTTTTTAGTGTTTGAACAACATTTTCTCTAGTTTTCCATAGATATTGAGCATACAAGTGAGTGAAATAATGATATTAGGGTCAAACCTGATGTATATACCATTTAAAATGTATGAGTCCATTTTTCTGTGTAATAGAGAAGAAGATTGTTATAATGACACTGAATATGGACAGATACATAAATAAGACTTCTATGTTGGATTAAATTACTTGTGTGTTTATTATTGTTCCAACCCCCCCTTTTACTGTACCACTTTTAATAACTTTCTAATGCATAATTTTTGAATTATGATTAGACAAGCAAGCTGTGGAGATTCCTCCTGCCATTCCTGAAGTTCTCAATGGTCAGAACAATGATGTTGATGACGCAGAAACATCATTTTCTGTTGGGAAATCTCCTCCAGAAAATGGGAATTTAGCTTTCGATAAGATCTCTGGTGCTGGGGGTCTGGGAGAGGGTACTCCTAAGGTTTGTACTTAAATTAGTTTATACTTTAAAGAAAATGTTATAACTCATAATTAAATGGGTTTATTTATACTTTTTTATATCTATCTGGTTTTGAAGCAACTTTATAACATTTTCAGAGTGAGAGATCAGATGACAAGTTTTGTGATGATATATTTGGTGAGACACCAACTGGAGTTCGGAAATTGGTAAGTGTTTTGTTAAATCCATTCTAATTATGAATGGCAGAAGCTCTTCTGTGTTTACTCAATTGGATAAGTTGCCGAGTTTGTAGTAAGTCATGATATCTTTCTGATTAAGGATAAATCTTATAAATCTTGGATAGTTGTTTATAGGAAGCCCGTCTCCCATCTCCCACCTACTGTGTTCTTTTCACTGCGATAATTTTCCCTTTCTCTCTGCCTACTCAAAGTTTGCTTTGGTATAATTCCCACAACATCTCTCACTCCTCTAAATCCAATCTAAGTGGCAATAATAATTGTCGTACCTATAGTGCAATGTGTGATTTTTACTGCTGGGTTCTAATCTAACTTAACCAACTTATCTAGCAACTACTGTTTACAGTTATTTGCTTCTATTATATTTTTCTTCATCTTTTTTTATGCTTGACTTCCGTTGTTAAGCTATTTCTTGTTTATTTTGTTTGGGGTTGTACTTTTATGTTTGTTTTCTTTTTATATTAATATTTCCTCCCTTCTTTGCAGGGAAAAGAAGATGGTTTACGGATTGAGAGGGGTGGCTTACATGACAATTGGGATGATGCAGAGGGGTATTACAGTAAGTTATTCATTTGATTGTTTCTAGCTATTTTGATCATTCTCTTTTGATTGTTGCCTTGAGGCTTGGCTAATTTTTTTGGCCTTGTGTTTGCCATGCCTTGGTCAGAACACTATTAGTTGGGTTTTGGAACTTTGCTTATTGGGGATGCATCCTTCTTTTTAAGTTTTGGAAAGTTCTTGAAAACATAAATGCTGATTCTTTTTTTGAACATTTGTTTTTGGGCCTTGGCCCTCTTTCCCTCCTCAAAAAAAAAAAGAGCCCTGAACAAGCATTTTTAGTTGTTACTCATATGGTGAAATTTAAGATTCAAAAGTCAGCCTTATGCTTAACATTTGGCAACCATGTCTTTTACACATCTTTTGTAACAATTTCTTTATTGAAGTATTTCCAATTTTACAGTGGATCTTTTGGGGTATACCTGTCAATACGAAGTGGAAAATCTCTTGGGGCAAAAGAATTACTGTTAGATATCTGTTTTTCTGTTCGGTGTTATATTGTTATATTGCTATGTGATTTTGCAGGCTATCGTTTTGGTGAAATACTTGATGGCCGATATGAAGTCACTGCCGCTCATGGAAGGGGTGTCTTTTCAACAGTTGTTCGGGCTAAGAATCTTAAAGATGGTAATGGAGAGCCCGAAGAAGTAGCTATAAAAATTATTCGTAATAATGACACTATGTGAGCAGCCTTGATTTCCTGGGTATCCTCATTAAAATTCCTGCTTTTAGCTTGGACCTCTTTTACTCACTGTTATGTCTCTAATGTGGCACAGGTACAAGGCTGGTATGGATGAGTTAGTCATATTGAAGAAATTAGTAGGTGCTGATCCAGATGATAAGCGTCATTGTGTTCGTTTCCTTTCAAGTTTTAAGTACAGGAATCACCTCTGTTTAGTTTTTGAATCTCTTCATATGAATCTGCGTGAGGTTTTGAAGAAGTTTGGTCGCAATATTGGCCTTAGGCTAACTGCAGTGAGAGCATACGCAAAACAACTTTTTATTGCATTGAAGCATCTCCGAAACTGTGGTGTTCTCCATTGTGATATAAAGCCAGATAATATGTTGGTATGCCTAAAATACTGTTTTGTGGTTAGATTGTTTCTTTCCAAAGGAATATTAATTTTATTGGTTGGTTTGGTTCTTCTCAAGAAGAAATATCCATTTTCTTCTTACTTTTTTTTTTCCAACTTCCTCTTTTGACCAGGTGAATGAGGCTAAAAATGTGTTGAAGCTTTGTGACTTTGGTAATGCCATGTTTGCTGGTAAAAATGAAGTTACACCATATCTTGTGAGTCGCTTTTATCGTGCCCCTGAAATAAGTAAGTTTCATTCACTGTGCTTAAATTTTCATATTCCCAAGTCCTAACCAATTTTTTCTTGTTGAATATCTTATGGTTGCTAACTGTTGGGCTTTTGAATTTATATATGCAGTACTTGGCTTGCCTTATGATCATCCATTGGATATGTGGTCGATAGGTTGTTGTTTGTATGAACTCTATACAGGGAAAGTTCTTTTTCCAGGTTCTACAAACAATGACATGCTACGGCTTCACATGGAATTGAAGGGCCCTTTTCCAAAGAAGATGCTACGAAAGGTAAACATTTATTTTTTATTTAATTGTTTCTCATGAGTGTTTTGCCACTGTCTGAGCTTTGCGAATTAATTGTTTTAATGTTTGATACAGTAGGTTTGTTTTTGTACTCTTTATGTTTTTTTTTCTCTCTGTTGCGGCTTCAGTTACTAAATTTATCCTCTTATGTGGTATGTATCTTCAATTGTTTATGTTGTGTGTTTCTAATGGTATCTAGTTATTCTTATAATCGTGTTTGCAGGGAGCATTTGCTGAACAGCATTTTGATCAGGACCTGAATTTTCTTGCTACAGAGGAGGACCCTGTAACGAAAAAGGTGAGCTAGACTCTGGTATTGTATTTCTAATTTGATTCTGTTGTCCTTGTTATATTGAATGAATGAATTTTGAAGTGTGTTAATAATGGGTGGTTATTTTATTGTTCAGACCATTAAGCGGATGATTGTCAACATAAAGCCAAAAGATATTGGAACAATCATCACTGGCTCCCCTGGGGAGGATCCAAAAATGTTAGCCAACTTTAAGGATCTTCTGGAAAAAGTTTTTGTCTTGGATCCAGACAAGAGGTTGACAGTCTCACAAGCATTGAATCACCCGTTTATCACTGGCAAGTGAATAATGTTGCTGATTTTGACTCCCGAAATGATGTTCGCTGATATTTGTACATAATATTCCAATTCATATTGAGATTCTAATCATTTGGCATTATTTATCTTCTCTGTACGGCCCAAGGGGTAGCAGCACAGTTGTTGTCCTGTTGAAGTGAAAAAGGGTGATGTCTGGTCAGGCGAACACTTCACTGGCAGTTCTTTCAGTGGAATGTACTGTTTCTATTGTAAGATAACACGCCAGAGGCGGTTTCTTCCTTCTTGTGTGGCCATTGTGAAATTTAATCTTTGTTAATTTCACTTAGTTTAGCCATTTGTACTTTGAACATTGCTCTTGCAATTAAATCCATGGAAATTTTATTTTGAGAAATTCACTTTCGTATAAATTGTAAACTTGTGCTTCTATGATGATCCTTTGCAGAAGATAGACTGGTTACTTCTTTCTTCTCTTTTTTCTTATTATGTATCTACATTGCATTGTTTTTGGTTAATTTTCTTTACCTACGTTATATTCTGGTTCTCCTTTTTAGTCACTATTGCTGCCACTGCATATTTCTTTACCAAACTTGCTTGAATTTTAGAGATTCTAATTTAGTTTTTCATTCAGGAGACCTGCCACTGGTTTGAGGCATCCCTCCCGTGCTTAAATGCTTAAAAGGCACCCAGGAGAAGGTACCTTGGTTTGTTTATTGGGAGATTAATTTGACTGCACTGGAATGAATTATGATTTCCATTACAAATTTCTTCAATAAACTCGTACTAACTTTATTTTGAATTATGAATTGGGGGAATTTATTAAGATGAGTTTGGATGGTCTTTTTTGAGTCTTGAGGAACTTCAATGGTTGGTGTTGCTCTCCAATTACATGTGAGCATGTTATTTTGCATTTTAGGCAAGGTAGATTTGTTAGGCCGTTAGGGGAATGGGAGTGGGTTGGGTTGGTATGTTAAGTGGTTTTTTTTTTTTTTTTTTTTTTTATGGGGGCAATGGAGATGGTTTGGTATAACTAAGTGGTGCTTTTTCTGCTTTGTGGGTGTTTCTTGCTGTCATGGCTTGAGTCAGGCTGTATATAGGTATTGTTTGTTAAATTTATATTTTAGCTTTTCTTTCCATCAAGCAGTTTGAATTCTTTTTGCATTTAGTTTCTTAAATTTTCCTATATTGCATATCCTAATGAAATTGCATTGCGTCTTATTCATGGGTGGTCACTATGGAGGCATTTACATTGGAGGTGTTTGGCTGTATTCTTGAAGCGAATTCGTAACTCAGTGAGTAATTTGATTCAGAAACTTTTGTTTTGTTAAGCTTGTGGTACGGGTTTAAGTTGATGCTGCTTTTATTTAACTGAAGTTTCAGGGTTTTGATTTGGTTTTTGCCTTTTTAGGTACCATACTTTGGTCCTGCAATTTTTGTAAGTATGTTTAACTTGAAAATAAGGAACAACAGTAGAACAACTGATTATGGCTGAATTGTCTGAGTCAATTTCACTCAGCATACAGGTATTTATATACATGAGAAATTAATTACAACTTCTATTTACAAGAAGAATAATTAAAGACTTAAACCATTCCCCATGACACTATTGTTTCCAAAGCTAACTATCATATTTCTCATGGTAACTAATTCAATATTCAACACTCCCCCTCAAGCTGGAGCATATAAATCATATGCACCAAGCTTGTTACATATGAACTGTACCCGAGGACCCCTAAGAGATTTGGTAAAAATATCTGCAAGTTGATTATTTGAGCTAACGAAAGCAGTCACTACTTCTCCACTTTGTATCTTCTCTCTCACAAAATGACAATCAATTTCTGTGTTTGGTCCTCTCATGAAACACCGGGTTAGAAGCGATATGTAGGGCTGCCTGATTATCACATATAAGCTTTATCTTGCCTGGTTCACACAATTTGAGTTCATTGATTAATTGTTTCAGCCATATTAGCTCACATGTTGCAAGTGCCATAGCACAATATTTTGTTTCTCCACTCAATCTTGCCACAACACTTTGTTTCTTACTTTTTTAGGATATTAGGTTTTCACCTAAAAGAACACAATAACCTGATGTAGAATGTCTATCGAATGGAGAACTTGCCCAATCTACATCTGTGTATGTCCTTTATCTTCATATAATAGGCCTTTTCCTAGAGCCCTTTTGATATATTTAAGAACTTTAATGGCTGCATCCTAATGTCTTTCACATGGTGAGTTGAGAAATTGACTAAGGATGCTCATAGCAAAGGATATATCTGGTCGAGTAACAGTCAAATAATTTAATCGGCCAATCAACTTGCAATATTTGGCTGGATCAGATAATGGTTCTCCTTGATCTGGATTGAGTTTAGCATTAGGATCCATTGGTATACTATTGGCCTAGAATCCAACATTCCAATTTCCTTGAGAATGTCTAATGCATATTTTCTCTGTGAGATGCCACTTCTATTTCTAGGAAATATTTCAACCTTCCAAGATCCTTAGTCTGAAAATGATCAAATAGGTGTTATTTTAACTTCACAATTCCTTCTTGATCATCTCCAGTGATAACAATATCATCGACATAAACAATCAGATATATGGAAGTTCCAGAGGAGGAATGATGATAGAATTGGCCTCACTGCGAACCATACCAAAATTTGATATAACAGTACTGTATCTACCAAACCAAGCTCGAGGAGGCTGTTTCAAGCCATATAAAGATTTGCGCAAACGATAGACCAAGTTAGACTCCCCCTGAGCAACAAACCCCGGAGGTTGCTCCATATACACTTCTTCTTGGAGATCAACATGTAAGAATGCATTTTTAATATCAAGTTGATAAAGTGGGCAGTGGCAGATGGCTGCCATGGAAAAGAAAAGACGAACTGACACCATCTTTGCAGCCGGAGAAAAAGTATCACCATAATCAAGGCAAAAAATTTGAGTGAAACCTTTAGCAACAAGACGAGCTTTCAATCGATCAATAGCTCCATCAGGTCCCACCTTAACTGTGTAAATCCACCAACAACCCACAGTAGATTTTCCATGTGGCAATGGAACAAGTTCCCAAGTACCATTGGTATGTAATGCAGACATCTCTTCTAACATTGCTTGGTGCCAATCTGGATAGGAGAGGGCTTCGGCTATTGTTTTTGGTATAGTCACAAAAGACAAAGAAGAGATAAAAGCAAACAATGATAACTCAAAAAATTATAAACGGGATGAGGATTGCGAGTAGAACGAGTACCTTTTCGGATAGCAATGAGAGGACTGGAGATAACATCCGGAGCAGGATCTAAGGAGGGTTCAGCCACTAGTTCTGGTTGTGAATTAGTAGGGATTGCATCTGGACCATTAGCCATGCGAGGTCGACGATGATAAACTTGGAGAGGTTTATCTACAAGGACAGATGGGGTAGAAGTCGGAGTAGTGACAAGAGGTTTGTCTAAGTAAGGAACAAGTAAAACCTCAATGATAGGATGAGAGATAATATCAGATGTAGAGAAAAAATGAGTATTTTCAAGAAAGGTAACATCTGCAGACACAATAAAACGGTTAAGTTCAGGGGAAGAACATCGATATTCTTTTTGAAATCTAGTATATCCCAAGAAGACACACTTGATAGAACGAGCAGTTAACTTATCTTTCCTTGGTGTAAGATCATGAACAAAACAAGTACAATCAAATATGCGTAGTGGAAGAAAGAAAATAGGTTCGTGAGGAAATAAAATTGAATGAGGTATTTGATCTCGCAAGATAGAGGAGGACATACGATTAATGAGGTAGCATGCAGTAAGGATCACTTCACTCCAAAATCGAAGGGGAACATGTGTATGAATAAGCAGAGTGCGAGCGGTTTCTAGTAAGTGGCAATGTTTGCGCTCAACAACTCTATTTTGTTGTGGAGTGTGTGTACAAGAAGACTGATGGAGAATACCTTGCGAAGCCATAAAAGATGAAAAAGATGCCGAAAAATATTCACGAGCATTATCACGACGCAAAATTTTAATAGAAGTACTGAACTGTGTATGAATTTCAGAAGAAAAGGATTTGATTATAGAAAACAATTCAAATCTTTCTTTCATTAAATATAACCAAGTACAACGGGAATAGTCATCAATTAAGGTAATGAAGTAACATAAACCTTGACAAGAAGGAACACGGGTTGGACCCCAAACATCTGAATGAATAATGGCAAATGGAGATGCAACTCTCTTATTGACACAATTAGAAAAAGAAGTGCGAACATGTTTTCCTAATTGACAGGACTCACACTCTAAGTTATTAAGACTCGATAGACTAGGAATCATTGTTTGGAGCTTGGATAGGCTGGGATGTCCCAAGCGACAATGAATAAATTTTGGAGACTCAACTGCGGCACAAGATACTAATGAACTTGGTATGGTTAGTCAATACAGTCCTTGAGATTCACATATGGTACCAATCGTCTGTCCTGTTCCCCGATGCTGCACAATAATGGAATCAGCAAAAAAAGGTAACAGAACAATTAAGTGAATGAGTAAGTTGGCTAACAGAAATTAAATTAAAGGGATTGTTAGGCATATAGAGAACAAATTTTAAAGGTAATGTGGAAAGAGGTTTAGCTTGACCTATCCCTTTAGCACAAATTTTAGAACCATCAGCCAAAGTAATGGATGGAAGAAAAACAGGTTGTTCAAGTGTAGAAAGGACAGAAGAAGTACCAGAAATGTGATCAGAAGCACTTGAATCAAGGACCCATGTCCAAGAGGGGAAGAATGAGAAATATAGGCAATAGGATTACCAGAATGTGCAACCTAAGCAATGGGAGTAGAAGCCTCCTTCGATACTTGGTACTTGAGAAACTCATTATAGTCATTTCCTGAAACATAAATACCATGTGTTTCTTGTGGGTGTTGGAGGACGACCATGAAGTGCATAACACCGGCCTTGGGTGGGGCCTACTCAGTGGCAATAGGTACAAGTAAGTCGTGAAGCACGTTTACCACGATTGTTACCACGACCACGACCACGACCACTTCCAAGTCCTCCTCGAATGGAAACCTAGGAAGAGGATTGAGATGCTAATGCGGCATGATCAACATTGCTAGCTTTAAGTGAGGGGCCTGATTGCAGAAGTTGTGCAAAGACATTTTCAATGGAGGGAATAAGTGTGGTGCCCAAGATTTGTTGCCGAAGGGATTCAAGTTCTGTTAGAAGCCCCAACAGGGTAATTATCAAAAATAGTTTTTGTTGTTGAGCACTATGAGCATTAGCATTAGCAACATAGGGAAACAGGTTTGAATATTCCTCCATAACAGCTTCTACAACTCTAACATACGATTCCATATTTGTACCCTTAAGCTTCAAACTATGCATCTTTTGGATAACGTTATACATCCTTGCAATATCATTTGAATACAAGACTTTAGCCCAATCCCATACCTTTTTGTATTTCTTGTATGCCCGAAACATTTGAGATTTTCTTTGGATCAATAGACTGCCACATCAGATTACATAATTGGGCATCAACTTTCTTCCAAGTTGCTCGATCAGCTGCTGGAATATCATCTTCTTTCTTAGAAAGATGATCTTCATATCCTTGGCCCATGAACCAAAGTTCCACATAATCTGCCCATGCTAGATAATTCTTACTACTTGTCAACTTTTCAGTAGTCATAGTAGTACTTCTAGAAACAACAGAGGTCAGTACAAGTGATTTCTCACCATTGGAGGATGTTACCTCTGAATCTGACATGCTGGAACAGGAATCAAGAGGCTGCGTAGAGGTTTAGAAAGGCCGAAAATAACCTTAGAAGGATGCTGGAATAACGACGACACAACAGAAAGCAATAAACCACCACCAAAAAATACCAACAATCCAAATGGAGAGAAAAAGGCAAGATAAACCTGAAGCAAACCCAAGAACACAGCAACAGAGGCGAAACAGAGGGCCAAACAGGTCGTGGAGGAGGCCGGCGAGGACTGGGCTTCACTGGAAATGGCACGGCGAGTTGGCCGGTGGAAGCAGCTGCCAAAAAGAGGGTCTCACGTGCTCCCACGCTGGCAAAAAACTGAAGCTGGGCAAATTCAGGCGACCGGCGCGTGGCGGCAAGTTGGAGCTCCGGCAGCAGCTCAGTTCCGGTGGTAGGCCAAGCGGAAGGTGGCGAACACGGTGGTGTGGTCGGCCGGAGGAAAAACGGAGTGCTGAGGTGTAGATCAGAGAAGACAGTCGCGGGAGCGGAAAAAAAAGGTAAGAACTGACACGGCTGAAAGTGGTTCAACTAGAAGGAAGGAAAACCAGAGCTGGGTCGGAACTCTCTTTGATACTAACTTGAAAATAAGGAACAACAGTAGAACAACTGATTATGGCTGAATTGACTGAGTCAATTTCATTCAGCATACAAGTATTTATATACATGAGAAATTAATTACAACTTCTATTTACAGGCAGAATAATAAAAGACTTAAACCATTCCCCATGACACTATTGTTTCCAAAGCTAACTATCATATTTCCCATGCTAACTAATTCAATATTCAACAGCTTTAAGTACAATTCCTTTCTCATCTTTGTCTGATTTGATGGTCCGTGGAGTCCAGTTTCCTATGATGATCACTCCAAGTTATCATTTTTTTTTTTGAATTTTTTGATATTTTACAGTTTCCCAAATTTGATGTATTGCAAGTTCATAACTATTTCATTAAAATTTCCAGCAGTGTTTCTGATGGTGAATGTCAGTGGTGTTTATTAAAACAATTTGACTATAGTTTTCTAAGCCTATGTTGTTGCTTCTAACTTCTAAGCATGATGTTCTTGGCTATATTCTTCCCTTGTGTGTTTTCCTGAACTCCTAATTGTATCTTATCAACTTGCCTTTTGGTCAGTAGCTTACTTTTGTCTTGACACGTGTTGGTGAGCTTGTCAATTCAATGTTTTATTTTAGAGGATAGAGTAGTTTTAAAAACTACCCTCTAGTTGTAATTGGAAACTATTTGTAATTGGACATTTTACCTTTAGTTGTGGCTAGTTTCTATGTTAGATTTTGAATAAATCTCTGTTAAGAGTCTCACATCGCCTGTCTCTATTTCGGGTGCAGTTTATATATTTGTTGGGTCACTTTACTTAATGCCAATTGGTTTTAAGTTGGAATCTCACATGGTATCAAAGCCAAAATCTCATTTTCATTGCCTACTTCGTTAGGCTTGTTTCTGTCTACTTCGTTAGGCTCACCTGTTCCGTCCAGGCATGTGTGGAGGGAGAGTGTTAAGAGTCTCACATCGCCTGTCTCAATATTTCGAGTGCGATTTATATATCTGTTAGGTCACTCCATGTAATGTCAATTGGTTTTAGGTTAGAATTTCACAATCTCTTTCACTTTCCTTGATGTATGTCATCATTTGCCTTATTTAATATCCTGATCTTTCCTTATTTTTGAAAATAATCACCTGTTGCTTAATGTGATGTAGTTAAAGCACATGTTTAGTTTTGCTAAGTTTTATACGAAATTAGCTTTTTAGCCTAAAGCTCTCTCTGCTATCAGAAGCCTTTCTGAACACAAGATAAGCTAATCAAAACACATATTAACTTTGCAAGTAGAAAGGGAAAAACCTTTTTTCACACAGATTTTATCTGGTATATGTTCTAAAATATTGTATATAGGTTCATAAGTTAACTGAAGGTGCTTCAGTATTAATCTAGATTCCCACAGTTCCAATGTTTGTAGGCAAGAAATGCTGCAAGACTGATACTTCTTGGTGAGCACTAATTGAGACATCTACTAGAAGTGAACCTAGAGAATAATGAAATAAATTTTTTTAATGGCAGCTACTTAAATATGAATTGGTGGGAGAAGGGGCACCAGTTGAATCCCCTTTCAATTTCCTCTTTTAGGAATTGCTACCTCCACCTGCTCTTCTCTTTTCGGATTATGACTGGCTTCCCCACAGATTTTGGTGTTGCAAATTTAGATTTTGGCTCAATGAACTAGAATCTTTTCTCGCATGTTTTTCCTTTGAATGTTTCTTTTTGTTACTGCATGTAATTATGATAAGAATGTACGGCAGTGATCCCAATTGAATAAACATTTTTGCAATAGATGGTTCTAATTCTAGTTTCATCTGTTAGTTGTGATAGTTCCTTTGGTTGATGTGTGGAGTATTTAGGCTAATTGATCCACTGCTTGTCTTAGTATACAAAGTTAAACTCAGGATCCTACTATGGATTTTTGAGGGGTGGACCATGGGATCAGATTGAGGATCATAAGGTTCTACAAATAATATAGAAGTGTTTAAAATATATAACAAAATCAGTAAAATACTGAAAACATAATATCTTGCAATATGTCATGAACTTGAGATAACATGCCTAATAAATCCCTTTATTGGAGACTTTCCATTGAGAAAATTAATGCATAAATAAAGACCAGATTCAATAAGATTTAGCCATTGGTGGCTATTTTTTTTGGATTCTGGGGATTGGGGGGATATAGATTTTATCATTTCGTTTGCTGTAACTTCATTAAAATTGAGTTACTTTTGCTAGGCCATCTAATTTTTGTGGATTAAAATATTTATTCAACTGTCCGTAAATAAAAAATTTCAGCAAATAAAAATTTGGCAGTATCAGTTGGATCCCAGACAATTGTGTGATCTTAACAGTACTATAGTGATCCCACTTGATTCGGATTCTATGCCCGTTCTAGATTGCTAGTGTATTGTAGGATTGTAAAATCCTACAATCTGGATCTAGATTTTAATGACCTTAATAGTATATGATCTCTATTTTATTCTTAAGCCTTTGCTTTAGAAATAAAAATGGATGTTTGAGGCTGAATGGCACAGATACACCTTGAAAATGTGTATTATCTCTACTTTTTCTTGTGCTTCATCTTATATGGAACCTTGTCTACTTTCTCATGACAACTTGAGCTTTTATTAATTGTGTTTGAATGCTTGATTTTAAACTTCAAATATGCCAATTAGTGTTTATGGTTAACAGAAATCCCTGAATAGAGCTAGGGTAGGGTGTAGAGTGACTCTTACTGAGCCATTTTAAAGGAAATTGATATTCAAGTGCCTCAGCTTGATAATACATTGTTTATGTTAAATTTATCACATCTGATTCTGAATGTGAAGCAAATCATATCTAGTGTCTCAAATCTCTTTATTGATGGGATAACTTGGTAACTTAAAGAAAATAAGGAAATTATTTTGGTTGCTTTTTAAAGTTTTAAGTTGGGGATAAGGGGAGGCTTGAAATAATGGCGTCATTTATTATGAGCCCATACATACAGTTGGGAAATGCATATTTTGGTTGTTGGCATGCACCAACAAGCTATGTAGAACCAAATTTTATTTAGGGGTTTTTTTCCTATCTTTCTTGGTATAATAATGGTGCCAAAGGTCCCAGGCCCAATGAAAAAAAAAAATTAAGCTAAAAGCCTAAAACATAGTGGGGCAAAGTTATCCCCTTATCAACAGTAATCAAACTGAAAGAAGTTTCATCTAGAGAGTTCAGAGTGAGATTAGCCAATCTATCAGCTATAATATATATTGCTTTGCACTAAGCAACTCTGGTGGTCCAGTCTCTAGCACTCACTCCGTGAAAATTTCTCTACCTGTACTAGTTACCTCTTGGCTTCTTAGTGGTGAGCACCTGAACCGACCAACACTTTGGAGTCATTCTCTAACGAGAAACTCCTAGGAAGCTGAAGACAGCACCTTGAAACTCTGCACTAAAGGATTTCTGCTGGCTGATATTCGTCTGATGCTATGGTTCTGCTCTCGCAGATTCCCTTAAAAATAAAGTCTGTTTTGTAACTTCCTCTAAAACCAATAGATCACTTCCCGAAATCAACATTGTGTATATGTGTACATATTCAATGAAGACAATGGTTTGACTTGTTGGGAACAAGATATTTAATTAGATTTAAATATTTTATAATCTCTCTCTCTCTCTCTCTGTGTGTGTGTTTGTGTGTGTTGCAAAGGATTTGAATCCTATCATTACCTAATACCTGAGGAGTGGGGTCGGTGAAAGATAAACGTCCATTCGTGAAGAATAACTTCAACCTTGGGTTGCTGAAGGCTGCAGTTGTGACATCCTCAACAAAGCCCATGATCTTTTGTCTCAGATTCTCCACTCTATGAAGCCCTCTGAAAAAGGCTATTTCATGTTGTTTCCACAAAAGCCAACAACAGGTTAGCACCCAAACACAAGAATTTGTGTGTATGTATCATATGAACAAAGGTTCATTAGACTAAGAAATATGGAAAATAAAAATACAATAAAAGTTCTGAGAGTGAAGGAAAGGGAAACACTAGTGAGCTACCTCTCATGAAGTTGATTGTTGAAGTGAAGGAGGATAGAGAATATGATCAAGGAAAGAAAGAGGGAGACAACCAGCATAGTTTGTAAAGCATGTGGACAATTGCTGTCTATTGAACCAATAAATTTGACTTGCAGTTGCAGATTGAAGCTGCAGAGGTGGCATTGTGTGTCTCTGATGTTTCTCATGATAGGTAGTTCTGGTTATAGAAGAGTTTTCATGTTCTTTTATAAATCTACTTGTGTTTCTGTATCCTGTTTGGTTTGTAGCTGTAGAACTGTAATGGTTTTACTAAGTTGAGTGCTTTATGCCAGTCTTGTTGGAAGGGGGAGGTATCATAAGCACTTTCTAATTCGTTTAACAAGCTGACAGAATTAGTGATATGTTAGTTGAATCATGAAAATACTCAACTGTTTTGGTCACTTCTCTAACATATCATAGAATACTGTGGGAGCTAGTGATACATACACACTCATTCTTGTGTTTGGGTGTAATTTGGTCACTTCTCTAAAATATATGAATCATGACAGTATTAGTGATATGTTAGTTGACAGTATTATTACTTATTTCATAACCTAGTTACGGTGGGAGCTAGTGAGCTACCATTCCTGAAAGGTGTAATTATGGAAACTCAGTTCTTGAAACTATGTTTCTAGTTCTGGAATGGTGGTTGTGCTGCTGCTGCTGTTGTTATGCCGTTAATGACCATGATAAGTGATCATGAGTATTTCATTTAGCCGTTCTCTTACCTTTAAAGTGGTTCTGTTTTGAGCTGGTTGGGCTGACCTGCTGATCTTTTTAGATTCAGCTTCTTTAGATTCCCCTTGCATGTTGCTATTGATTGCAATCATTTAGATGTGTGCAGTGTACGAAGGTTAGATGAGGTCCCAAAGTGAATTAATTATCCTAAGCTACTGAAGTGAAGTAATGTTCTAAACAGGTGCACCGTGCATAATCAATATAATCACAGCCATAGGTTGTGTACATATTAATGTGAACATCGATAACTATTGTAGTCTTGTGTTGAAATGGTAGTTAGTCTTTTTTTTAACATTGTATTGCTAGATATTTTTTTAATTGTTTTGGTGAATGCGTTGTGCATAACGGATTACTAACATTGAATTTCATGATCTTATACTTGAAGGCCAAGTCTACATAAATATTGTCAAATTTGTTTATTAATTTATTTGGTTTGTTTTATTGAATAATATAGATTTTTTATAGAGAAAAAAAAAGATTCATTGAGAACAAAGTTTAATGGTATTTACAAATTGAAAAAGATATATTAATTCTAAAAAGAATAAAAATTAAATATATTTTATACATTGAACTAACTAATTATGTAATTTTATTCTGTTTGAAGATTATCGTCTGAGTATATTTTATATTGGAGATTAATGTTGAAGTTTGAAAATGTATTATACTTCTTAAAATATTTTTTTATTGTTATTGGCAAAGTAAATTTTCCAAGCCTATTAATAACATGGTATTATAATAACAATTACATAATAAATTGAACAATTATATTATGTTCACATCCTTTGAATGTCTATGATTCTATAACATTTGGTGGAATATTTTTATAATCTAAAAATAGGTAAAAGAATAATATATAAAAGCTTATTTCGTTGATTGAAGGTGATTATGTTTTCATATTATTTTTCACTTCAATTTTAATAAATCATATTTTTTATCCATTATCTATTATATTTTGATTGTAACTTTCAATAATACTTTCAATTCTCATTGCAAGTAGTAAGTGTATGATTTAATTTTATCAGTCTTTGATGTTATCAACAATCAAAAAGTTAAATAAATCTGATTGATAGTTAAAACATGTATTTATACTCTGTGAACAAGTTTTGCAATAATTTATTTTTGTTTTATTCTGACTAGACTTAGTACATGTTTGTTTTAGATTAAATTAGTTTAGATAAGGTTTTTTTAGAAAAAAATATATTTTAATAGCATTTAATTATGTTTGGCAAAATTAGTTTTAGTTTTTGTATAAAATTTAATGAAAAATAAAATTTTTTTTGAAAATTGAAGTTTATGATTTGAGTTTATAGATTATTTTTTACATTTTGATATGTAATATTATTTTGTTTTCAATCAAATAATTTTTTTAATCATTATATATTTATTTTATTAATTTAATGCATAAAAGCGATTCTTTTTTAAATAAATAAAATAAGTTAATTTAAAATTATTTTTTTTTAATATCTAACGTAAAAATAAATTGATTAGTTAATAATCAATTATAATCAATTATTGAAATAATTAAAGTTTTTAATTGAATCAAATACACACTTTTTGTTTGTTTCAAATTAAATTAGCTTAAATTAGCTTTTTTTTTCAGAAAAAAGTTGTTTCAATAATGTTTAATTATATTTTAAAATTAATTTTAGTTTTTGCATGAAACAATATAAAATAAAAAAATTAATTTAATTTTTATAATGGTGAAGATTAGACTTTATGATTAGTTTATAGATTATTTTTTACATTTTGATATGTAAATATTATTTTGTCTCAATTAAATAAATTTTTTAATCATTCTCTACTTATTTTGGTAATTTAATGATAAAAATAATTTTTTTTATCAAACAAAATAGATTAATTTAAAATCAGGTTTAAATTTAAATATTAAATATAAAAATAAATCGATTATTACAAAGTTTTTATATAATCGATTATAATCGATTATTGAAATAATTAAAATTTTCACAGTTGAATCAAACACACACTTACTGATATCAACTTTTTTTTTCTCCATTTGAACGTAGGTTTAATTTGGAATTTCCAAAATTTATTATATATATAGCCTTCACACAAGTATTTATCTAATTCAGTTTGTTAAATCTTAGTCAAATATATTTATTCTGTATTACTATGTATTATTATTGCATTTGATTTATTAATCCTTTTTTAAGGCTGATTATGTTTTGAAGGTCGGAACAAAAGTAATTGGTCAGTAAATGAGCTTTAGAATTATTATAATGAATAATGCTATTGTTAATTTTATAGGATTTTAAACTATATTACTTAACTGCTATTTTGTTCAATTTATTATGTAGATGTTCTTTCGTTCCTTTGTCTAATTTGTAAAATTTAGTTGATATTATTCATGAAAAGTGTTGTAACTTAAAGAGTGTATTACTATCTTTGCCCGAATACTATTTTATTGTTATTGTCAAAGTAAAATTTTCAAAAAAATAATTGTTTGATTTTGATGTGTTGTCTTTGTAACTGGCCCGTAGAGTAGAGGTGTTATTCAGAGCTTAAAAATGGATTAGACATCATTATCTTTGTCGGAAACCACATTTGGTTAACCTAAACACATGGCGAGGACGAGTAAATGCTGACATTTCAAATGCGCTCAAAATTTGGAGTATCAGTTATAAAATTAACATGGTTTTTGTTCTACTTCTTGAGGGATTAAATAAATCGGTTGGATATTGTAGACAGTCTATCCTTGTTTGGTAGCTTTGATTTTTGACCAATAAATAAATTTTTTCCAATCTCTGGTTTACAATCAATACTTTCTGTTAGGGTAATATATATTCACTTTATTAAGGTACAGTCTTTAACTTATTTTTTAAGTATTTTTCTTTTATCATTTAATTCTCTGTAGTTTAATTTTAAGTGGAAATTTACTTTTCAATATAAATCAAATGAAAGTAAACATCAAAATAGGTAGCGTCGGTTCAAATTTCATGGGTTAAGTGATGACAATTTTTTTTTTTGGATAACAGTAGGGTTTCGTGGAATGCGTGTGCCATACATTGTGTTCGATTTAAATTGATATAAGTAATGTTTTTACTAAAAATTAAGCTATAATTCAGGGTTAAGTGTTAACAAAAAAATGTGGGTACTGGGTAAGTTATTCAAGAATTATACTTTACAGGGAAAAAATAAAAAGTGATCATCTTACATTATTTTTGAACTAACATTATTTTTCACACCATTTTGATTGATTGTGATTGAGAGAGAGAAAGTGATAAGAAAAAATAAATATGATGAATGATATTAGATGAGATGTGAAAAGAAGTTTATGCACTATTTGTGGTAAATATATCAGTGTTGGGATAAAATATATGTTACCCTCTTATAATTAAGGAATGGAGTATTATGTTGCTTTTCTGTTTTTATTTTTAGATATGTTTTCATTTATAATTATAAAAATGACATATTTTTTATTTTATTTATTATTTTCAAAATTATATGAAAGAAATAGTAAAAATATTTTATTTTTATGTAAAAATATTTTATTTATATTTAAAAATAATTAATAATTTATTAATTTTATTTTCATAAGTTTTAATTAACAGTTCAATAAAATAAGCTCAAAATAGCTTATATGAATTTTAAAAGCTGTTATGATAAACTCATTCGGATAATACTAAAATGCTTCATAAGTACTTATTATAATGGAAAAATAATCATCTTACACTTTTTTTAGGGGTGTAGAAGTCTATTTACATACTTTTTAAAGGATGTGATTGAGTAAGAGAAAATGATAGAAAAAGTATATATAATTCACTCTCCAGTCCCTTCCTCCTTCTTAATCTCTTGAATTGCAATAAATATTAGATGAGATATAAAAATAAATATATATCTATTTGATGTAAGGTCCAAAATTACAAATAAACTGGAAATATGTGCCTCTAAATGGGGCCTTTATATCAAATAATATGGAGGCCCATAATATGGATATAAGTCATACACATAACCACTCACAGGGTTTAAAGTAATTCTAAATAAATAAATAATAAACTTCAATATTGATATAAAATTATAATTTAATCCTAATGATTAATTAAAATATTTATTTATTATTTGGTTTTTGTATCACATGGTTAAAAAATATATATTGAAATTATTGCCATTATTATTTTTATATGGAGCTTGAATATGAATGATATTAGTAAAAGCAGCTTTAAATTTAATTTTCTCGAAAAGCAAATACATGCTTCTTTTTTTGATCAAGAAATACATGCTTCTTTAATTTCTATATGCAATTACCCTAAAAACAAAAAGCCTAAAATAAAAAGCAGAAAAAGAAAAAGAAATGCTAAACATATATATTAATTAAAATTTCTTCATGAAAGCAGCACAAATCTGATGTGGAAGCAATTATATATGGGAAACCGTGTTATTTCTATACGACCAAACTAATATATGGTCCATCAAAAAAACTAATTGGTCATTGGAATTCGTATAACCATTGGTAGAAAATTTTTCTAGGATAAAGTAATATTATGATTAAATGAATTCAATTTAATTTAGACAACATTAAAACTCCATTTGGTTAACCCCTACTTTTCTTTACTGTCACTGCCTTCTCCGACTCCTTCCCCATTGAAAACGGGTCCCTATCGACATTCGAGTCCGACAGGAACAACCAAACGAGCCTCTGGGCGATACTGTCGACTTTACAAGATCTAGACACAAACTCATCACTTTCCTACGTTATTGAAAGGGGTCGTTTGATTGGAAGGTACCAGATTTAAAGGAATTGTTTGATTGTTATTGAAACAGGTGATGATTTTGTTTCCATTTTCCTTGAATTCAATCTTCTCTCTCAGTTTAATTATATTTGAAAAATGTTTTTTACACACCATTTTATTAGCACTTAAACTTACACCTTTCTTATTTAGGTAAAAAAATAGTCTGTATTGCAACATGTACTTTTATTATTTTATTACTTAAAAAACAAGAGATATAATAAAAAATAGTGTGCAAATAATATTGTTAATTACATTTAGTTCACATTTTTTGTGTGTGACATAACCCGTGTGGGAAGCTTAGTAAGATTTCGGAGATTCTCACTTTTTTTCTTTATATATATATTTTAAATTATTTTCCTCGATTACATAACATTGCTTGGAAAATTCACAAACAAAAAGATAATATGTTCATGATTAGTTGGTTGCGTATAAGGTGGATCACCTAGTCAATAAACCATTGGTGGACCACTTGTTTAGAGCCATTGACATGATATGAAAATAGATTAATGACTGTGAGTGAATACTTGCAACTTGTGTAACAGGTAAATAAATGAAGTATATATTGGTTATTGCAACATGATTCTTACCTTTGGCACCGAAGATTGAGAGGAATCAGATTTGCAAGTAGCAATGTAGATTAGAGGTTATAGTTTCTCTTTCTATAGCTCTCAGTCTCTTCCTCCTTCTCAATCTCTCTCTGAATTCGCAACAAGAAAGTCCCCTAGAATCCAAGTTTCGCGCAGGAGTGCTCAACAATGGCGGTTTCCTCCATAACACCAGATCTGAACCTTTTGACCCTTGTCTCAGATCTGCCATGGCTTTGCAGCGGTTCCCTGAGTTGGCTTGCAGCAGCACCACCACCACCAACTAAGCCTCAAATATTAAGACGGACTAAGATACAAATTTTAATAAATTTAGGACTTCTTCATAAATAAATTAAGGGGATCACTTACAAATATCCTAAACCTATTGGAGCAGGTAAATTTGAGTGGCCCTTTAGTGGACCATTAACCAGGTGGTCTACCATTAAAGCCACCTAATTAGTTTGGTAGTATTTTTTCCGTAGAAGTCTCACTTAAAATTAATTTGTTCCACTTATCATTTTATGGTACAACCCAAAAAATTGAGGTTTCTATAAAATGATAGTATTCTTTTTTGGTCCATTAATTATTCATTAAATAAAATTGATTGAATTCATTCAATCTATTGAACATATTATTATGTGTGCTATTTGTGACAGAATTAGATTTAAAATTGAGCATTGAAATTAGAATTAAATCTCTCAAATTCAATTATGTTGTTCGGTGTGTACATTAAAATTGTAATTCTAATTTTAAGTTCAATTTCATTGAATTAAAAAATAAATATTTTATATATTATTTTCAATTCTTGATCTAGATATTAAGAATTACAATTCAAAGCATAAAATTTTTAAATAATATGTTATAATTATTATTTATTATTTTTATTGTATATTGCAACAACTATTGTTGCCGATGTCAACACCGTTGTTAACGACATCCTTTGACTATTGATATTGTTAATGTTCCCCAATTCAATTTAAAATTATAATTCTATATCAATTCTTTATTTGCTTTAAATATGAAAAAATTAAGATTCTTAATTAATTCTAATTTTAAAAAATTAAAATTAAAATTAAAAAATATAATTCTATCATCTAAACATATATATTAAATTACTCAAAATTTCTTCATGAAAGCCTGACGTGGGAGCAATTATATATGGGAAACCGAATTATTTCTATACCACTAAACTAATATATGGTCCATCAAAAAAACTAATTGGTCATTGGAATTCGTAAAACCATTGGTAGAAAAATTTTCTAGGATAAAGTAATGCTCTTAATTATAATCAAATGAATTAAATTTAATTTAGATACAAATAAACTAAATAAATGATGACTTAATAGATCAAAATTGACCCTCATACTTAAAAGTTAGAGTAAAATACACTCACTCCTCTCTAAGTTTCTTTAAATGACAGTGCGTCCCAAACTTGTTTAAAAAATATACTCCACCTCACTTAACTATTCAACTGTTAGCTTATTTAACGGAATGAATTACTTAAACGGAGTTGCACGCCCTCCAGTGCACCGCCACCTTCATCTCCTACATCGGACCTCTCCTTCCCCTTCTTTAATTCATTAATGCCATCAATCCATTTTTTATTCCAGAAATTGATAATAGAGCCATTCTCCATGTGAAAAAGATATTTTCAAGCAGTGGGTCAGCTGTCTTTTCACATTCTTAAAATCAAAATTAATGTTAAGAACGCTCATATTTAACTTAATTCGAACTTAATATGATATTTTTATTAGACCAAATTTTAATATATATATCCAATTCGATTATTGTCTTATTAATGAATCGTAGTTGGGTTAATTTGATATTTAAATAAAATTTATAAATTTAAATATTATGTATAATTAAATTATAAAATTTTAAAAATATATAAAACAAAAATTATAAAATGTTTTATAATATATATTTTGAAATAAATTATATCAATATAAAATTATTAATTTAAGTCAAAAAATATTATAATTTATTATTAATTTTTATAAAATTATAAATTTTAATATATTAAACAACATCAAGTTAAGTTATACGACTCAAAAATTATATTGAATTTAATTTCAAAAATCCAATATGCTCAAATTAACTTCAAGTAAGGCCGGACCATGATTACATGAAGCTAGTGCGTTCAATTCCTAGGAGAAGATTAGCATTACGGCCGTAATTACCCACCATGAGTCCATGACCTGCACCCAAAGCTCATTCGGCCCTCTTAAAATTCCCTATCCGAGTTGCAACTTGATATGATATGATGTATGTAGATTCAATCTCTTGGGACAGATCAAGTACAATTTGGGGGCAAAAATATTTTCAGTTCATAGATGGCTACAATTTTGGCTTTTTTGATGCAAGTGGCACATCGATTTTGTGTTCCTAAGATGTTGGAGTCTTTGAACCCATGAAATACTTCAATATTTGATGACATGCCCGTGAAAGCAAAACCACAAGAATTTGGAAAACATCAAGAAGAAAGAATGTTCAAGGGTTGTTAGGAAATTGAAATGGGCAGAATCAATTAATTGAAGAGGACGACGAAAGACCTAAGAATTCCAAAAACTATTTTTTTCTCTCAATTAATTGAAATGGACAGAATCAATTTTCATCGAGAAGCCTCACTTCAAGATTTTTTCTCTCCTCCATACCCTCTAAATTTTCTCTCAAAAGCTGTTTTGTTCTGTGTTTTTCTCTCACTGCCCAAAGAGTTTGAGAGAGAGAGAGATGGCGATTGGTACTTTGCTGGGTTAGTGCATAAAGACACCGAAAAAGTGGAGGAATTGCAACTATGCTTTAGTTATTCACTCCGTTAGAGTCAAATGGTAATAGCAGGTAGAGGGTATTTTTTAAGTAAGTTTGGGGTGCACTATCATTTAAAGAAACTTTGAGGAGAGTCAATGTAATTTATTCTAAAAGCTACTATTGCTTGAGGGAAGCTCAAGCAGGTATTGATTGGAGTTGGCAAAACAGTCTTCATACTAAAATTGCAGAACCTGAAAGCCGTCCTATCACTGAACGTTTATCTATAGAAAAATAAAGGGTAAAGAATCAGAATGCCGAGACGCTGAGAGCGACAAAGTGCAGCCATATCCGTCCTATCACTGAACGTTTATCTATAGAAAAATAAAGGAAAGAATAAAGATTGTTTTATATTTTTAAAAGAAATATAAATATTATTTATATTTTTTAAAAAATATAATTAAATTAAATAAGAGAGAATGATAAAAATATATATATAATAAATAATATTAAATAAGATATAAAAAAAATATATATATACTTATTTAATATAAGAATATAAAAATTATAAAAAATAAGAATCAGAATGCCGAGACGCTGAGAGCGACAAAGTGCAGCCATATCCGTCCTATCACTGAACGTTTGTCTATAGAAAAATAAAGGGAAAAGAATCAGAATGCTGAGACGCTGAGAGCGACAAAGTGCAGTCATATATGTATATATATATGTATATGAAATGTATCAGTGAAAGGATCGTTTATAAGAATAAAAATAAATAAATAAATTTTAATAATTATATTTTATATGAATGATTAAAATTAAAATATAAATATATATAATTTTTTAAAATAATTATATAATTTTTAAATAATTTTAATTATTTATATATAATTATATAATCAAAATTTAATCTTTTTATCTTTTTATAATAATCAATCTTCTCATTAAATATGTACTGGATTTAAAACGTTGTTTGTCGTGCAATTGAAGCCTCGCTTTCGTAAACTGCCTAATTATGCACTGGCTTTTCCCATCTGGGTGAACAATCATTCCGGCATAACACTGGATGAGTAGTCACACTATTTGTGTTTTTCAAACTTCAGAATTTGAAAATGGTCTTTCTAGTATTCTTATTGACCATCATAACTGCACGAAACAATGCTGATGTCTTTCTTTAGAACGTTATTTTTACTTCTTCACATGGGTTTGTGTGGCAACTGGCAAAGTAATGTCAAGAGTAGGTTTCTTAAAAAATATTTTTTAATAATTGGATTTAAGACTAGAAATACAGAAAAAGAGAGATGATTATAAATTAAGAATATTATTATAAGATGTGATGTGATATAATGTTATACAAAAGATAAAGTAATAACATTTTTATATTAGACTTTATTTTTAATCAAATAAGAAAAAGATCAAAAAATAATTCATAAGATTATTTTTTTAATTAGAAGAATAATTTTCTACAATATATTATAAGAATTAACTGAAATATTTAAAAATATTTTAAATATATTCTAACAATTTTAATATAAACATTGACACTCAAATCAATAATTAATATACGTAATATTGTATGAAAAATATTAAAAATGCACTTATCTTTAGAAAATATCTTTATATATGTCTACCTTTTTTGTTCTTTGAAGGTATTTCTATACTTTTTAAACGTGAGATTAATATTCATTTCAAGTATTAGGCTATCTCTCTTAACAAAGTGTTATCTAACGGAATTCAAACTCCTCATTTATGATAAAACTCATCTCATTGGATGTAGATTGATAGACAATGTCTACCTACAAAGGTTTCTTGTTGTTTATATGTTTATAGAAGTTTAACATTGAAGCCACCTCCGGATGACCACTACGTACGCAGACGACCAATTCTACGTCTATGGCGTGTTGGGTGCTCTGGAGCTTAGAATGGTTGTATCTGTAGTTGGACCCGTTTTAAATTTGCATTTAAAAGTTGTAGGGGGAAGGAAAATTGTGCCTTGCTTGAAAATGACTTTCATTTTCTCACTTTATATATATATATATATGAAATCTGAAAACTAATAAGTTTAATTGTCTAAAGCATCATCAATCAAAAGAGAATACAAAATATATGGAGGATTCTTAAACTAACTGGTAAACTCACAACACCTAACATACTTTGCAAGAGCATCTGTGACCTTCTTACAAGAACATGGAATATAATCACACATTTAAAGCCAGAAAACCAATATTTATAAAGTAAAACATCTATAAGAAAAGATTCATTATAGGAGAGGTCTTCTTCACTCATTTTAATACGAATAAATAATCTTCAAGAAAAACTCCTTCGAATTCAAGCTCCCATATACAAATGTTAGGCCTTCTTTAGCCACAATCAATTCGCCTATATGAGATTCTATAAACCCCTTAAATTTTTTAGCTTTGCCGGAATCCACATGCTTCATGGAAACCTTTCAAACATACAGACGTCGACTCCAATACATGCTGAGTTGGTCAAATTGCCTCTTCTATTCATGCCATTCCTTTCACTCTATCCTTCTAAGTACATCATTGTAATGTATTCCATATATCTGATCATTCCAAGTGCTCGAGGAAGTGCTAAATGCGCTAAAGCCATTATCAAAGACATAGTGGGAAACTATTTTTCTAACATTTGCCATGGAATATGGACACTAGGAAATGATGTTCTACGGTCTCAGTTTCATATCCACATATATGTTTTACTGTTCTCATTTTCTCACTTAATATATTAATAACAAAATTTCACTTCAGAAATATATATTAAATTAAGTTGGTTTATGGATATAATCAAGTTAAGTTTATCAGAGCTATTAGGATAATTTCCCTCGATTGTTTAAATAGATAATTTCATTTTTATGTGAGAGTTCAAATTTGAACAATTACCAACGCGAAGAGTAAAATTTTAAATAAAGAAAATTGTTAGATAGCTAATTTTTTTTTGTTAAAACATTTAATAGAATGATATGACATATTTATTGATTCGTGCATGAATGAGTGGTATTTACTAATTTTATTCATCTAATAATGACCCTTAAATTCTGTTAAAATTTTGATTAGAAAAATACTAACAACATATTCTTTTAAATAATTTTTTTAATATTTATTTTATTATTAATTCAAAAATAAATATTGTTAACATTTTTCTTTTTATTTTTTTCAAATTTGAAGTAAATTAATAATAAAATAAATATTAAAAAATATTTAAAAAGTATGTTATTAATATTTTTCTTTCAACTATTTTATTTTAACTGTGTACCATTACTCATATGATATAAATATAAAATTAAAGTATATATTTTAAATATTTTATTTCATATTAAATTACTAACATGTCATTAAAATTTTCAGGTTGAACTTGTTTAGTATGTTTCAAACCGTATTCATGCTCTAAGATAAGTTTTAAATAATGTCTAACGAGTAATTCAAATCGAGGTTTAACTTTGTCGGCGAAGAAAAAGCCTGAAAAAGACCTTTTGACAATTCCAGAAGGGAGAACCTTGCGTTCCAATTTACAAAAGTGAGATTAAATGAAAATAGGAAGGGTAAATTTGTCTTTATGAAAATTTCTTTCGAAAAACAAAAAAACAGTGTTTCTCAGATATCTACTATTAAGGTATCCGACGTTGCAAAAAACATGCTTTTATAGATAAATTGAAATATATTATTGGATTACAGTTGATAAAAAAAAAATAAAGAAACGGAATATAAAACTCCCTTTTATTTTATATATGAAACATTTAATTTATGAGAAATAAAGCTCATTTCATCAAGTTACAATAATAATAATAATAATAATAATAATAATCATATTTACTTTATATATAATTATAACTAGTTGTTTAACCTGCATGTTGGGTGGACGCTTGTATTTTTATGTTTTTAATTTAATATTTTGTAAATTAAATTTACATATATTAGTGTAATAGGCTGAAATAAAAGAAGTAAAATGATATGACAATCTGCAAGAAAAAAAATGATATGATAATATGTTAGAACATTTAATTATGAGAAAATATTTTTTAAGAGTATTTGATTTTAACTTTATATTATGATATTTTTTTATCAATGATTTTATTACTAAGAATAAAAAGGAAAGAAAAGTTACTAAACAAAAATACTGGGTATGTATCCAACACCTTCCAACAAGTCTGGAAGACTAAACCATAGGTGCTTTAGATGTATTCACCAATAGTTATGACAAATCCAAACAAACCCTTTTTCCTTTCCCCTCTTCATCAATATCTAAGCTCTTCTTTTTTACCATATGTTCCTTGAACATAGAGATGTTTCAGGGATCAGTTGAGACAAGTTTACACTGATTTGAACTTGACTTGATATTTTAATTAGGTCAATTTTTTTGGATCTTGACCTTATCTGATCATGACCCGACAAATGACCAGATCAAGATCAGATTGACTCAATAATAAAATGAATTGTACAAATATAAACTTTTGTATAACTAAGACATAAAATTTTAAAAAGTTAGCTAGAAACCAAAAGTATGTAGTGTTTTATAATATATATTTTGAAATAATTCATATCAACATAAATATATTATAATGTTATATAAAAAGTATTAATTTAAGTTAAAACGTTATAATATTTATCACTAATTGTAAATAAAAATTATAAGTTTTAAAATATTTTATAACACTGGATAAGGTAAGGACAATCCGAAGCATGACTCTAATTCCGACTCGAAAATACATTAAGTCCAATTTATAGAACCCGAACTTGTCCAAATTAATTTTGAGTCAAGACGAGTCATTGAGACTAGTCGATTTTTGAACACCCCTACTTGAAAGGGCTTACCAAATTAGGACCGAAATGTGGGGTGAATCTGATTGAGTATAGTGTTGCTTGCTCTCTAACTTCTTCACACGCTTCTTAACTTTAGACTGAGGAAGTTGAGAATTTTTCCTAGTATTGAACATCAAAGATTCTACCTGAGTGTTGGTTATAGTTGGAGAAGGGCTAAGCAATGTGTCTAAAGACGTTCCTTAAGCTGGAGCAGCTTTTTCACACAGGATGTTCTAGTAGACTTTCTTGTCCTGGGGTTGAGTCTCGAGAATATGCATGTTAGAAGTTTAGTAGATGGTGCCTCCAACATCGGATTAAAATCCTCTCCTTTTAAAAGGTAACATGATGATATCATGTTCATGAAATTTCAGTCATTCATTGTCATTAAAGACATATTTATGGTCTAAATTATACCACCTCATCTATAAACCAAAACTCACCATCTCACTAATACCATTTTCCATTCTCATTTTTCTTTTCACCTAGACATTCTGTAGTAAATTTGCATTTCAACCATCGAGAGTCTCATTTCAGCCATCGAAAAACTTCTAAGTCCATTGCCTCTTGATGTAAACTTTAAAGGGGAAAAGAAGAAGAAAATAAATTAAGAATGTTGAAAAAGATGTCATTAGCCTAGCATGTCCAAAGTCCCCATTAATAAAACTACTCAATTTTGCTTTTGTATGTGAGCAATTCAGCCAAATTCAACCAAATCCCCATTAATAAAAGCAATCCCATTTTGTACCAATAATAATAAAAAAAAACACTCCCATTAGAATAAGATGTCATCATCCTAGCAAGTCCAAAATAATGATTTGTGCTAATGCTTTGATTGGAGAGAGAGTCGACAAACTTTGACTTTGTTCCTGTTCATCACAAAAGATTGTTTTATACTTAAATTCTTACACACAGGTCTACAAATAATCCTTTTGCTTTGTCTTTATAAATCAAGTGTTCTATGTCCAAAATAATCCTTTTACCCAAATTTTCCCCAATTTCCATTCTCACTCCCAAGATAGCAAACGGGTGGCAGGGGACTTGTGAAGCTTTTTAAAGGATGAAATGCAGATTTTTTATTGGTGTACAAATTTTCTTCTGAACATCTGTTAGAAACAAGGAAAAGAATTGGAATAAAAATGATATTAGTGAAACGATGAGTTTTGATTGATAGATGAGGTGTAATAATTTGGACCATAGATAGGTTTTTAATGATAATGAATGGTTGAAATTTTCATGAACATAACCTTATCATGTTACCCACTAAAAGGAGAGGATCTTGATCCCTCCAACACTCTACCATGTGCAGTCACCTATGATGAAACCTCCGTAATTAGTGCATTGGACAATCTAGCATCTTCAGTTTGTAGTGCATTGGGAACCTCCTTAACTTTTTGTTATGATTGTGTAGTTTAAATTGAAAGTAAACATTCTTTTAATGATTGTATAATATAAGAGATCATGTCTAAATGCATGTAAGATGTTTTGTGTAAATATCATGTATTTATTAATGGACGGAGATTTAAGGACTATATAATATCTTCATTTTAAAAAAAGGCTATATAATATCTAAGTTCATGCATATGTATTTGTGTAAATATATACCACTGATAAAGGATGGAGATTGAAAGGGTAAGTCAATCAAAAGTCCAGAAAAAAAAATGTCAGTCAATCACAAGTTATGGAATTCTTCAAAAATAACTTCTAAAACATCAATGCATGAACGAACTTTAATATATAATATATAAATTTAGGTATAAATAAACACGTATGGTTTTTCTGATAATAAGCATGCAATTATAATTCAACTTATTAATTTGTTTATTCTTCATATCTTTAGCTCTTGAACGAGGTTTTTTGGAATATACAATGAAATGAATTCTGACATTTGTATCAATTAGCATTCGTCATTTGTACTAGAAATTTATATATATATATATTTGATTGGTCTACCTTGTTCATGTGCATAAATGTTTTTATTCAACAGTTTTTATAGTGAAAAATCTTTATAATGACACACACATATCTAAACAAAACCATTTTATATTTTATATTTCAGAAATATTTCTAACTAAGAAAGTAGGAATTTAGTCTTTTTTTTAAATTTTAAATAATTAAAATTAATTTTAAATAAGAAAGTAAGAATTTCTAAATACATAACATGAACTTATAACTAGCTGATAATAAATTAATTAAAATTACTCCAATACCTATATTATTTTTACTTTAAGTATTAATTAATACCTTAATTAGTTAGGAAATATTTTTTATTTGTTAATTATATTTTAAGAAATTTAAACATTTATGAAAAAAAAATAACAATTAATAAATACTTTACAAACTTATTATTCTAATAGAAAAGGACGTGAGCCGGACTGTGGCATTTCCGTCTTATGCATCTAATCATAACAAAATGATGATTACTTGTCAATTTGTGGATTCACTTTCCATTTCTGTCTCACTTTCCTTACTCTAATTCGTTCGTATCAAAACATCCTTCTGAGAAGGAACTGAGAAGCTGCTCTTCATCTTACTTCTGAGAAATGTTCACATACCAACCGCGTTGAAGAGCTGGTACCCTTTTCCTCCCCCTCTCCGTCAGAGTCTTCGCTCCTAAGAAAACGAAATTTTTTTATACATGCATAACGTTGAAATTTCAGGCTTAAATAGTGGTCGGGTTTATTACTTATTTTTATTTCTAAGTTTATTATTATTTTCAATTTATTACAATAAATTCAAGAATTGAAGTGACTGAGATATCAGAGTATAAATGTAGTGAATATAATCTTATGTAGTGTCCTAAAACATGTAATAATTTCTAAAAAAAGTTCTTATAATAAAAAATACTAAAAAAAAAAAAGAATTTTGTTAATGTGTGCCTCTCAAGGAGAATTTATTGTATGTTCATAGAACATCAATAAATATAGAATAATGTTATATTATTTTATAAATTTTTTTTAATAATCTAGTGTTTTAAGATATTTTTAATACTAAATGAAGAAAGTATTAAATGAAAAAGTCAATGTATCTAGTGTCTTAAAAATATGAAAAAAATATTTGAAAAATACTTTTTTTATTTAATAATTGCGGCTCTTGTTAGTAAAACCTATAAAGAATTAATAAGCACACAAAAAAATTAAATAAGAAGATAAAATATTTCTCATAAATATATACTTTTATTTTTATTTAATTTTTTAGAGTAATAATAAATATGGTGTTTATCTAATGAGTACCTTAAGTGTAATTGTTAAGGTTTCAAAAAATGAAAAGCATTAAATGAAATGTAAAGTATTTAATGTATTAAAAATTTAAAAAGCTTAACTTTCTATTCAATACTTTCTATTTTTAATTCTTGCGGCTCTTGTTAGTAAAACCTATAAATGTATGCTTTATAAAAAAAGGATATCTACTATTGATTTTAAGCACACAAACATAAATTTTAAACAAACCAACTTAAATTAATGATAAAGATATTTCTGGAATGTATTTATTACAACTTTAGAAGCATACTAAAAGTGTTTTCTAATGAGTCAGTGTAATTGTCAAGGTTTCAAAAAATGAAAAACATTAAATGAAATGTAAAGTATTTAATGTATTGAAAAATTTAATTCAATACTTTCTATTTTTTATTCTCGAGGCTCTTGTTAGTAAAACTTATAAATATAGAGTTACAAGTTCTTTTTAATAATTATCTTAATATTAAATAAAGAAAGTATTAAATAAAAAAATAAATACATTAAATATTTTAAAAATATAAAAAATATTTAATATTTTTTATTTAATAATTAAGAAAATTAGTAAAAATTAAATAAAAAGATAAAACATTTCTCATAAATGTATGCTTTAAAAGTTTAACTTTCTATTCAATACTTTCTATTTTTATTCCCGAGACTCTTGTTAGTAAAACCTATAAATGTATACTTTATAAAAATATATTTACTATTGATTTTAAACACACTAACATAAATTTTAAACAAACCAACTTAAATTAATGATGAAGATCTTTTTAAAATATGTATTTATTATTACTTTATATGCATACTAAAATTTCATGCCCTTAAGTTATAAAGAATAAAAATATTTATTAGTTATCTTAATTACTTAAAAAATATTAAATACCTTTTAGATTTTTAAGATATTAAGTACTTTTATTTTTTATTTAATAATTTCTATTTTTAATTTCTTAACATATGCCTAAAGAATACACGTTAACAAAATCAAAAAAATAATAATTGAAAACCTTTGAATAAATGATCAAATTAATCCCTTAAAAATACATCATAAGTCATATTAATTCATAAATGACAAAAATTATTTCTGAGATATTTGTATGTGCATTTCATCGTTCAAATTAATACTTAACACCAATAAAAATATGAACACTCAAGGATTAATTTAAATAACAAAATACACATTCAAAAACTTTGATTGTAAATTATATCATCTAAGAACTACTAATATAACCAACTATATCTTTCGGTACTAATTTTTCCATTTACACAGAAACCTTTCGTAAAGGACGTATTTGTCAATTGCCAGCTAGTTCTCATTCTCAAACTATAATTACTCTGATATAAAACCTGCTTATTTGTTTCCATACGTTCGTACCTGCTATTGTTTGGGTGTGTTGCTTTACGTGCATATGGGTAAGAAGCTAGATGCACTGCTTGGTAGAACCTTCAAGGCTGCAAAGTTCAAGCCAATCGTTAACCTTGCCATCTCACGCCTCGCTGTTCTCAAGAACCAGCGCCAGGCACGCTTCAGGCAAGCCCGTGCTGATGTCCTTGAACTCCTCCAACTTGGTCATCATGAACGAGCTCTGCTTCGAGTAAGATATATATATATATATATATATTGTGTCATCTCTCAAAACTGAAAATCTCAACTTATATATGGATTTTTAAAAACTGGGTTGTTTTTCATAGGTTGAGCATGTGATCAAGGATCAAAATATGTTAGATGTGTATGATAAGATTGAAGGATACTGCAATCTCTTGATCGAAAGGGTCCACCTCATTGAGCAAGAAAGGTTGGTTTACTTATAATTTTGTTTGTGATTTATTCACTGAAAGATTTTGTTTTCATTTTTCTTTTTGAATTGATGTGTTCGGTTTTGTTGTTGTTATAGAGAATGTCCCGAGGAACTAAAGGAGGCAGCATCAGGATTACTCTATGCAGCTTCTAGGTGTGGAGATTTTCCAGAGATTCAAGAGATTCGTACAGTTTTGACATCTCGGTTTGGCAAAGAGTTTGCTGCTCGTGCTATTGAGTTAAGGAACAACTGTGGAGTCCATCCTCAGGTATATATCTGATGTGAGAATCATTAATTTTTTTTTAAGTCTAACATTGCTGCCTTCCCACTCTTTATTTTGTTTTGCCTGTTGTAGAGACTTGTTAGGAACTTAGGATTGGCATACACAAGCTAGAATTTGTTCCAAAAGCAAAGAACTTTCTTATGCTAATTTTGAGTAATTTTCCTGCGGTATTTATCATACTCTAATATAATCCCTTTTATTTGGCTACTTATAGATGATACAAAAGCTGTCAACAAGGATGCCAAGCTTGGAAAGCAGAATGAAGGCACTCAAAGAAATTGCTTCTGAGAACGGTATTGTTCTGCAGCTTGAAGAAGCTTCTTCTGTTTCAGTTGAGGTATAAAACCTAAGGCAGCAAAAAATTGCAATTTATTGTTTTTTAACATCTGCAAATCAACTACTTATGGCATCTGATGGGATCTATTCAGGAACAATTCAATGTACAAAAGCAAAACCAGCATGAGCCTGAGATAAAGGAAGAGAATCTCCGCATCTTGCCTAATAGAGGAAAAGATGAGGAGTTATCTGATTCGATTAAGGCTAGGCAAAAGTACAAGGATGTAGCTGATGCAGCACAAGCAGCATTTGAGTCAGCAGCAAGAGCAGCAGCTGCAGCAAGAGCAGCTGTGGAACTCTCACGATCTAAACCACATGATCCTGATGATCATAATAGTCCAAGCCCCCAGTCAAGAAAAGTGCTGGATGGACATGATTCTGTGACATCTCAACTGGAAGACAAGGAACTCGGTGAAACTGAAGGAAAAGAATTTAACAAGAATATAGACGAGTTAGAGAAGCCAAAAGACATTTTAATTTCCAATTCAGCTGATGAAATTTTGAAGGGGGCTACTGTGTCAGTGGATGCAAAAATTGAGGCTGATCCTTTTGAAAAGGAACTAGTTTTTGATGAGAGTGATGATGAGATTGAAAATAAACACAAGAGAAATCAATCTTCTAAGCAGATAAGGTATCATGCTGGTATAGAGGTTGGATCAGGCTCTAGCCAACTAGCATTAAATGCAGTGTCAGGATCCAAGATGCAGAGTGCACCTCAAGTGGATTTGGGGAAGAGGCCAATTTCAGTGAGGACTAGATGAGTCCAGGGTACTGAATAAGTATGAGTGTATGTAGCATGTGATTTTGCATATCAGACTTGAGTTTTGCTAGTAGCTTAAGCAAGTGTGTAATTGCTTGGTTCATTAATTTTTCTATTATAGATTTCCCAAAAATCCAAATTTCACTATGGATTTCCGATATTTGAAAGATTAATTTACTTAGATGGATGTTAAAGTAAATAGAATCATGGATTCCAACTTTTAGTTGTTGCTATTATGATATAAAAGTAGGCACCCTCTGGACATGGACATAAGAAACTGGTTGATACTTGGCCATACAAAAGAAATATATGACTGCAAAAGAAACCTGAAAATTGTAAGGGATTTCTAAGCGAAAGTTGCTAATTGATCTTCAATGGGATATGTCAAGTTAACATTAGACTAAATCAATTGTTAACCATCTTTATTTCCCAGCTTAGAATTGTCAATTTAAACCAGAATAGTAGCATACCAGGCAAAGCATTTGTAAGATTCTTAAAGGGGACACGTGGGGTTTCTACCATGAAAAATGATATATCAGTGCTTACTGCATAGCGTTGGTTTTATTTCCTGGAAACTGTTCCATGTTAATAATCATTCATTAGTAGATAAGAAGTTCGAAAATTAAGTAGGATAATGCTTTATGAACTTGAAACATGAACACTAGGATAGTATGCTATGCAATGTGACCAATGTCAGGGCCCAAATAGATATAAACAATAATATTGTACTGAGACAATGCTCCAGTGAGTTAGGCTTGTAATTTGAAGGGGAATAAGCCCCAAACTGGGTCAGAATTGTAAACACTTACATAGGCTATGTAATTTGTAATCATGTTTAGTGAGGTAAGAACACCAAACAATCTATACTCCTAATTTGTTGATTAGGAAGGACAGAATTCTGCGTTCCGATAAATATATCACTGCCCCCTAGGCCGCTTCTTACCATGTTGGAGCAGATCACTGTATGACTGCAAACTCACCCCAACATCTTCATCATATTCTATTCCAAGCTCCTCCTGCAAAGTGCAAACAAGTATCAGTATGAATCATGATAACAGAAACATAAAAAAATAACATTTATTGTTGTGATAGGCCAGGAAAGAAACCTTAAATTCTTTAGGATCCTTAGGTGAGTTCTCAGTGAGGGTATCCCATAAATCCTTGAACATTCTTTTACGCTTTCTCCACTGACTTATTTTCTCTGACAACATATCCTCAACCGCCTTGCGTTCTTCTGGCCTCACCAGAGTAACACCTCCGCGTAACTTGGTCAATTTGTTCTCCATTTCTTGAACCTGAAGCAAAATATAAAGATGCAAACTATCTTAGTTGAAACTGCACAATCACCAACTCCCTTTCAAGTTTCAACAAAGAAAAGAGCACAAAAACATCCATGTCAGCTACCTCCATCCTCAGATTCACTTCTCTTTCACAGATCTGTTCCAGTGTTAAATTTGATTGCAACAATTTAATCTCTGCAGCAGCAAGTGATATCCATAAATTGCAAGATCAAGGGGTTTATCTAAACCTCAAATGGTTTCAAATTCACAAAAACAAGTACCTAAAACACAATGTGTGATAATATTAAGCAATGTAATTGTTAGATTATCAGATAATATGACTTCAGTTCAGTGTACCTCCTTCAACATCACTAATAGCCTTTTTCTGCTCTACCAGCTGTTGTTGCAGGTTGGCATTTTGTTCCTTCATCTGATTAAGCTCTTCGTTGTTTGGAATGTCGAATTGATCTTGCCTCGCAAGGTATATCTTCTGCTTACCATATTCCTTGAACGAAATTCGCCCGCCATCAGCAAGATTGTCCAGTGCTTTCTGTACGGCTGCCTTCTTGAGGTTGAACTTTTGCAATGCATCCGCCACGTTTTGCGTGTTCAATGGCCTATTTTGCTAAGAAAACGATACAAAAAGAGAAAAAAAAAACTCAATTAATTTTCTGATAGATCCACCAATACTTACCAAAGACCTAAATCAACAGAAGCAACCATCTAGTTCAGAAAATTAAGCTATTTTTTAATTACAGTGGTGAAAACAAAGTGAGAAAAGATTCATAAACGCAAACAACTAGGAAGCATTAAAGCATGTGATTAGGAAGTGGTTACCTCATTCACGAAGTTCAACACGATCGCTGCGAATTAAGCAGAGGAAAAAAGGAAAAGAGAAAGAAAGAGAGGAGATATTCAGTTTCACGAAGGGAAATTACGAAATAAAAGCTGAGAATGAAGCGTTAGCAGAAATCAAAAAGAGGGAAAACAGAGAACAAAGAGTTTCTAGCAAGAAGTAGAATTAGTTGTTCAGCTGAATCGATGAAACAAAGAGAGAGAGAGAGAGAGGGCGGTGGCTCGGGTGATCATACCTTCGGCGCTATCGGATTTTGGAGCCATTGTTTGTTTCGCGAGAAAATGGGCGGGAAAATTCCGGAACCCTTTTCTTTCCTTCTGTCAATGCGAGCGAGGATTGCGTGACAACGAAATGGTTAAGGGTGTAAAAACGAATTGGGCCAATCAATTTGGGTTAAAGTTATTTTTGGTCGATCTATTAAAGTGCGTGTAAATTTTGACCAATTTGGTATTTTCTTGGTTCAATGCGTCCAGTCTATTTAGTCTTATGTAATGTTAAAAGAATGGTCGACATTTCATTTGAAATTCAGCCGAATTCGGATGGAAATGTAAGTTTGATTTAACATTTTACTTAACTTACCCATCTATTTTGTTGAAATTTATTAATTTCAACCATTAAAACGACGTATTTTGACACTCCTAAAAATGGTGGCCATCTATGACATCGTTTTGTAGCCAATAAATACCAAGTAAACAAAACTCCATTTATCTTATGTAAATTACACATAACTCATTTTTATTTTTGGTGTTCGAAGATATTTTCACAAGTATTATTATAAGACTAATTATGGGGTATTATTATAAGATTAACTTCTTTTTATTTTCATCCTTTCTTAACTAATTCCTCTCTTTTTTTTTTTCATCACTTGACTCTTATTCTATGTAGCATGGGGAGTGAAAAATTTATAGATATCATAGTCTAGGTTATGGTATTTTCAGACCTTTGGATCATGTGTTTGCACACTTTATGTTGCTTTCGATTTGGTGTATAAATGAGAAAAGAGATGAAGTCTCTTTGCTTTTGTGCTGTTTGAAGGTGAGTTCATACCCTCCTTTTCTTCAGTAACAGTATATTAATGCCTGGTTTTTTGTTTTTAATTTTTAGCCATGAGACTTGATTGATGAAAATTCTTGGTTGTCATGTGGTTTCTGTTTGGCACCACCTCATTCTCTCTGCAGCCACTCTTTAATCAACTAGTATATTTCTTTTAAAACTTGCTCTCTTGTATAGATCTCAATGGTTTTTCATTTTATTGTACTTAAGCATCTTACACTCACTCTAACCTGAAGACTTGTAGCACGACATATGTTGGTGACTTGTATAATTTTTATTTGGTGGCCGTGACCCGAAAGAAATATGGAAAGACTCACTTATTAGAGCCTTATAGCATTAGCATGTGTCGTGAACAACAAGCTAGAACTATGTCTAATAACATGGCAGCTATTCTTTGTAGTGAATGTATGACTAATGCATTTGTAAATAACCCAAATGGTTACATGGAAAGAAAAGAATGAATATGTTTTCACCATGTTTGAGTAAGTGTTTCGTAAAATCATATTGGAAACAAGTCAGGCTTCTCCAATTTTTGCTTTATGTGGGTTACAGATATTAGAAATAAGATTTGGTTCTTTTTGCTGTGTGTTCTGATTTTATATATAATGTCATAAAGTTGAATATATAATGATGAGAGTGGTCGGAAGTTGGTGTTCTTTTGTTCAAAGTAAGTTAGTCTATTTGGTTTGAGGATGACCATTATGCTGATTTTTGGAATTAATAATTAAAAAAATTAACTGAGTTGTAACAACTTGTTAATTTTTTGACATTTTTTAAGAGTCAGTTAAGTTGTAACAATTGGTTGATTCAAGTTTTCAAATTAAATTAAAATAACTTTTTGAAATTAAATAAACCATTTTTTTAAATAATTAAAATCAATTAACTTACAATGCACTTTTTAAAGAATTACGTGACTTTGAATTCTCTATTACATCAGGAGATATGTAAAAGTGCATGTCAAGTCAAAATTAAATATTCATAATTTAGTTTTTTTTTTTGATTTGTAAATATTTTAATGTATATGTACATGCTTATATGTTATCTTCATTTTTGCTTTACTTGTAAACATTTTTAGTCTTTAATTTCTTTTATTTATTTTAAACTCATAAGTTTTGTAATTTAGTCTTTTGTTTTTTTCCTTAAATTGTAAATTGTTTAATTTTATTTTATTTTTTTATTTGTAAATATTATAAATTTTTTTTGTCTATTTTTATTGTTTGCTTTTATTCACTTTATGGGGTAGAATAAATATTTTTTGTTGTTATTATCAATTTGCACGATTAACATAGAGTAACCATTTTAAGGTGTGTGTATCAAAGGTATTGTGAGATTTAGTTTATCATTCCTTATACATAATCGACTCTCGAATTTAGTTTAGTTTCAAAGGCCACTATTTTAGGTTTTTTATTTTTTTTAATTTAAATAAAATTGATAGCAACTTATTTTTCTTAATTTTTTCGTTGTCTCGTTGTGATCACAACTGTGACAAGGGTTCAAAAAGTCAAATATCAAGGACATTCTCCTAGTACAAGTACAAAAGTTGTTGCAAAAATGAGAAAGTCACAAAAGTTGCACACTAGAAGACAAAATAACGACTATCTTTCTCTACAAACTCTCAGTGTCATACAAATGCATTAAATGCACATCAACGACTAGAATTGCTTAAGGCCTATAAAATGAAGTTGTTGAAACTCATTCATGGTTGAAACTCTTAGTTGGTGACACCATTATTGTAAGATAAAAGTTCTACACTTTCTGCTAAAAGCTTTCTGATAGTTCTATTTTACTAAGACATTACTTTATAATACTCGAAAGCTCACTCTACTTGTACATTATGTGTAATCCTTGTAGTAGACTTCTATTGCTTTGATCTTTAGTATTGTAAATCCATTCTATAAGTGTTAAGAGCGATCAAACAAAAACCTAAACACTTTATCTCATTGTAACCTTGACCCGGTAGTTGTTTATGAAGTTTCTAAGTATGCCTAGACACCTTGATTGTGTGCTGGGGATAGGAATTGAGCACGTGATTTGGCCGAACCAATATAAAACCCTACGTGTAAAACTTTCTCTTACCTCATTCTTTGCTTTTTGAACTTGTTATTTTATGCTATGATTCTATAAGTTCTTTTGAGTAAAGATATATGTTTGTAAAAATTATTTTTTAAACTTAAAAAGTCAGTAAAGATTTCTCAAACATTAAGAAAAACAATTGAAACATTCTATTGGTTTTCTAAACTTTGCAGTATGATGTTTCTGAATAGGTTTCTAATACTTATATTTTCTAAACTAAAGTTCTTTAATCAAAATTTCTGAGCTTATGTACTAACTCTTTATTTGTGCCGTTTGTGGGATTCAAAACCACGACCATGTGGTTACTCAATCCCTTTGTTGAATTGTTTAATTAAGCCAGGAGCATACGAAGTACGTTACAACATGTACACGAATGGGTATGTGGGAACCATATTGGAGAACTATAATTGGCGACAAAGTTCTTAAAAGTCAATATTATTAGCCACATTGAAGACCGAGTGTTCCAAGTATGTGAAAGGGTATAACAAGTGTTAGAGGTTTGCCCACATTTGCCAAGCCCTTCCAATGAAGCTTTATATGATAATTCATTGTAGCTTCTTGATGAACCTTCAAAATCTCATGTTTTTACGGTTCAAAATCTTAGTTTTCACCATCTTCTAAATTCTTTTGATTGAGCTTTGTTCTCCATTTTTATCATGTTTTTATTATTTTAAAATTTGTTCTTATTACGTGTTTTTATTTATTTTTGTTAGGTAATTTCACATAGAAGAAGACTGAATGCCTGAACAAGGAGCAAAATTCAGATTCCCACAACATCTTAATCATTTATCAGTAATTGAGTCATATCTTGGGTTACAAAGATCAAATCGACGCGCTGTCTGTGGTATTGAAATGCTAACAAAAAATTCTAGAGCTGCGTGATTAAGCACCCAATTTTTGACCGATTAATTGGTCAAGAATAGAGAGGAAAGCACAACGCGACTAAGCGGTAAAAAACTGAGCACTTAAGCGCCCAGTACATTTAATGACGCATTTTGAAGTTGATAAATAAATGAAGTTGGGTGCTTGGGCAGGGAGGCAGCCAAAATTGAGAGAGAGAAGTGGAGACACAAATCCTAATTTGATGTGGGCGCATCTAGGCTTGAAGATTAATATTTTTTTTCAACATTTCCACCTATCTTCCATGAAGTTTGTTGAATTCTTCTTTTTTCTTTTTTCTTTCTCCATGTGTAACTAACTTTCTTTAGTTATGGTGATTTTGGACCTTGATTTTTAATGATGTAAACCTTTTATTGTGTTTAATCTATATTTCTATTTCATGATTTATGTGTTTATCTTTTTTCTTAATGTTTTCTTAAACTTGATCAATTTGGGAATAATTTTTGGGTTATGTATGGTTTGGGAAAATTGTGCACTAACTTAGAACTTATGATAAACACCACAATTTCTACAATCCCTAAGAATAGATGTTGTGGGTTGTGAGTCTTTCTTTTAATTTTCTCATTTTTTTTATAAAGTCTTCTCTATTTGGGGTTATACTAATGGATTTGTTAACTTTAAATAGTGTGAAGATGATTAATATACTAAGAGATTGAATATTGATTAATTTTGGAAATTTGACCATGAATCATTGAAATAGAACTTGATTAAACTAATATTTGAATTTGCATCAAAAGAGTTCAAGTGAAATCAGAACCCTAAACTTTAATATCATTGTCTTTCTTCGATATTTACTTGATTAATTTTGCTTTTGATTATTTTGCTTGCTTTCTTTATTAGCGATTTAATTCTGAATTTGTTTTCTTAAATCTCACGTTTTGATAGCTAAAATAGTGTTGAATTGGCGAATTTAGTAATTTTTAACATAATCCTCGTGGGAATGATATCTTACTCATTCTTTATTACTTTTGAGATTTTGTGCACTTGCCAATATCACAACACCTCTCAACAAATAATGGACGAATCAGCTAGAGCCATTTCCTGTGGCACCTTGGTAGCTGAAGTTCTTCCTAGTTGCATTGGACTATTTCACCAAATGAATAGGGGCCAAAGCCATTGACAAAAATTACCTCAGATAGAATAAGGAAATTTGCATGCAAGAGCAATATGTGTAGATACAGCCTGCCATATGCTATTGTCACAGATAATAGCACCTAACTCATGCACAAAGAATTTATGGAATCTTGTGAATGGTTGGTCATCAAGTAACTTTTTACATCAGTCAAGAATCCTTAAGCCAATGGTTAAGCAGAGTCAGATAACAAAGTCATCTTCTTAAGGCTAAATAATATATTAGACCGAGCAAGGGAAAACTGGGTTGAGGACCTTTTGAATGATCTATGGGCATACCGCACCACAAATTAATACTCCACCCATGAGATTCTTTTCCAAATGATTTATGGAGGCAAAGCTATGATTTTGGCAGAAGTTAGAGGAGGAAGAATTTCAATGAATAAGGTAATCAGAAGCAGTATAAGGTATACCTTGACCTATTAGATGAAGAGAGTGAGATGGGTTATATTAGGGAGAAGGACATGAAAGAAATTAAGATTGACACAAAATGACAACACAAAAGCATTTCAGAGGAGGTTATGGGTAAATGATATAGTTCTAAGGAAGGTTGATATAAGGGGGAGACAACCTGACGAAGGGAGCCTAGCGACCAACTAGGAAGGTCCCTACCAAGTCATTATTGAAGTCAGGAAGGAGGCGTACAAGCTTGCCAAGCTATTAGGAAAGCTACCTCCATAGACCTGGAATGCAGCTAATATAAGGAAGTACTTCATCTAAGTCAGTTGGCACTTCAATAATTAAGTCGGTCATATGACACTTTTTTTTTCTTTCATTACATATTTTTCAATTAATATGTCAAGATTGTAATTACAGCTTCAATTATTATATGTACTTGAAAAACATTAATGAATCATCAAATTTTATTTAGAAAGTTTTGTCTCTATTAAACTTGTCCTAATGCAGAATCTGACTAATAATGCTCACCACTTCAAATTTGACCAATTGATGTAACATCTCAATATTTGTCTTATGCTATTATATATGTAATAAGTCCTGCAAAATTTTATGAAACTCTATGCCTTTAAATTTTAATATATATGCAATTTTATATTTATACTCAATTTAAGGGTAGATTTGTAGTGAAAAGAGTATGCATAAGCTTTAAAACCTATGTACAATCAAGGATCCTATCTAATTATAGTAATTTATATAATTATAGAGATTTAGGATGACCACTTATATACATTGAACCCAGACATCAAACATTATCTAACATTATGGTACTTGTTCCCAACACTATGTATCAAGCTAAAACATATATATCATATGAACTAAGGTTGTTACAAAGATTACTCATATGAACGCCTCTTTGGGATTTGGTGAAAGCATCCACTCGTTGATCATTCGAGTTGACAAAGTTAGTGTTGGTATCTCCAAATAGGTTCTCTATCATGATAAGATTCTAATCTACCTCGATGAGCTTAGTCTTCATATGGAAAACTATATTGGAGGAAATATACAATGTAGCTTGATTATCACATATGAACATCATTTTCATAATCTACCAATATTGAGTCTCATTGAGTAATTGTTTCTGACTAGACTTCAGAGCAATAAATTTTCCCTTTCTAAGTATATTTATATCAATATCAGCCAATTTTTGCTTATGAGTTTTAAGAGAGCCTAGATGCTCATCAAAATGGAGAGAGATCAAGTTTTTTGCTTCTCATATGCAGTGACTTTAGGTCTCCAGATTGTAGTAGGCATCTCAAAGCCTTTATGACCATTTCTTGGCTAGTTTAGATTCTTTCAAGTGAGCTAAGTTGATTGATGATGTTGGTGAATCTAATAAACATGTCATCAATTATCTCATGATCCATCATCTCGAAGAATTATATTGATAAACCAATATATTGATCTTGGTTTCCTTTATTTGACTTGTGCTTTCATGCATGACTTCTAGCCTATCCCATATCACTTTGGCATTATAACAAGATATAATCTTGTCATATTCACTTTTGCTTAATGCACAAGTGAGATAAAATTTTGCTTTAGAATTTAGATTAACTTTGCTCTTTTCTTCCTCTGTCCATTATTCTCTTGATTTAGCAATTGTTCTTCCATAATCAAAACAAAGCACAAAAAGACCATTTTTAATAATACCCTGAAAATCAAGATTTGTATATTCAATGAACAATTTCACTCTTTCCTTCTAGTAGAGATAGTCTTCTACATTGGAGGTACGTGGTCTATTGATAGAGTAACCTTCAATAATATAGAGTTGGGATTTTCCATTTGTATAGCTAGACCTTTCCCTCTTTTCTTATTAGATGACGCTCAACTCAGATGCTGAGCTCTAATACCAATTGAAGGTAGCAAAGCATAAGAATGGGGTTGAATTTTGCCTCCAACTTCGTTAACTTTTTTTTGCAAATTCAGAATGATCTCAACTTTTTCAACTTGGATACACAAAAGGGTTAAAGGCAAAAACTCTAAGTTGCAAAGGATTGCTTAGGTCAATAAATATTGTTCAATCTTACCTTTAAGAAAACTTTAAAATGTTTCTTTTAGGCAAAAGCCATACTTTCGTCCTCTAATTTATTTTCTATTTTCAAATTGGTCCTCTAACTAATAAACATTCCAAATTGGTCATATAACTTATAAAAATCTAACAACATTATCATTTTTCCTAGCTTCGTCAGTTCCATCAATATACGTGGTATAAAATCGTCTTTTTCTTCCTACTATTACTTCTTCTTTGTTCCTTCACATCTCCATTTTGATAGTGGCTCTACAAATCGACCTTCTAAGTTTTGATAGTGGCTTTGCAGTGCGACCATGGCTCTAGCCTGGTGGTTTGGCGATCTTTGCAGTGTGTAAGATTTGGGTTGGTGGTTTGGTGGTGGCTCCAAACTTCAAATCATATGTTTGATCTTTGAAGTCTATACCTTTTACGGTAACATAGTAGTGTAAGGCCTTAGCCTTCAAGGTACAATGAATCAACGATGTGGCTATGAGCATCCTGCCCAAGGTTGATTTTTGGTGTGGATGCGAATCATTGATTTGTAGAGCCACCATTGAAGTTTAATTTGCAAAGCCATCGTCGAAATGGAGATGAAAAAGAACAGAGGAGAAGCAACAGTAGGAACAAAAAGATGAAGCAAAAACCCCAAGAAGAAGAAGATGAATCATTAGCCATGTCATGTGTCACTTGCTATGTCACATGCCATATTATATTTTTTTTATCCATGTCAAATGCCAACTAAGTGATTTTCTACCACATAATGACGAAACTAACAGAGTTAGTAGAAAGGATAACATTGTTAGGTTTTTAAAAGTTAGAGGACCAATTTAAAATGTTAATTAGTTAAAGGATAAATTTGAAAATAAAAAATAAGTTAGAAGACAAAAGTATAGTTTTTTATCTTTTTTTAAACTTAAGAAAGATTGTTTAGAAACTCAAAAGAGTGTTAACAAGTAAAACAAGATGAACAAAATGTAAAGATAAGGGCCAGAGAAGCTTAACATAGAAAGTTTGTACTGGTTTGGCCAAACCATGTGCATACAACTAATTCTTAATAAATAACTAAGATTTCATATTGCCGTGAGTATTCTTTCCCTAGGCTCTCCAAGCAAGATTACAAGTAATTTTTGATCCATACTAGCCTCTTCAAGATAGAAACTCACTTTGATCACCATCAAATCAAGGTTACAAAGATAAGATTAAGAGTTTAAGTTTCTCTAAACACTTAAAGAGTGAATTCATACAATAAATGCAGAGATATAACAATTACACAATTAAGAATGTACTTCATAAAGGTACAAGTGTGTATTTACAAAGTTTAGAAGGGTTGAGAATAACTTAGAAGGGTTGAGAGCATTGGTCAATGTAACAATGTTTCTCTTCTGCTCTTCTACTCTTCCTACTGGACTTTGGTTGTTTGTAGATTTCAAAAACTATTTGTTTGTACTTTCTTCCAATGTCTTATGATGAACAATAATGTAAACACCGAATTTTGTCCGGGACATTTTGTAAATAAAATAAAATAAAAAATAATAAAATCAAAAATAAAAAAATATTCAACCCATATCCTAAACCAACTCAAACTCTCAAAAACTTATCCTAATCAAATCTGTCAGCTATCCTAGATCAATACCAACACTTATCCTAAACAGATTTTAACTCACCATCTCAAACCATTCCTAATCACATTCTAACTCAAACTCCTTAACTTAATCCCCTTCTATAAAATCCATAACCTACTCACACACTAAGGGGCATCTTTCAACTCACAAAATACTTTCAACTCTCAGCAGCTCATTCCACTCATATATTTTGCCAAAAACGCCACTGTTCACGCAGCATTACCTTCACTATTTATCATCATCTTCAAACCACCATCTCCAAAAATATCACAGCCTTCACCTTCATTTTTTACCCCACCAAAACCACCATAAGCTTCTTCCTCACCATTAAACCAAGCTTCTAAACAAACAGAACCACCGTACCCACCGTCAATCCGCCAGACCGCACCGCGCCGCACACCAGCGCCCGGAGTCTGCGGACCACGCATCACCGTTTGAAGCCTGTCAGCACCGACGCCGTTCACCGCTCCTTGCTGAACCCGTTCCGATCCGCTGAACCGAAAATCCCATCCCGTCGCCGCCGAAGCCATTGTAGGAGCCGCGAAGCACCCCGCCGTCGAACCCGCTCCGGTTGCAACACTCCCCGTGCGCCGCACCAGTTGGAACAGAACCGTCGATCGGAGAAGACCCGCTGTTCCTGCTCCAGACCGACCCACCGTTCCAGCCCAGCGACCCGCGTCTCGCACCGTGCGTCCCGCCAAGCACGACGCCGTCGGACAACTCCGTCGAACCTGGTTCGTCGAACTACTGCTCCTCTGTCTTCGTCTTCTCCGATCTCTGCAACTCTCAAGAAAGAAACAAAAGAAAACCCCCTTTCTTTGTTCTGTTTTTCCGTAAGTCTGTTTGATTTTTGATTTTTTTTTTTTTCGAATGCTGTTTTAAGTAAAATGAGTTAGGATAGTGAATGCGGGCCAAAAAAAAAAAACGGGGAATCAAAAAAGAAACTAAAAGAGATTAAAAAAAATGATAGTAATAATAATAATAAAAAAACTTGAAAAGGGTAAAAATGATAAAACAAAATTTGATAAAATAAAATTTAAAAGGGTAAAAATAATAATAATAATAATAATAACAATAGATTTTTTTAAAAATAATAATAATAATAATATCAATAAATAAATAAATGAGATTAATCGAGTTGCGACAGCTTGTTAATTTCGTAACTATTTGGATCATCTGAGTTGCGACAACCTAATGATTCAAATTATTTTAAAAATAAAATCGTATTTAATTTATACTCAAAATTAGTTCTTTTTTATAAAAAATATTATCTAAATAACAATCCGTGGGTGACGTCTAGCGTGACGCAAACTTCACTCATTCAAACTTTAATTTGATTAACAGAGTCGCGACGACCTGTTAATTCAAATTTTTATAAAAATAAAAAAATAAATCTTTTCTTTAAATAAAAGCAACTAATCCGTGGGTGACGTCTAGCGTGACGCAAACTTCACTCATTCAAACTTTAATTTGATTAACAGAGTCGCGACGACCTATTAATTCAAATTTTTATAAAATAAAAAAAATTAAATCTTTTCTTTAAATAAAATCAACCAACCCACACTTATTTTCTAAAGAACTACGTGACTTTGAGTTCCTCATTGCACCTGAGGGTACGTAGGAGCAGAATCTTTATTCTGTCAAGCCAAATTTTAATTTTTCACAAATTATTTATTTTTTTTAATAAAAATAGGTAAAACAAATATATTATGAGATTATTAAGTTTTTGCATAACTAATTTAGGGTAAGTAGTTTTAGGACGGATGTATTAAGTCTTTGTGGGGTTAAGTCTCCACCCTTCCCTATGCATAACCGACTCTAGAATCAATCGGTTCCAAAGACTATTTTCAAAAAAGGTTTTCTAATTTTTCCTAATTTAAATAAAATTGGTGGCGACTCCTAATTAATTTATTTTGTTTCGCCGCTCCCGCCGCGATTACGGTCGCGACAGATGGCGACTCCACTGGGGATCTTTGAGAGTCAAGCCCATATATTTTTGTTGTGTAAAATTTTGTAATCTTTGTATATTTGTTTTACCTTTCTTTTCTTTTTTTAAAACCTTAGGATAGAGAATTTCTCTTGGAATTTTTGTTTGTTTTTGTTTTGCGGGATGCGGGTAGTTTTAGGATAATGAAGGTTTGTATGCTCTCCTACACCCACCACACCTACACATGTATCACACATTCGAGTGGGCCCTCTATACCCGGTCCGAGTGAAACTTAAGTTAAGTAGAGGTTGTGTAGTAGTAACCATTTTGGATGTACATCCTGTTTGGCTATTGCGAAAACCTCATCTAGAGTGCGCCTTTTTCACAAATGTCCCACACCTAGTGGTTTACCCTTATTTCGTGGTCAACATTTTGAAATAGGACTTGGCTCTAGAGACCTTCAGAATAGAAAAGCCACCAAATGAAAGTTTTCACGATTTAGAAAAGACTTGTAGATCCTTAGGATAGAAATCCCCAAGTTAAGGAAATCCTATTAAGACACAAAGGGAGCATATCTTTCGTTATCTTTTGACTTATCTGTATACCTTGTGAGTTGTTCAGTCCCTTAATGTGATGAACCATACTGGTGTCCCTCTTGTTATTAAAAAAAAATAATAAAAAGTTTTTTCCAAAAAATGGGGGCGAATCACTTTTAAAGGACCAACAACTCACTCATTATTAAATTGTAAAATCATTTTTTTTTACCATGCATTGATAATTCTTCATCCTCAGGTTTGTTGGAGAACCATTTGAAATTCAGTGCCTAAGGACTAGCAGTGAGTATCTTTGATTAAAAATGGAAAGTGACATGGGATCAGATCACAAGGAATTAATTTTGAAAAAGACCCTGCAACTTAAGGGCAAGATAGCGGATACTGCGAGTCTAGTGGGTTTGGGCCGATTGCTGAAAAAGACGCAACGTTTGACCTTCACTGCAAGATATGGGAAAATTTTGAATCTGTTAGAAGTGGACGTACAAACAGAAGCCATCACTGCACTAGCCCAGTATTATGATCCACCATTACGTTGCTTCACATTTCAAGATTTTCAGTTAGCCCCCACATTAGAGGAGTTCGAACAGATCTTGGGCTTATCGTTGAAAAAGGAAAAACCGTACCAATATAAGGGTCACTATGCATCATTGCCAACCATAGCAAAGGTCTTGAAGGTGCCTATAAGGGACTTACAAGAGGCAAAGCGAAACAGGAAAGGGATAGAGGGTTTCCAGAGCAAGTACTTGGAAGAACACATGCGCCACTTAGCCAAGGTTGAAGACTGGAATACTTTTATGGACGTACTAGCCCTCACCATTTATGGTAGCATCATATTCCCAAATAGTGAAGACTTGGTAGGTTTTGCAGCAATCGATGTATTCCTCGCTCGACGAAATGATGCCGCTAACCCCGTCCCTGCCATTCTTGCCGATGTTTACTACACCTTGAATTTATGTCATGAAAAGAAGGGTAAGCGAATCTTATGTTGTCTACCGATGCTGTTTGTGTGGCTAACTTCTCACATGTTCAAGAGGGGATACGAGGATTCATGTCCCATTACAAGTCTCAAGATGCTCCAATTGAAGACCAAGAACGGTCGTGAATGGGCCGAGGAATTGACCAAGCTTGAAGATGGAAAGATTGTATGGTACCCATGGCGTGAGGAAGGGCAAACTGTGATTTATCAGTGTGAGGGGTTTCCTAATGTTCCCCTAATGGGTACTCAGGGATGCATTAACTATAACCCCGCGTTAGCATTACGACAACTTGGCTATCCTATGATGGGACCACCCTCGGAGTTAGAGATTACTCCTTTTGTTTATGACATGCAGACGGGATGTACCGAGACACTTGGGAGAGTGCGAGATGCTTGGAGGAATATCATTAGAAAGGGTAGAGAACTGGGAGTCAGAAGCGTGGGGTCAAAGAAAGCTACAGGCAATGGGTCAAGGACCGGGCTCAAGAGGTCAAGTTACCCTTCAAAATGTCAGCTAGTAAAGCTTTGCCTCTAGCTCCAATAGAAGACGAAGAAGTAAAGGAAAAGTTAATAGAGGCCAATGAACAAAAGAGGCAATTAGAAGCAGAACTAGAAAAGGTTCGCCAAGCATATGCAGTCTTAAAGCGTGAAAATTCTGAGAAAACTCACGCCCTTGAAGGAGCTAACAAGAGGCTAAAGACAAGGCAAGAACAGATATCAAGAACTAGAAGATGCTTGGAAGCTGCAAACAAAGAATTGGGACTCAGAGGGCAAGAAAGAGATAGGGCTTTGGCTGAAAACCAACAACTTAAAGAACAACTCATGAATGCCAAGGCCATACAGAGTGATGCTCTTGACAAGTGGATAGTATGAGGCGGCAAATGAAAATGATGTCTTCAAGATACGAAGACATGATCAAAATTGAGAGGTCGCACCTTTGCCAAGGAAATTGCGAGTATGAAGCGGCATTGCGACGGGGACGGGAGGACTTGCGAGAAAATGATAGATCTTGTAAGGCAACAAGACAAGGACATTAATGAATGGAAAGAAGAAGCCCACCTCCGAGAGACCGCTTTGTGAAATTAGCAGGCCTAGCCAACACGGCAATCGCGAGACATTCCATATTATTTAAAGGTGGCAGATAAGATGGTCGATCCTCTTAAGACTTCGGCAGAAATTAATGACTTCATTGAGTATTGCAAGAGTCTCGTTGGACAAATGAAGCAGATGATCAAGGCCCGTTCGGTTGAGAATGGTGGATTAGACTAGACAATGATGTGTACTCCTCTGATGTTGATGATTTTTTTTCAAATAAATAAAGTATGCATTATATTTGTTCTGATCCCATAGAGACCCATTTCTTTTGAACGAGACGTTCTAAGAAATGTTCATGACAAATAACTTTTGAACGAGACGTTCTAAGAAGTAGTCATGACACAAAAAAAAAAAAAGAGAGATCAAAGATACTCACTCAAGTCCATTCAGCACAAATTAATAATGGTCTTCTAACAAACAAATAATAATCATGGTGGTTTCTGATAAACTGTTCCTCAATTGTTCACAGGAAATTTAAAACCATTGCGCGACCAAGGAAAGAAGACACCAATCAAACCCGAGTTCACAACACAAGGGCTCGGACAAAGCTTTTGGCAATGGCAGCCGAAAACGAAGGAAGGAACCTAAGTATAGAAGTGGAAGAAGTGAAAGGAAGGGTGAATGAGATTACGGAGTCTCAAAGAAGAATGGAAGAGATGTTGTTAGCCATGAGGAAAGCCTCGCTCGATGGGGGCAGCTGGAATTTCGGGAATAGCGGGACACGGTTACATAACACTTCCATGAGGACAAATCCTGCGGTTACTACGCAATACTGTTGTGGGAGGAACATCAAATCTTTGCATCGCTAGTACTTCCTATTGGAGAAGGATACCATTCCCTAGAAGGAGCTCGGAATGAAGTTCATGGTAATCGAGTGTGCATGGGAGCCCCCACATATGTCTATGCCAATAGGATTTCTATTTGGGACGGGTCATGCGGCCATCCAAAATGACAAGATAAGAGAAGAGTGGATGGAAAAGATGGAAGAAACAGATTAAAGCGATCAAGAGTCCAAGTACTTACGGACCCCTTGGGATAGAAGAATTATGCCCTACTTGCTAATATCATTATTCCCAAGGATTTCAAAATCCCGAAGTCGTCAAATACGATGGGAGCACCAATCCTTTCTTCCATCTAAAAACATACATTACCAAGATGTCAATCGGTCAAAGGATTGGAAGTTTCTTGTCGACTTCTTCCATGAAAGTTTAAGCTGGACCGACTTTAGAATGGTGCATCCAACGGGACCTTTCCAAGATCTCATCATGGGATGGTAGGCAAATTTGTTCATGGGACAATATCGCTTTAATCTGGATACGACTGCCCCAACCCGAGAGGTTGGGAACCTTGGAAAAGAAAAATGAGGAGACATTCAAGCAATATGCCCGAGAGGTGGAGAGCTCTATTTGCCTGCACAAGTACAACCGCCATTGACTCGACGGAAATGTGTTCGTACTTTTGGGGACTTTAGGGACTCCTTATGTTGGGACAATGGCGGGCGCCGCTTACTGCAGAGACTTTGCTAATTTAATTGCGGTGGAGAAAGAATTGAGATTCTAGTAAAGTTTGGAAAAGCGCCTTGCCCGTGGCGTAATGAAGGTGGTTTCAAGAAAGGATTTTCCCCTAAGAAAAAGAGTCGAAGTGAGTTACGTGCAAAATCGGCAACCTTCACAACCTCGATATTCACCGTCCTACCCCATATCCGAGCACCCACATACAACCCAAACACTTACCCTTCCTATCGGATATCTACATCGTCTCGGCTACTGGCCTAACCACCCCCCTATGAACATGCCTCAAGCCCGGCCATTCCAAGTCAACAATGTTCCCTGTGCCTCAACCATACACATCGACTCGCTTGACCTACACTCAATACCCACCTCCACCTTCGCAAAATTTCCCAAATTACCCACGGTCTCGACCAAACTTTCAAAATCAAGGCCGTTTAGTCCCCAAAACTTACCCCTTTCCCAAAAGCTGTCCATTCCAAATGCCGATTTATTCCAAAGGTTATTTGATGCTCACCTCATTTCGGGGAGTCTGTCGTCCCCTACAACCACCGTTTCCGGTATGGTACAACCCGAATTTAACTTGCAAGTACCATATGGATGTCGCGGGGCACTCAATCGAAGGCGTGAGTCTTTTAAGACCGCGATAAGGAAACTTATCGCTTGTGGAAATTTGGATATTCAAGAGGAGGCTGGACCTAGCATTGTTAACAACCCGATCCCTAACCATGGTGGAAGGAATGAGGCGAATCTTTGTGGGGATTGAAGGACCACCGATAAGAAGGGTCATGAGTCTGCGTACGCCGATGACTCAAATATTTGAGGGATTGAAGAAAGCGAGGTTATGTTATCACCGCACCGGCTTCGTCAATAAAAGAAGAAGAGAGGTATGATGAAGAGTCAAGTTGTGCTTACCATTGTGAGGGAATAGGACACGATATTGAAAATTCTTTGGGACTTTAAAGTTCGAGTCCAAGGTTTACTCACTTTGGGAATAATACGAGCCGGGCAAGGGGTAGCCTTCTACGAAGAGGTCAATGTGGTTGAACGTTTTGTACTCAAGGTGCCACCTCTCAACCAAGCCCAGACACGGGTAAAGTAGTGGTGACGGTCAAGAAGCCAACACCATTCACTTATAATAATACTCATTCGGTCTTGAGTGGAATTATGAAGCAAAAGTAGAGATGAAAGGAGTTAAGGAGGTGTCAAAGACTCGAGTGATTTGAAATCCACCGGGATGAAGAGTACGTGACAAATATAATTACAAGGAGTGGGCGATGCTATGGCCGGTAGAAACAGAGAAGAGGAAAGAGGGAGTTCAAAGAAGAAGAAAGAAAGAGGAAAGAAGAAGAAGAAGAAGAATTTAGAAGATCATGAAACAAAGTGAATACGACGTGATGGAACAATTGAAGAAGACCCGAAGCAAGGATATCTCTTCTGTCACTTGTTTTGACATCGGAATTGCATCGGAAAGCATTGCTAAGAGTACTAAGTGAGGCTTATGTCAAACCCGATGTTACCCCGGAGAATGTTGTCAGCATGGTGGACCTGGTGAAGCGCGTCAACATGATTGTATTTATGGATGAAGAGATCACCTCTCAGGCTGAGAGAAACCCACGGGCTTTACACATAACCCTTAAATGTAAGGGATACATAGTCGCAAAGGTCTTAATCGATGGGGGGTGCCTGAATATCCTACCAAGGTCTACTCTAACCTCATTATCAATAAGTGAGGATGAGCTGTCTCCTCGAGAAATGGTGGTGCGAGCCTTTGACGGAAATAGGAGAGGCATTTTGGGAGAGATAACATTGCCATTAGAGATCGGTCCGAGTAATTTTCGAGTATTGTTCCAAGTTATGGACATTGAGTCTGGTTATACTATGCTCCTGGGGAGACCATGGATCCACGCTCTTTGGTGTTGTTCCTTCTACACTCCACCAGAGTATCAAATACATTAAAAATGGGTCGGTCATCACCATACACGGAGAAGAAGAAATCATGTTGACAAAACCAGTTTCAGTGCCATATGTGGAAAGTGCGAGAGAAAGATGAGGAGAATTTGTGGCACTGACTTTGAAATAATTGAGGCTGGACTCGGTAGGAATGAATCCCGGCACAAAGTGTGAATCATGTGGTGGCTCGAATCATGGCTAACAACGGGTACCAAAAAGGAAAAGGCTTGGGCTTACAGGTGCAAGGTGCAAGGACACGTCTCATTTCCGAGAAAAGCTAGACAAGTTCGGATTGGGGTACGAAGCATCTCTAGATGAGAGAATGGAGAATATGACTCTAGGAAAAAGGAGTGATAAGGGCCAAATGAAGCACATTCCTCATTTGAGGGAAACGTTTCGGCACCAGCCGAGGTAATCATGCTTGAAGAAGTGTTTCGTCCCCAACACCATCTCACTGATTAATGCACCTTGCATGAAGAAAGCCCAGAAGAGTTCAAAGCAATCCATCCTTTTGCTGATGAGGAACCACTGAAGAACTGGCAATCTGAACCAATGATTGATGTTATTGTTGCCAAGTAATTGTCTAGTCATACTGTAACAGGCAAATATTTAAGTCTAGCTATGTTTTGATCTTACATTTATGTTATTTGAGACATTAACTAAATAAAGTTGCATGTTTATTCAGCATTCCCCTTTCTCATACTTTTGGCTTATCTTTCTTTTCTTTCCGTTAAAAAAAAAAAAAATATCTCTCGCTTTCGCATCATTATTCCTATTCTTCTTGCCTTTCCAACTCCAACAAATTGCTTTACAGGGATCTAAGTCTTGTAGAAGGTTCGCCTCATGAAAGGTACCTTGAAAATTTGTCAATTGATTCTCCTGCGACGTTTGATGAAGAAAACCTTGGATCTGATGAAGAAGATGAGATAGTTGAAAAATTTGAAAAAATATTGGAGTACTCAGAAAGAAAATTTGATGTGGGTAACGAAGTAGTTGAAGTGATTAACATGGGAACCGAAAAAGACAAGAAGGAATTAAAAATAGTAGACAATCCTGAGCGTGTGGAAATGATGGCGCTACTCAAGGAATACCTGGACGTGTTTGCATGGTCCTACGAGAGATATGCCTAGTTTAGACCACGAGATAGCGTCACATAAAATCCCATTGTATCCGAAGCGAAGCAAAAAGGCAAAAGTTGAGAAGGATGCATCACGGCATGTCACTAAAGATCAAAGAGGAAGTGACTAAGCAATTAGAATAGGATTCATAGAGGTGTCGAGACACCCGAGAATGGGTAGCAAATATTGTGCCGGTGCCCAAGAAGGATGGAAAGGTTAGGATGTGCGTGGATTATAGGGATCTAAATAAGGCAAGCCGAAAGATGATTTCCGCTCCCTCGTATTGACGTTCTTGTTGACAATACGCGAGGAAATCATAGGTTCTCATTCATGGATGGTTATTCGGGGTACAACCAGATTCCCATGGATGTCAATGACAAGGAAAAAACGACCTTTATTACCCCATGTGGGAACTTTTTGTTACACGTAATGTCCTTCGGGTTGAAGAATCTTTGGGGCTACATATCAACGTGCTATGGTTGCATTATTTCATGATATGATGCACAAAGAAATTGAAGTTTATGTGGACGATATGGTGGCCAAATCTAAAGAAGGGAAAGTCATGTAGAGGTCTTGCGGAGATTGTTTGAAAGACTCAGAAGGTATAAGTTGAGACTCAATCCTTCTAAATGCGTCTTTGGAGCATCTACTGGAAAATTACTTGGGTTCATCGTTAGTAGAGAAGGAATAAAAGTGGACCCGGATAAGGCGAAAGCAATACAAGAGATGCCTCCTCCTAAGACTGAGCGTGAGGTGAGAAGTTTTCTCGGGAGGCTCAATTACATTGCTAGATTCATTGCCAACCTCACCAGCACGTGCGAGCCTATATTTAAGCTTTTAAAGAAACATCAGCCTGGAGAATGGAATGAAGAATGTCAAGAAGCTTTTGATAAGATAAAGGCCTATTTAATGAATCCTCCAGTGTTGGTACCCCCTACGGTGGGTCGTCCTCTGATATTGTACCTAACCGTATTGCCAACTGCAATGGGGGCAATGCTGGGGCAGCATGATGAATCCGGAAAGAGGGAACAAGTAATTTATTATCTGAGCAAGAAATTTAATGATTGTGAAGCCCGATACATGGCAATGGAGAAAACATGTTGTGCCCTAGTATGGACCTCAAAACGGCTAAGACAAGTATATGCTCTATTATACTACTGGTGATCTCCCGAATGGACCCTCCGAAGTACATATTTGAAAGCCCTCATGTCTCATTAAGAGTCTCAAAATGGCAAGTGATATTATCGGAGTTTGATATCAAGTACATGACTCGAAAATCCATCAAAGGGAGTGCAATCGCGGACCATTTAGCGAAAACCCGCTTGAGGGTGGACAACTAATAACGTACGAGTTCCGGATGGAGAAATATTGATGGCGAAGGAGAAGAAGAAGGAGAAGAGTCGTGTGGAAGATGTATTTTGATGGGGCAGTCAATATGTATGGTAGTGGCATAGGAGCCGTCGTTGTTTCGCCGGTCGGAAAACAATACCCGGTCGCTATCAAGTTGGATTTCGAATGCACAAATAATGTTGCGAGAATACGAGGCTTGTGCTAGTGGCTTACAAGTAGCAATTGATTTGGGGATCAAGCGGTTGAAAGTATTCGGAGATTCGGCACTTATCATCTATCAAGTGAACGGTGAATGGCAAACTAAAGACCGAAGTTAGTGCCTTATCAAAAGTATTTGACCAAGTTGACCGAGAAATTTGAAAAGGTGACCTTCTCCCATCTAACTCGAGACATGAATCAGTTTGCGGATGCCTTGGCCACTCGGCCGTGATGACCAAGTTGGATATCCACTAATAAGGTCCAACCCATACAAGTAAAGATACATAGTGAGCCCGCATATTGTGCCAATGTGGAAAGTGAGCCAGATGGTAAACCTTGGTATCATGATATCAAGCAGTACATCCAGCATAGAGAATACCCAACTGGGGCAAATGAGGTGAATAAGAAGACTATCCGCCGATTAGCAATGGCCTTTTCTTGAACGGGAGGTTTTATACAAGAGAAGTCATGATGGTACCTTGCTTAGATGTGTGGATGCTTGTGAAGCTCGTTTAATCATGACTGAAGTCCATGAAGGAATCTGTGGGACTCATGCTAATGGTCATATGATGGCACGGAAAATTATAAGAAGTGGTTATTATTGGTCTACCATGGAAACAGACTGCGTAGAATATGTGCGAAAGTGCCACAAATGTCAAATATATGCAGATCGAGTCAATGCACCGCCATTTCCCTTACACAACATGGTGTCTCCATGGCCTTTCTCGATGTGGGGAATAGATGTCATTGGACCAATTAACCCCAAAGCTTCCAACGGTCATCGCTTCATTTTGGTAGCAATTGACTATTTCACCAAATGGGTAGAAGCGTCCTCATATGCCACAATCACTCAAAAGGTATTTTCGAAATTCCTCAAGAGGGATATCGTGTGCGAGATATGGAATTCGAGAGAGGATAATCACAGATAATGCTGCAAATCTCAATGGTGGCGAAATACGAAGTTTTGTGAAAAGTTCAAAATCAAGCACCATAATTCCGCTCCCTATAGACCCCCCGGATGAATGGTGCGGTTGAGGTTTGCAAATAAGAATGTCAAGAAAATTGTAGCCAAGATGGTTGTGAACTATAAGGGCTGGCATGAGATGTTACCCTATGCTTTGCATGCATATCGTACCAATATACGATCAAATCTTGGGCGACACCTTTCTCTCTGGTGTATGGAATGGAAGTGTCTCTCCCATAGAAATTGAGATTCTGCTTTGAGAGTTTTGATGGAGGCGAGTTAGAGGAATCGAATGGGTAAAAACTCGGTATGAGCGAGTTGAATATGATAGAAGAAAAAGACTAGCACTATCTGTCATGGACAATTGTATCAAAGTAGAATGGCCGAGCCTTTAACAAGAAAGTTCGTCCTAGAGAGTTTTATCAGGGAGATTTGGTTTTGAAGAAAATTCTCCCTAATCAAGAGGATGCCGAGAGGAAAGTGGGCTCAGGAGTTATAAAGGCCCTTACATAGTCAAGCACGCATTTTCGGGAGGGGCATTAATTTTGCGAGAACATGGACGGAGAAGAATTTGCAAGACCCATAAACACCGATGTCGTTAAGAGATTTTATGCCTAAAAAAAAAAAAAAAAAAGAATGACTCATTAGGTTGAAAACCCGAAAGGGCGGCCTAAGCAAAAGTTAGAGCAATAAAAAAAAAAAAAAGGGAAGAAGAAGTCCGTTAGGTCGAAAACCCGAAAGAGGCGACCTAAGCAAAAGTTAGGGCAAACAAATGGGCGAAATCTCAAAGACAGAATGGTTGATACTCCAAACCGGGGCAATTTTTGTTCTGCATTCAATTGGCTAAACCGGGGCAAAATTCTTTGGAAGATTAAGGGAAAGATGTGCTGAAGAAAGTAGCAACAGAGACAGCGGTTGAATTATCAAACGATTGCAGGGAATCAATTGAACGAGGAACAAGGAACCAATACTGGGGCAAATTTTCTTTCCCTTGTAATTTTCTTTCCTATGTGCGTGTCTTACTTGATCATCAGAAAAATAAAAGGAAGTTTGTTCATTCAACGAATTTCTATCCATTCATGAATGCATGCTTAACTTATTAGGTTATGTCTCAAATAACATAAATTTAAGGTCAACGGTTTGATTTTGATAATTCTGCAGCAATGCTTCAATGATTGAGTCAGATTAAAAGATCTCGGTAGTTCAAAGTACGATTTGCAATGTGACATTCATGGGAAATTATTCTCGTAAGCCTTTTGTTGATGAGAAAGGTCGAAGTTATAAAAAAGAAAAAGGAAGAAGCAAAGAAAGGAAAAGAGTAAGTTGGGAGGATTCCAAACTAACCAAAGGGCCTGAGGAAGAACAACGTGTGAACGAAGGGTTTGATTGGTCAAAGCTTTCCAAAGTCGTCGCTGGTTCGAATGATTAAAAGAAAAGAGAAAAAGAGAAAAAAAAAAAGAGAAAGAGAGAGAGAAGAAAAATTTTAAGAAACCATTAGACTGGTCTAAGTGTTTGGCATGAGCGCATCGGCTCATTGCAATTGCATTTTAAGTTTGAGCGCATCGGCTCATTGCATGTTTAAGTTTGAGCGCATCGGCTCATCGCACTTGCATTTTTAGTTTTGAGCGCATCGGCTCGTTGCATTTACACTTTAAGTTTTGAGCGCATCGGCTCGTTGCATTGCATGTCTAAGTTTTGAGCGCATCGGCTCATTGCAATTGCATTTTAAGTTTGAGCGCATCGGCTCATTGCATGTTTAAGTTTGAGCGCATCGGCTCATCGCACTTGCATTTTTAGTTTTGAGCGCATCGGCTCGTTGCATTTACACTTTAAGTTTTGAGCGCATCGGCTCGTTGCATTGCATGTCTAAGTTTTGAGCGCATCGGCTCATTGCACTCGCATTTTCGGTTTGAGCGCATCGGCTCATTGCATGTTTAGATTTTGAGCGCATCGGCTCGTTGCATTGCATGTCTAAGTATTGAGCGCATCGGCTCATTGTACTTGCATTTTCAGTTTGAGCGTATCGGCTCATTGCATGTTTAAGTTTCGAGCGCATCGGCTCGTCGCACTCGCATTTTAAGCGCATCGACTCTTTGCATTTTAATTCATGAGCGCATCGGCTCCTTGCATTTTTAATCTTTGAGCGCATCGCTCCTTGCATTGTGTTCTCGTATTGTCTTCTGCTTCTCCCGAACAAAATTTGGGTTTATTTCTTTACTCGTTTCTTACTATGATAAAATGAAAAGCTGCGGTTATTCTCTTTTATCTAGTAAGAAACAAGTAAAAGAGCAACAAATAAACACCGAATTTTGTCAGGGACATTTTGTAAATAAAATAAAATAAAAAATAATAAAATCAAAAATAAAAAATATTCAACCCATATCCTAAACCAACTCAAACTCTCAAAACTTATCCTAATCAAATCGTCGCCTATCCTAGATCAATACCAACACTTATCCTAAACAGATTTTAACTCACCATCTCAAACCATTCCTAATCACATTCTAACTCAAACTCCTTAACTTAATCCCCTTCTATAAAATCCATAACCTACTCACACACTAAGGGGCATCTTTCAACTCACAAAATACTTTCAACTCTCAGCAGCTCATTCCCACTCATATATTTTGCCAAAAACGCCACTGTTCACGCAGCATTACCTTCACTATTTATCATCATCTTCAAACCACCATCTCCAAAAATATCACAGCCTTCACCTTCATTTTTTTACCCCACCAAAACCACCATAAGCTTCTTCCTCACCATTAAACCAAGCTTCTAAACAAACAGAACCACCGTACCCACCGTCAATCCGCCAGACCGCACCGCGCCGCACACCAGCGCCGGAGTCTGCGGACCACGCATCACCGTTTGAAGCCTGTCAGCACCGACGCCGTTCACCGCTCCTTGCTGAACCCGTTCCGATCCGCTGAACCGAAAATCCCATCCCGTCGCCGCCGAAGCCATTGTAGGAGCCGCGAAGCACCCCGCCGTCGAACCCGCTCCGGTTGCAACACTCCCCGTGCGCCGCACCAGTTGGAACAGAACCGTCGATCGGAGAAGACCCGCTGTTCCTGCTCCAGACCGACCCACCGTTCCAGCCCAGCGACCCGCGTCTCGCACCGTGCGTCCCGCCAAGCACGACGCCGTCGGACAACTCCGTCGAACCTGGTTCGTCGAACTACTGCTCCTCTGTCTTCGTCTTCTCCGATCTCTGCAACTCTCAAGAAAGAAACAAAAGAAAACCCCCTTTCTTTGTTCTGTTTTTCCGTAAGTCTGTTTGATTTTTGATTTTTTTTTTTTCGAATGCTGTTTTAAGTAAAATGAGTTAGGATAGTGAATGTGGGCCAAAAAAAAAAACGGGGAATCAAAAAAGAAACTAAAAGAGATTAAAAAAAATGATAGTAATAATAATAATAAAAAAACTTGAAAAGGGTAAAAATGATAAAACAAAATTTGATAAAATAAAATTTAAAAGGGTAAAAATAATAATAATAATAATAATAACAATAGATTTTTTTTAAAAATAATAATAATAATATCAATAAATAAATAAATGAGATTAATCGAGTTGCGACAGCTTGTTAATTTCGTAACTATTTGGATCATCTGAGTTGCGACAACCTAATGATTCAAATTATTTTAAAAATAAAATCGTATTTAATTTATACTCAAAATTAGTTCTTTTTTATAAAAATATTATCTAAATAACAATCCGTGGTGACGTCTAGCGTGACGCAAACTTCACTCATTCAAACTTTAATTTGATTAACAAGTCGCGACGATTGTTAATTCAAATTTTTATAAAAATAAAAAATAAATCTTTTCTTTAAATAAAAGCAACTAATCGTGGGTGACGTCTAGCGTGACGCAAACTTCACTCATTCAAACTTTAATTTGATTAACAGAGTCGCGACGACCTATTAATTCAAATTTTTATAAAATAAAAAAAATTAAATCTTTTCTTTAAATAAAATCAACCAACCCACACTTATTTTCTAAAGAACTACGTGACTTTGAGTTCTCATTGCACCTGAGGAGTACGTAGGAGCAGAATCTTTATTCTGTCAAGCCAAATTTTAATTTTTCACAAATTATTTATTTTTTTTAATAAAAATAGGTAAAACAAATATATTATGAGATTATTAAGTTTTTGCATAACTAATTTAGGGTAACCGTTTTAGGACGGATGTATTAGGGGTGCTGTGGGGTTAAGTCTCCACCCTTCCCTATGCATAACCGACTCCCGAATCCAATCTGGTTCCAAAGACTATTTTCAAAAAAGGTTTTCTAATTTTTCCTAATTTAAATAAAATTGGTGGCGACTCCTAATTAATTTATTTTGTTTCGCCGCTCCCCCCGCGATTACGGTCGCGACAAATAAGACTAGTCATTTTCTTGTCCTATAGTAACAGGCAATAGTAGCTTCTAGTTCAGAGCTTTGTCTTCTTTCAATGATAGAGAGAAAGGACTTCACAGAATGTTCTGAGCTTGATACTTTTAATCTTTACTCTTCTTAATTGATTCTTCTCTATTCTAGTTCAAATTTTGATAAAAGTACATCAAAATCATCTTCATAGTGAATCGTTTGAGTAATGATTCGACTTTTTTTATTGTAATTTTTATCTTTCTAATTAGTACTTGATCTTTTTTATTTGGAAAAAAGATACTCCTAATCTTCAGAAACATTGAGATATGTTGATTTTAATTGTCTTTTCTTCTTGAGAGCATAAGATCATCCTTTTGTACTTTAGAAACATACTATACACTTAAATCCACAAGTTAGAACGTTAAGAGAACACAATGTAATTTCACGTATTTTTTTTATTCATCAAAACATAACACATAAAGACCATTAAGGGGCTATAGAGCTTACACATTTGAGTGTCCAACAATCTGTGTATGTCCTCAATCTTCACATATAAGACCTCTTCCTAGAGTTTCTTTAATATTTCTTAGGACACGAATCACTGCATCCCAATGTCCCTCACATTGAGAATTTAGTAATAGACTAACTACAATAACTGCAAAAGATATATCTGGATTGGTAACTAGTAGATAGTTTAGTTTCCCAACCAATGTTCTATATCTCCCTGGATTTAATAAAAGGCTCATCTCAATCAAATAGGAGTTTGACATTTGGATTCATGGAAGTGTCATTGGGCCTGACATTTACCAAGATTGTTCCTTAAATGATATTCATAGAGTTCTTTATCTATGAAATGATTATACCATCCTTGAATTATGTCACCTCAATACCTAAGAAATATTGTACTTTAACTTGATCTTTGGTCTAAAAGTGATGGGAGAAATGATGTTTTTCTTAAAGCACATCATGATGATCACTACCTATCATGATAATGTCGTCCACTTAGATAAACAACCAAGTGCAACCTTGCATCGTGCGATGGTAGAACATAAAATGGTTTGCTTCACTCTGAATCATATCATATTATTGTACTACAGTGCTAAATTGACCAAACCAAGTCGTGGATATTGTTTAAGCCGTTAAAGAGACAGGTGAGGATAAAAGACTAGGCTTGAAAACCCCCACTAAATAGCAAACCTTGGTGGTTGCTCTATGGATACCTATACCTTTAGATCACTATGGAGAAAATCATCTTTCATGTTAGGTTGATGGATAGGCCAATTACAAATAACATCCTTGGAAAGAAAGTCGAACATAGGCTATCTTAGCCATCAAAGATAATGTGTCTCAATAATTTAAGCCAAGTATTTTAGTATATCCTTGGCTTACAAGACGAGTCTATTGGTGATCAATCTTACCATCAAGACCAATCTTAACTGCGTAATTTTGTTGGCAACCAAGAATAGACTTCTCGGAAAGTATATGAACTAGATCTGAAGTGCAATTGCTTTGAAGTGCACTCATTTTATCAATTATTGCTTATTTCTATGTTGGATGAGATACTAAATCACTTGGAGATTTAGGAATAGACACAAAGGACAAGGAAGAAAGACAAACATAATGTGAAGATGATAAGCAATGATAACTCAAAGCAATATAATGAGGAGGTGGATTACTGATAACTTCACATATTGTAATTATTTAGGCCCCATATCTAAGCTTTATTGCCTGCCTAGTCCTTATTTTTATGCATGAATGGATGAGTTTAACTGTATATTCGTATAATTTGGTTTCAATGTCTTCCATCATGATTTTTGGATATATTGAGTACATATGCACTGATTAGTGAATTGGAAATTTCTCTATGGCAGGTAAGGTTCCAACCAAGTGAATCAACTCAAATGGACCAGCTTTGCACGAGGAATCATTGTGCAAAGATCAACTCCTCACGCCGCGGCGTGGCATTTGGAATGCCACGGCGTGTGCATCCCCTGATACAAATTCCAGAGAGCACGTATTTTGAACACCGCGGCGTAGGCATGAGAATGCCGCGGCGTCCCCTGACCTAAATTGTAACGCGCCGTGGCGTGAAATGAGAATGCCGCGGCGTGACTCTGTTTTCTGAGCCCTATAAATACTGTTTCATCGATTTTTAAAGGAAGTGAGGTTTTATTTTTGAGAGCTGCGGCCAAGTTTTATCATTTTACACCAGCAGGAAGCAGAAGTGACCACGTTTGGGGTTTCTCTTCATCTTGGTGGAGGATTGGAGCTTGGGGGATCACTCCCTTTAGCTTTGTTCTTCTCTTCTCTTCTCCTTTCTTTTTTCCGTATCCATGACTCTGAGTTTTAGTGTTTTATTTTCGTTTGTCATGGCTGGCTAAGCTGTTTATAGGGTTTACTTTGGATCCTCCTATGGATATTGATTAAGCTTGTAATTCTTTGAGTTATATACATGATTTGGTATTTGTTCAATCATATGGTGTTTAATGCTTTGATTGTTTGATCAGCTTTCAACTGATTTGTTCAAATCTAATGGACCTAGATATAGGAATTTGGATTTGAGATCGTATGTATGATTGATGCATGTTCTATTTCATTCAATTGGCCTGGATGCAATGATTCGTTAATAGGATAGAAATATACCTATTAACTATGCATAGTAATTAATTGGGAATAAATCGTTCATTAGTAGAGCTTACACTAGTCCTCATAGAAATATAGTGGATTAGGTAAGTTATATCAGGGTTGATTGACCTAGACATAGGCTTTCAGCTAAAACAGATTCCCAAGCTAACCTAACCATTGCATGTATATTGCTCGTAAGGATTTCTTATTAACAATTGATATAGGAGGTGAAAAAGGAGGCCCTATGTTCTAAATCATTTTCTAAACTCAATCTGATAGTTTTAAAGTTCTTCTTAGTAGTTTAATACGAACCTTTACAATTTATAATTCCTTGAATAGAAATACTTAAGTTATTGGTTTATAATTAGTACTGAATTTGACGTTTATCCTCGTGGGAACGATATCCGACTCCTAGCTATACTACAGGTGCGATCCGTGCACTTGCGGTAAGCAAAAGAGCGAACAAGTTTTTGGCGCCGTTGCCGGGGATCGACGGTTTAAATTTAGTTTAGCTAATATAAACAACGAAGTTAAGTATCTCTAGTTCAAGTTTCTTTTGTTCCATATTGATTTAATTCCTTATTCATTAATTGTTTCAGGTTTTAGTAAAATGGCGGATGAAGCCGCTTTGCACGAGGTGGAGGTGGGGGACGCGAGCCGCACAAGGCCATTGAGGGAGTTTGCTACTCCTCAAATGGACAATTTACAATCTAGTATTAGACGTCCTACCATCCGGGCAAATAATTTCGAGATTAAGCCAGCCATCATCTAAATGATCCAAGCTTCAGTACAGTATGACGGCTTATCCCATGAAGATCCTAACGCACATCTCTCAAATTTTTTGGAATCTGCGATACGTTTAAGCATAACGGGGTATCTGATGATGCTATCCGTTTAAGGCTCTTTCCTTTTTCTTTAAGGGATAGAGCTAAAAGCTGGCTGCATTCTTTGCTAACGGGATCAATAACAACTTGGGCGGAGGTATGTACCAAGTTCCTAAATAAATATTTCCCTCCGTCCAAGACTGCTGAAATGGTGAATGATATTACATCATTCACCCAATTTGATTCTGAATCCTTGTATGAAGCCTAGAAAAGGTACAAGGATCTTCTAAGAAGGTGCCCACATCACGAAATACCACCGTGGCACCAAATATATTCATTTCACAAGGGATTGCTTCACCAACATCGCCCAATTGTAGATGTTGCAGTTGGAGGCTCCTTGTTAAGCAAATCATTCGATGATGCCTTCCAGTTATTGGAGGAATTAGCTGCCAACAGCTACCAGTGGCCTTCATCAAGGAATACTCCAAGGAAAGTGGCTGGGGTGCATGAATTGGATGCCATAACCTCATTAACAGCACAAGTTGCGGCATTGGCGAGCAAGATGGACAATATGGGTCAACAGAGGTCAAACCAAAGCCCATTTGTCCTTTGTGACAATTGTGAGGATAATCACGCGAGTGATAGATGCCCAAGTATGCCTGAGAGTGCACAATATATCGGTAACTATCGTTCCCAACCAAATAACTCACACTCTAATCAATATAATCCTGGATGGAGGAATCATCCAAATTTCTCATGGAGGGACAATCAAGGACCCTCTTCCTCCTCCAATGCTCCTGGTCCTGAACGCCAGTATAATCCTCCGGGATTTTCTACTCAACCAAGACAACCAATGCAAGAAAGGAAACCTGCATTGGAAGAAATGTTCATGCAGCTAATGCAGAAGAATGATGCTTTCATTTCTAAGACTGACTCTTACATGCAAAGAACTGATGCTCATTTGTCAAAGAATGATTGTTGATTCAAAGCCATACGGCTTCGATGAGAGCATTAGAAACGCAGGTGGGACAATTGGCAAATGCTGTTAACAACAGGCCGCCAGACACATTTCCAAGTAACACAGTTAATAACCCAAAGGGTGACTTGAATGCGGACTGTAAGGTCATCTCCCTGAGGAGTGGAAAGGACATAGAGGGCAATACAAAGACAAGGATGCTGGAGGAAAGCAGTGAAGCAACCCAAGAGAAAGAGGCTGAGAGCAAGGATGTTGCCAAGAAACCTGAAGTTTCTAAGGAAAAGGTCGAGGACGAGAAATTTGTGAACAATCCTTATGTACATCCTGTACCTGTTCCAAGGCTGATCAAGCACAAAATGGATGATCAGTTTAAGAAATTTTTGGAAGTTTTTAAGAAACTTCAAATAAACATCCCGTTTGCGGAGGCCTTAGAGCAGATGCCTAGCTACGTTAAGTTTATGAAGGATATTCTATCCAAGAAACATAGGCTAGGTGAGTTTGAAATGGTGGCATTAACTGAAGAATGCAGTGCCGTGTTGCAACAGAAGCTTCCCCCGAAGTTGAAGGATCCGGGAAGCTTCACAATTCCTTGTGCCATAGGAGAGAAGTTCCTAGGCCAAGCTTTATGTGATATAGGGAGAAGCATTAATCTTATGCCCCTATCCATATTTCAGAGGCTAGGGTTGGGGGAATGCAAAGCTACATCAGTAACTCTCCAACTGGCTGATCGCTCTTACACGTATCCAAGGGGAATAGTGGAAGATGTCCTAGTAAAAGTGGACAAGTTCATATTCCCTGCGGATTTCGTCATTCTGGATATGGAAGAGGATCATAGGGTCCCTTTGATCCTGGGTAGGCCATTCCTTGCCACAGGAAGAACTTTCATTGACGTGCAAAAAGGTGAGCTGACAATGAGAGTTCAAGATCAAGAGGTTACTTTCAACATATTTAAAGCAATTAAGTTTCCTCAAGATCAAGAAGAGTGCTCTTATGTTGGGATATTGGATAACATCGTTAATGATTCATTCAAAGCCAATATTCCAGGAGAATCCCTCACAGTGGCATTGGCTTCATCAGCTGATGATGATGAAGAATCAAGGGATGAAGTGTCCGAGTTGATTAAGTGCCTAGATGCATTTCCTAGGCAATATCGGTCACCCAAGTTTGAAACCTTGGAGTCCGATGCATCGAAGGAGGCATCTAAGCCCTCCATTGAAGTACCCCCGAGGCTTGAACTTAAACCTTTACCCAATCATTTGCAATATGCATATCTGGGTGAAACCTCCACTTTACCGGTTATTATATCCTCATCCCTCTCGGAAGATCAAATGGAGAAACTTCTCCGTGTGCTGAGGCAGTACAAACATGTAATTGGATGGACTATTGCTGATATCCAAGGCATTAGCCCCTCCATTTGTATGCACAAGATCTTGTTAGAGGATGACCAGAATGGTGTTGTGGAACACCAAAGGAGGTTGAATCCTATTATGAAGGAAGTTGTGAGAAAGGAAATAATTAAGTGGCTCGATGCTGGAATAATATATCCAATTTTTGATAGCCCATGGGTCTCACCAATCCAATGCGTTCCTAAGAAAGGTGGCATGACGGTAGTCACCAATGAGAATAATGAACTGATTCCCTCTCGGAAGGTTACAGGTTGGAGGGTTTGCATGGACTACCGTAAGTTTAACAAGGCCACCCGGAAGGACCATTTTCCGCTTCCATTCATCGATCAGATGCTAGATAGGCTTGCAGGAAAAGCCTATTATTATTTCTTGGATGGTTATTCCGGATATAACCAAATTGCCGTAGCGCCAGAGGACCAAGAGAAAACAACTTTTACGTGTCCCTATAGTACGTTTGCGTTTCGTCGGATGCCATTCGGGTTATGCAATGCTCCTGCAACCTTTCAACGATGCATGATGGCCATCTTCGCAGACATGATAGAGCATGGCCTGGAAGTGTTTATGGACGACTTTTCAGTATTTGGTGATGATTACAATAGCTGTTTGCACACTTTGTCATCCGTACTGAAGAGGTGTGAAGAAACCAACCTCGTTCTAAACTGGGAAAAGTGCCACTTTATGGTCCAAGAGGGCATAGTTCTTGGCCATAAGGTTTCTGAGAAAGGAATGGAAGTAGATAAGGCAAAGATTGAGGTAATAGATAAGCTACCTCTGCCAAATTCTGTGAAAGGAATCCGCAGTTTTCTTGGCCATGCGGGTTTCTATAGGAGGTTCATTAAAGACTTTTCTAAGATAGCCAAGCCTCTGTGCAACCTTCTGAAGAAGGACATCCAGTTTAACTTTGATGATTCATGCCAGGTTGTATTTGACGAACTGAAGAAGAGACTGGTCTCAGCACCAGTAATTATCACTCCTGATTGGGATTTACCATTTGAGCTCATGTGCGACGCAAGTGATTATGCGGTTGGTGCAGTGTTGGGGCAAAGGAGAGATAAGGTATTTCGCTCCATATACTATGCGAGCAAGACACTTAATGATGCCCAACTGAACTACACAACAACAGAGAAAGAGCTGCTTGCGGTTGTCTTCGCATTTGACAAGTTCCGAGCTTACTTGGTAGGGACCAAGGTGATAGTCTTTACAGATCATTCAGCCATAAAATACTTGGTGAGCAAGAAAGACGCAAAACCACGATTAATTAGGTGGGTTCTGCTTCTACAAGAGTTTGATCTGGAGATCAGAGACAAGAAAGGTGCGGAAAATCAAGTGGCAGACCACCTTTCTAGACTTGAAAATGATGAATACCAAGCTGACCCGATCTTAATTAGGGAATCCCGATGAGCAGCTTTTTACAGCCACCACTCAACCCTGTCCATGGTACGCAGACATGGTGAACTACATTACGAGTGGTGTGCTGCCGCCTGATCTCACCTCTCATCAGAAGAAGAAATTCTTGTATGATGTGAGGCATTACATTTGGGATGAGCCATTTCTGTTTAAGCAGTGCTCTGATCAAATGTTGAGAAGGTGTGTACCTATGGAGGAAGTGGATCAGATTTTGAGTCAATGTCATGCTTCTCCATATGGTGGACACTACAGTGGTGAGAGGACGACTTTGAAAGTGCTCCAATCTAGCTTTTATTGGCCATCGTTTTTCAAGGATGCACATTCTTATGTGCAACAATGTGATCGGTGCCAGAAATCTGGAAACATTTTCAGAAGGAACGAAATGCCCCTGAACTTCATTCTGGAAGTTGAAATCTTTGATGTTTAGGGCATTGACTTCATGGCCCCCTTTATTCCCTCCTATGGGAATCAGTACATCCTAGTGGCTGTGGACTACGTGTCCAAATGGGTGGAGGCATGTGCATTTCCTACCAATGATTCAAAGGTAGTGATTGGTTTCATGAAGAAATAGATCTTCACCAGATTTGGAACACCTAGGGCCATCATCAGTGACGGAGGGTCACATTTTTGTAACAAGTATTTTGAAGCCCTCCTAGCCAAGTATGGTGTAACGCATCGGATATCCACTGCTTATCACCCACAGACAAGTGGGCAAGCAGAGGTATCCAACCGTGAGATAAAGCGGATCTTGGAGAAGACAGTGTGTCCTACAAGAAAAGATTGGTCAAGGAAATTAGATGACGCATTGTGGGCTTACAGGACTGCGTACAAGGGTCCCATTGGTATGTCTCCGTATAAACTGGTATTCGGAAAAGCATGCCACTTGCCGGTTGAGCTTGAACATAGTGCTTATTGGGCAATAAAGCAGCTCAACTTCAATTCACAAGCTGCCGGTGAGAAGAGACTTTTGTAACTCAATGAACTGGATGAATTTAGGCTGCAGGCTTATGAGAATGCAAAAGTATACAAGGAGAAGTCCAAATATTGGCATGACAAGAAGATTATCCAGAAAAGATTCAATGAAGGCCAGCAGGTTCTCCTGTATAATTCCAGGCTTAAACTCTTTCCTAGAAAGTTAAAATCAAGATGGTCGGGACCCTTTGTGGTGATAAAGGTGTTTCCTCACGGAGCAGTGGAAATCGGTCCACTGGATAAATCATCAAGTTTCAAGGTTAACGGCCAGCGCCTAAAACCTTATTTTGGAGGAGAAATTCAAAGGGAGAAGACCTCCCTATCATTAACTGCTCCTGCTTGAAATCACCAAAGTCCTGCCAGGACTATAACTAAGGCCCTTTTTGGGAGGGAACCCAAAGGTTTATAGTCTGTGTTTTTAGGTTCATAGTACTTAATATGTATTTTTTGTAGTTTGTTTATGCTTTTGATAGTTAATCTGTTATTTGATCATTTGGACATATTTTATATTGGGTAATGATTAATTTTTGGCAAAATTTTGGGCTGAAGTCAGTTTGCTGTAGAATTCAGCAGACTGACCTCTCACGCCGCGGCGAGGAGTGTTTCCAACACCGCGGCGTTTGTTCAAAAAAAAATAATAAAAAAATAAGTAAATAATTTGTTTTTTTAAAATATTTTTTACGAGGGAATTACCACGCGTCGCGACGTCCTGTGGTTAACGCCGCGGCGTGATAGGTTTGTTGGGGTTTAACACCGTATACGTGCGGTGACCCTCCTTCTCCCTTATTACGTAAACCCTTTTCTCTGTTTTTCTCTCAAATTTTTTCTCTTCGTCTTACATTTTCCTAGCTTCTACGGCCACACCAAGTGCTTCCAAACCAGGTCGAAGCTCTCCCTTCTCTTTATTTCTTATTTTTTTATATTTTTATTTAGTTTTTGGGTAAATATTGTGTTAGATGCATATTTGTTATAGTTTAGTAGGATTAGGAGTGTATAAATAGTATTAGGTTGTAATTTTATTATGAATCTCCAAGATTTCCTGCCTGGGGGGAGAGATTTGCCTGATTTAGTGGGTATTTCTGGGTTCTGCCTGTGTTGCGCGTCGCGGCGTGGTGTACAAATGCCGTGGCGTAGTTATGAATTTGCTTGAATGTCGCGGCGTGTCATGTTAATGTCGCGGCGTTATGAGGAATAGTTTGCATGCCGCAGCGTGGTCGTAAATGCCACGACGTGACATGTCTACTTTTCCAGAATTCTTCCCAAATTGCAAATGTATCCTGTACTTTCAATTTCATTAATTGATACTAACTATTTGCAATTCAATTTCAGGTACCATGTCTGCCAAAAGACAACGCGGATCTTCTAGTCAGCGACGCTGAGAACCGTCCTCTCCTGCATTTGATCAGGCGAGGTTTGTGTCTGCGGACGCTGCACAGAGATACACCATCCTGGTTTCAAAGAAAGTGACGGCTGAGAGAGGGTTCTCGGCCAAGGATGGTATCCCAGAGACCGTTGAGCTAACCATCCGCCATCACTGCTGGGAGAGATTCGCACAGCACCCGGACGTGGCGGTCTTTCCCATGGTTCGCGAGTTTTACGCGAACATAGACACTACTGACGCCAACCCCTCCACTGTGGTTGTGTGAGGCCGCCCCGTGTCATATTCTGTTGCAGTTATCAGGGCAGCCCTAGCCTTGCCCCCTCCTCCGCTGGAGTATGAGTACTCCTAGTTTCTTGCTGTCGACCCTGATGGTATTGACCTCACTGTGGTCACTGACAGGATGTGTACGCCTGCTTCGCGACCAGTAGAGTGGGTCTTGAGTGTTCAGGATGCCAGGCCCCGATTTTGAACTTCCGAGGCCCGGGTGTGGTACCATTTCATTAGCACCCGGATATTGCCATCGAACAACCTGTCAGAGGTAACTAGGGATCGGGCGATCTTGATTTATGCCATTCTGGAGCATCGGGTGATCGATGTCGCCCATATCATCCACCAGCAGGTACGGAGAGCTGCTAGGGAGTGTAGAAGCCTGTTTTTCCCTTCTCTTATACAGAAGCTGTGCAGGACTCAGATGGTCAAAACTCGGGATAACGAGGAGCGCACAGAGGCAAAACAGCCTCTAAACGATTATTTTTTTGAGAGGGTTCGGCGGCTCCAAGAAGACCACCGGCCAGCAGGCGGACGGACGACCACAGAGGCAGCCCCCACCCCAGGAGCCAGGGCCATCACAGCCAAGGCTAGTCACCGCAGATGCTGCAGCTTGGAGGGCACAAATAGAGGCCCGGGTGACAGGTTTAGAGGCTCAGGCAGCGCAGACCACAGCCATGCTGGCGTATCTCATTCAGACGCAGCGTTGGACTGCGGAGCGGTTGCACCTACCGATGAAGGACTACCCAGTCCCAGACTTCCCGCCCGTAGCCGCTGCTGTCCCACCACCACCATCCCAGGAGCCAGGCCCCTCTCACCAGGCAGGCCACGATGACGACGATGATGAGGACTCAAATGCTGAGGCCACCGATTCTGAGGAGGCTTCCATCTAGCTTTTGAGGCTACCAGGCCATGTTCCTTTCATTGTCATTCTTTTTGTTTTTATATATTGTATGTTTCTCATGTACAGTGTGGACACTAATTCCCTCAGGTTTGGGGGGGTGTCTTAGACTTAGTATTTTGATGCTGATGCATGTTTATAATATCGATGCTTATGTTAATATTGCCTATTGTGGATATAATATTTTGGTATTTTAGTATAGTTTATGTATTTTTGTAATTATGTATGCTATGTATGCTTGTTAATATCCAGAGGAACTTGTATCTTGATAATCATTTCTTGAAAAATCTCATTCAAGATACAATTATCGTTCTCTTTCACAATTTGAATCATAAAGGTTAAAACTAATGTGAAATGATTGTTCAATGATAGAGATGGATGTAAATTAACCTTAATATTTCTGTAAATCCATATGCAATCTTTGAAGCATGTTGAGCAATCTAGTTTCATTTGAGGATTGATACGTTTTCCACTTGCATGTTTGTTGAACTTTGGAATTGATAAGAAGTCTTGCTTAGAGAAAGTTTATGGACTGTGCATGTGAAGGTATCAGTTATCTGTGGAATTGTTTTTGAACTCTTTTGAGGCGAAATCCTAATTTGCGCATGATTGAGGAAATGATTAGGGCATTCTTTGGACCGCTTGAGCCTTAAAAAGCTTACCTTGTCATGTTCATATCCTTAGGTCCCCTTTGAAGCCTTATGTATGCTTGGCCTTATGTTTTTCATCACCTATATATTCCATACCATGTAACCATTTCTAAATGCATGTGAAAACATGACATTTGTTATCTTACCATCATTGTTGTTGAGTGCATGTATATATGATTTCTTGAATTGAGTCAAATAATCAGGGGTATTATGTAAGTCAAATTCAAAAAGAACTTGTGTGAACCATCTGCAGTAGAAAATCATTGCTTTGTAAAAGTAAAAGAAAGAAAAAAAATGAAAAGAGAAAAGCAAAGCAAAAGAAAAGAAAAAGAAAAGTAAAAATAAAGCATTGAATGGTTCTTATGAATTCTGATCCTCAAAGTTATATGGTATACCCTGATAATCTCAGTGGTACTCAAATCTTGAAATCATATGTGTATGTGTCTTGATGTTTGTGTTAAATCCATTCCCTTTGTTCCTTAACCCATACCATTGGCCTAACATTATAAGCTGATAAAGACCCTTTTGATCCTAATCATGTGTGAATTACATTAGTGGAGAGAGAGTTGAATTACAATCTTGTGGATTCCTTGATGCATATTCATTTGTATGTTCATAACCTCATCCGGTAAGTCCAAATGGAAAAGAAGAAGTTTGGTATGCATGATTGTGGGAAATTATATCTTGGTGAAAGGAAGCTGTGATTGTCAGCATGAGTAGGGTTGTATATGTGTGAAACTGAGTGTGAGGCAAGTGCATTCTTTGAGATTTTATGCAATCACTTTACATGAGTTCTGTTTAAGTGAAAGTGGAATGTGCAGATTGTTGAAGCAGGTTAACAAGTTTATCGATTTGAATGTACTTTGTTTTGCTCGAGGACTAGCAAAAATCTAAGTTTGGGGGTATGATAACTTTACATATTGTAATTATTTAGGCCTCATATCTGAGCTTTATTGCCTGCCTAGTCCTTGTTTTTATGGATGAATGGATGAGTTTAACTGTATATTCGTATAATTTGGTTTCAATGTCTTCCATCATGATTTTTGGATATATTGAGTACATATGCACTGATTAGTGAATTAGAAATTTCTCTATGGCAGGTAAGGTTCCAACTAAGTGAATCAACTCAAATGGACCAGCTTTGCAAGAGGAATCATTGTGCAAAGATCAACTCCTCACGCCGCGGCGTGGCATTTGGAATGTCGCGGCGTGTGCATCCCCTGATACAAATTCCAGAGAGCACGTATTTTGAACGCCGCGGCGTAGGCATGAGAATGTCGCGGCGTCCCCTGACCTAAATTGTAACGCGCCGCGGCGTGAAATTAGAATGCCGCGGCGTGACTCTATTTTCTGAGCCCTATAAATACTGTTTCATCGATTTTTAAAGGAAGTGAGGTTTTATTTTTGAGAGCTGCGGCCAGGTTTTATCATTTTACACCAGCAGGAAGCAGAAGTGACCACGTTTGGGGTTTCTCTTCATCTTGGTGGAGGATTGGAGCTTGGGGGATCACTCCCTTTAGCTTTGTTCTTCTCTTCTCTTCTCCTTTCTCTTTTCCATATCCATGACTCTGAGTTTTAGTGTTTTATTTTCGTTTGTCATGGCTGGCTAAGCTGTTTATAGGGTTTACTTTGGATCCTCCTATAGATATTGATTAAGCTTGTAATCCTTTGAGTTATATACATGATTTGGTATTTGTTCAATCATATGGTGTTTAATGCTTTGATTGTTTGATTAGCTTTCAACTGATTTGCTCAAATCTAATGAACCTAGACATAGGAATTTGGATTTGAGATCGTATGTATGATTGATGCATGTTCTATTTCATTCAATTGGCTTGGATGCAATGATTCGTTAATAGGATAGAAATATACCTATTGACCATGCATAGTAATTAATTGGGAATAAATCGTTCATTAGTAGAGCTTACACTAGTCCTCATAGAAATATAGTGGATTAGGTAAGTTATATCAGGGTTGATTGACCTAGACATAGGCTTTCAGCTAAAACAGATTCTCAAGCTAACCTAACCATTGCATGTATATTGCTCGTAAGGATTACTTATTAACAATTGATATAAGAGGTGAAAAAGGAGGCCCTATGTTCTAAATCATTTTCTAAACTCAATCTGATAGTTTTAAAGTTCTTCTTAGTAGTTTAATACGAACCTTTACAATTTATAATTCCTTGAATAGAAATACTTAAGTTATTAGTTTATAATTAGTACTGAATTTGACGTTTATCCTCGTGGAAACGATATCCGACTCCTAGCTATACTACAGGTGCGATCTGTGCACTTGCGGTAAGCAAAAGAGCGAACAATTACAAGTAGAGCATAGACTTTTTCTAAGAGAAATGAGAAAGTCATGCTCATGATGTAGTGCCAGATGTTGTAAAGAAGTTGGTTCCGAAAAAGAGTCCATAATGGCCTCAATTGTAGAGACTGTAGGAGATATAAGCTTTAATGGTGGACATGATTTGTGATGGTTGATCTGGCAAGGTTGTTCAGTAGTGATAATGGGGTTCCTAAGCAAGGTCTGGGGTGAATCTGGCTTGATAGGGACAAGCAAGGAGGGAACAGACAAATCTCATATATGGGTTCAATGTCCAAAGAAGAGAACTCGAAGAAAAGTATATTTTCAAATAACGTAACTTTGTCAAATATAAGGTATATTTGGAGAGCATGAGTAAATAATGATAACCTTTTTGGGGCCAAGTGTAATCAAGAAAAACGCACTTAAAGGATCAAGCCTAGAGTTTGTTAAGATTTGGGGAAAAATTGTGGGCAAAAGAAGTTTACTCGAATATATATGGTGGAAGAGAATGAAGAGGTTGATGAGAAAATAAAATGGAGTGAGACAACTAGTTATTAAGTACAGATGAAGGCATGTGATGTTTTGAGTACAATGCAGTAAGGACATCATTGCCTCCTAAAAACGAAATAAGACATGTCCATAAAGGAGAAGGACGAGACTTTTATTTATTTATAATGTGCCTATTTTTCTTTTGAGCAATCCTATTTTGTTGAGTAGTATAAGTACAAGATGTTTGATTATGAATGTTATGAGAAAACATAAAGGTTTGAAACTGTTGGGACAAGTATTCATGAGGATTATCATTGCACAAAGTAGGAATAGAGACAATGAATTGAGTTTTAACTCCCAAATAAAAATTTTGAAAAATAAAAACAACTTGTGTTTTCTATTAAAAATAACAAAGTGCAACAAGATTCATCGTCAACAAATGTAACAAAGTATTTTGACTCTGAAGTAGAAATAGTATGACTAGGACCATAAACATTACAGTGATCCAAAGTAAAAGGATGCACTTTGCTTAGCCAAAATATATTCAAGCTTAAATTTTGTTGGTCCAACCTATACATTTTGTGAGTTATGAGTCAATTTATTGTGCTTGGCCTTTTTGTGACACCCTTGCACACCGTAAAGACGTTGGACATCATTGGTGTAGAGGACCTTGTCCTACTACTAGATAGGCTCACATGTGATAAGTGAGAGATAAAGAGGCATAACTTGTTGAAAACTATATGTAGAGTAGACCGACACAAATTTGATTATATAGGCATTAGGCAACCCAACAGTGATTGGTCACAATAGAAATGAATTGCGACTCCAAGTGAATTTTACTTGTAATATCAAGGATTCGAATATTAGAATCACCACTTTGACAATGATTTTGCCTAACCACTACCCTAGTCATGAACTGCATAAGCAATTTGTTAAACACAAAAAAAAAAACCATTAGGCAATAAATACTTGCTACAGTCAAGGATCCTAATGACAGTAATTTACCTAAGTATATAGACTTGGGCGGATAAATGTATATAAATCGAGCCTGGACATCTAACACTATTTAACATTATAGTACACATTTCATTAGTTGTGATAATCGCCTCTGCCTAGTATTTATTGGAATTCCCCTTACCATCATTGTGCTCCTTACAAATGCTGCAATCCCTCTCTCTATCACATCATTCTGAATGGAACTTTACAAACATAAAGCTGTGTTTGAATGACTTTTTCTTTGCAATAATATAGGAATACCTTGTAAATGAACTCTTCCACCACGATATGCTGTTTAGATTTAGTTTTTATCCCAATTTTTCTTTCAATTAAGTAGAGCCATGTCATTCTACTATAACCATCACCAACTAGTAAAAAATACCTCGTTAACAACTTATGCAGTTCTTGTTTGTCCACGTAGATCTACATGGTTATGTTCTAAAGGGATTTAGATCTTTTCAAAAAATTTTTCTCTCAAATAGTCAAATAAAAAAGAGAAATAAATATAATGAAAGTTATTAGTAGTTAATATATAAATTTTTTTTATAACTTTTATATTTATCTCTTTCTTTTATTTGACCACTTAAAAAAAAATTAAAAAAATTCAAATATGTTGTAAAGACTATTTCACTCTCCATGAAGAGTTTGAAAAGGGGCTTACGCATCATGTTGCTTGCTTATATTGAGAGAAGCCAATGACCAACTCCTTTAAATAAAACTCCTTCAAGTTTTAATAGCTAAAGTGGCCATATCTACAATGCAATAGGGTCGTTTTAATATGCTCCAAAAGATTCAAGGAGCATGGAAGCTCCTTGAGAAATGACCTATTGTTACAGGTCATTTCCCATCTCTTTGTATTTTTATTTTGACCCTAAAGTATTGAATATTGTTATATAGTCTTTGTTCAATTATGCAGAGATGAGTTCTCCATCCTCGAACACTGCGCTGTCAAGCTCCGGCCACTTCCATTCCGTTCTGGCGAGCTTTGGCAAAAAAGGGTGATTGGTTGATCGACAATAAAAAAAATGAGATCGCTTTCTGCTTGTTCTTTGTTTTTGGGGACGATTTTGGATGGCAATTTTTTCGGCGACTTAAGGAGGAAACGTCATCGGCAAATTAAGGACAATGGGAGGAAGATTCTCATTGTTGACTTTATGTATTTCATTGATTTTCAAGTGAAATGAAAAGGAAAAAGATTATCTTCATTTCTTTTGTTGCTAATTACCCTTCTCTTCTTCTTGATTATATCATAGAACAAAGACCCATAATATTTAAGATTAGAAATTAAGTGAATTAAATTTTGCTTTATTATTTAATGGTGGATTTTTTTTATTTTTTGGGTGTGGAGATTGTATATTGTTGCTGCCATCAGCTTTGAGCTTGGTCAATTTCAAAAGGCTTGCTTCTGTGATGTTGAAGGCAGCACCCGCTGCTACGTAGTCCCAAAGGTTCTGGTGTGGAGATGGATACTTTTGCATAACGTTATGCAAATAATATGATGCTTTTTCATGGACCACTTTACAATAACAAACTTCTTTCCAACTTACCTCCTCACCAGGTTACGGGTCAAGAATCACTGTTGTTGATCAATTTTCCATGATATCGAATGGCTAAAACAACATGGAGCATATTAAACGTCCCCCAGTGCAATATAGCATGGATGCATGTATTCACTTCTTCAAACTTTCTTCACTCTTTATATACAACGAAAAATCACAACTCGGGACAACGGAATTGCACTGATCAACAGGCTTTGCCTCTTGTCTACGATCTTGCATCTTCTTTTTATCAAATTTCAGCTCATATCCCTTTTGAACGAGCTATCCAACTGAGAAGACTTTGACTTTAACAAACTTGAAGAACATCTTCGATAAGCTTTAAAGTACCGCTCTTGGTTTGCATTAAAATATCACCTTTTCCTTCAATATTCTCGACCTTTCCATCTCAAAGCTTCACCTTAAACTTGAATTTCTTAACTATGTAGACAAGGTTATCGTTGATTCCAGTTATATAACTATGATAACCACTATCAACATACCACGTATCTTCTTCTTATGTGGAGTTACAATTGTAGAAGACTTGCTCCAAAGTGTCTTCTTTTACTTTTGACAATCTATCACCTTGTGGTTTGATGTTTCACAGTAAGTGCATTGTCTAAACCAGTATTGATTATTGTCCTGATTATCTTTCTTGCAAATGGATCAAGGGATGGTGTGTGTGTGTGTGCCTATATATATATATATACTTCTCTGTTGTAACATAAACATCCTGAAACACACCCTTCTGAAGAGAATTCATGATGGATATTTAAGATTGGACTATCCACAACCAGAAACGGATACAAAGAAGTGTATTTGGTTTAGCATATTTTAGAATCATAAAAGCTTTTTCTCAAAATGTTCAAGTGAGAACTTCCTGCTGAAAAGGTTTTTCGAGTGCAAAGTAAACTATTTAAACACTTATACCTCTTCCGGCTCCAAGGAAAGAAGATAAGCAATTAAGCCAACCACGGGTATATATCTAAGATACTTCACTAAAACAACCTTGCTTTCCTGAACATTCTGGAGGTTGTCACCAATCAACCAAGGCTGGAAAATCATGTAAAGACATATATCCCATATGAAGGCATAGGCCAGCCTTTCTGATCCTAGGTAACCGACCAAGAATTCCCATCTGTCTACTATGCCCCCAAAATTTGCATCCGTTCGACCAAATAGAGCCCACAACAGAGATAGAAGACATGCACTCCCACCAATCAGTCCAACAAATGGGGCACCGTTTGTCATCACAGAACCCAATTGTGAACGTTTGCTTGTAACACTGTCATGATCAGCATCATTCAATCGGATAGCCATATATGGGATCAAAAATGCTGGCATCATAAACAATAGTTATGATACGTAAAGCAATTACATAAAGGAAAAATAAGTTGAGATTAAAACATACATGGACATCTTTAATATACTTATAAATTACAGTAACCTTCTTCAACTGAGAGTTCCTTTTTTTAATTTCTTATTTTAATTCCAAAAGATTAACAAATCTTAAATTTGTCCATCATTACTGACATGGAAATCCTTTTCCAAATACACACACTAGCCATGAATGGTGATGGAAAGAGTAACAGCAGTTACATCCAGTAGGAGAAGGCTAGTGGATAGGTGGAAGTAATCCAGAAGCAATCAAAGAGAGAAGTAGTGGGTCTGTGGTTGGGTGAACTGTTTTAGCCTATGAACCATTAGCGAGAATCTAAGTAACCACGGATCAAACGCCAGAGCTGACATTTAATTGTTGATCACTTGAGTAGGATGGCAATCACACTTTTTGATCAGGTGAAAAATATTAAACCAAGTGTTCAAATTTTGGCTTTGAAGAAACTCAATCCTGTCAGCTAATTAAAATAAAGAGCATTGCTTTCTTCAGAATATGAAACATGGATGATTGCAAAGCAATTTAATTATATATCGAAATAATCCAGGAAAAAATGGAGTAATATACTCCATTAGGAGAGAGAATATGCTTGCAGTGCTTATCTGTTTTTGCTCTGAAAGATTAAAATGGATACTGAGGTTGGACTAGTCACCAGTCACCACTCTTTCTAATATAGGCAAATTATTAGCCAGAAAAGTTGTGGTTGTGAATGGAGATCAAGGTAATGAAAAGACTTGTCATGCAAGGAGAGTTCAATGAAACATACTGTTCGTCAGGAACATTTGCAGGCCCCACAGTACATCTAGAGACCCCTTGTATCTATCTCTCTTACGATCTGTGAACAGCAAAGGAGCAAACATGAATGTCCAGCCAATCACAAAGTTGAATAGTCCTTCAGACATCTGAAGCAAGAAAATTGTCCAACATCAGGGAGACTTTCCAATCAAATGGTGTAAATTTGGTGCCAATAATACTTACTTTGTGCAATAATACTTACAGGATGAAGAACTGGAGCCTCAATCAGACGAATGCCAACTACTCTGCCAAAATGGTCAGTGCAGAAATCATTAAAGAGAAACGATAACCTAAATATAAATTATTTTTTTTAACCGCAAAGGCAGTATATATTCCCCATAAGTCTATAAAAAAAAGGCAGATCAAATTTCAGTTGTGTCTGACTCTGAACATAATAGCTGACTTGAAGTTCCACATGTTGCTTTTGTACTAAATGACCTCACACATTAAGGAAGAATGTAGCCAAATCATATATTTGTAATCAACATGAACACCAATACTTTGCAATCATGGATAAGATACCAGTAAGATTTTTTTGTTTCAGAAACCAGAAACAAAACAGAAGAATATATGCATATAAACCTTCACAGAAGGTATTAACAGTCACTTCTGCATGAACCTATAAACAGAATAAGATTGTATACAATACTTTTCTGGTAAAGAATATGACATATCATGAAGGATTCACTCAAATTCATCCGAATAGGATCAATTTCCATAAGAGCATATATTCATAAGCCTGTTGTGAGTCATGGCATCAGGAATTGTCCATATTACATGCCAATATAAAGGTTTGGCAATGTCAACTTTTCATATATACATGGAGTAAAGGAATGAAAGAGAATAAATCCTATCAAACAAACTGAGGACACATTGCTATAGCAAGCTTCCCCTCTCCAAATGTCCCCCAATAGAAAGGAGGACAAAAAGGGAAGAGACACCTTTCAATAATCAGTAAAGGAATTTTAAAAATTATGAAAATATTTTCATGATTATCTCAAATTCACAAACTGATAAGCAGGAAAAAGCACAATGTCTCCACTTCATTAAACACAGTGACTAAAAACCAGTTAATATATAAGTATAATGGTAGAAAAGGTAAAAATAACGAGAACATTAGTTATGTTTATATGACAATGGAATGCTAAAAAATTCATCTAAAGTTACAAGAACATCGATGAAGAAAGCAAAAGCAATCAACTCATTCATCATTTATTAAGTGTAATCAGCAATAGGTGAACGTACCAAAGTTCATGAAAGGCAAGATGAAAAAGAAATTGAGAGAAAGACCCACAAGAGAGTTAATTGTGTCAGAACTGATGGCCCATACAGGATCTCCCTGTTACAATACAAGTAAAATTTCAGATTTGAAGTCAAATCAATCTCACTGGTATAATATATTTAAAATATATATATATCATGTGCAAAGCAACAATTCAAAACCTTCCAGATTGCCAGAGCAAAGTAAGAAAGGAGGAAATTTTGTCAACAAAGCAATATAAGTAAACTTTCTATACAATTATTTGTATAGACACAAAGCCACACAACACCAACAGATTACTTTCTTTCAATGCTAATGATAATACTATAAATACTATTAATGAGACAGTAGTTAATAACTGGGCTTTGGCGCTGCCTTTATACATCAAAAGTTAAGATGGAAATCCCACAAGAGGGAAGCACATCAAAGCCTTTTTTTTTTTAAACGCTACCCTAGTGGATCCAAGCTTTTTTTTCCCCAAAAACTTGATTTTTGACATAACACAATGGTCTCTCTTGATCCGTGTAGGCAGCCCCACCTTGCAAGAAAAGGCTTTTATTGTTGTTGTTGTTGTTGCTATTAACCATTAAAGTTTGCTTTTGTATCTTAAAAGTGACACTAGGATAGGCAAACTTCAACATTCTGCACTGCCATATTAAGCTAAAAAGCATCGGTGCATCAAGTGCTCTTATAAAATAAATAAATAAATAAATCCTTAAACATCCAGCAGATGCAATGATGGAAAAATTGTGACTCCAAAAACACTACATATGTATGATGATGAGCTTTAAGGTGTTCTAGTTGCCAAATTAACAAGTCATCATCATATCAAGCATGGTAACCAGTACCATTTCATAGTTCACGTAAATAAGTCCAAAAATTCGAAAGTGCAAATCATTTTACAGTTACTTAATAAAGACGTTCATTCCAGGTAGCACACCTAAAAAGACACAAAGATAACATGCAGCACAAAAGGGTAACATGAGATTCTAACATAAAGTTAACGTTAATTGACATTAAGTGAAGTTACTCATTAGATATATAAACTTTCCTCCACATATCTTTGGATAGAACAAGATAGACGAGGAATATGAAATCTTGACTATACATGTGAAATTCTAATATAAAACATATTAGTATTAAATAGAATGAATAAATATATAAATTACACATAAAAGATTGAAGCTAGGTTCAAAAATTAAAAAAGGGTATCTACAGGTGCATAAGGAAGCAGGAAGAGCCACAAAATGTAGACACCCTCCGCAACCCACAACGCTATTTGAAGCACTCTCCTTAAATTGTCATCTCCCTCTTCCACCGAGGAGGACGTGGCTAAGGCCGTGGGTTTGCGGCGAGCCCCGTAGCACAAAAGGGTCCTCGAATTGGCGTGGTTATGTTTGGGAACGAGTGGTTTTGGAGAGCACCGATGGGTGGAGCTGAAAGCGTTGTGAACCTTTTGTGGCTTGTGCAATTGGGGAAGGTAGAGTGAAGATTTTGGGGCCAATGGTTTGGAAGAAAGGAAGGAGCAGAGAAATGTTGGTGACGACGTCGTTGTGGTCATCGTCGTCGTCATTGCTTTAGCCTTCAGAGAAGCTTGAGCATTGAGTGGTTCAGTTCAGTCAGAATTCAGAGACTGATTGTGCGAAAGAGAATGCCACAGCTCACGGGAATGGATCGTCTCAACCGTGGGCCTGTCTACTTAAGATGATTGTGATTATCTCTTAACGTTATTTATCTCCTTATTCATATGACGAAGTGATCAGAAAAATATACATGAGATAAATGTTTCGGATATATTTAACTGTAAATCGGTTATATTTCAGTTCTAATTCTTTAAAAAAATTGGATAAACAGTTAAAATATTTAAAAACAAATAAATTAATCGATTGAATCAATAGATTTTTAATACAATTTTATAAAAAATAAAAAAATATAGATTAATCATTTACTTTAATCTCTAAAATGGTGTATACTTATCATATTTGTTTCTAACTTTAAAAAATTAACAATTTAATTCATGAAACCTTAAAACATCGATCAGTTAATTCTCACATTAGTTGTCATCAATTAAATTTGATGAAGATATACGCGTAACACGTTAAATGTCAACTTTAATGCTGATGTAACTCCTAACCCTAAAACGACACCTTTTGGACTAACTTTCACTGTTAATGGTTTCATTTTAGTCCCTCACTTTAGCCTCTTTTTTTTCACTGTTAATGGTTTCACTTTCAGGAGAAGAAGATGAAAATGAAGTGATTTCTAAAAGTTTTGCATTTGTTAAAAGGGAAGCACCACATGAACTAAGCAACCCCAAAATTTGATTCTGAAGTTGAAATCCTTAATAAGAAGCTCACCAAACAAATAATTAAGGAAGGTCATGGCTAGAAACCTTCCAAATATTCAACCTACTTATGTAAGTACCACACTTAATTATATTTTGATTGCAATTAGTTTGAAATCCAATGTTGTCACAACAGTTCATTTCTGGAACTATGATGTCCAATCATATTGTAGTCAACATCTGCTAAGTTAGACTTGAATGCAACTCCCACCCCCACCCAAAAGAAAAAAAAAATCTTTTTGCTGTGTGCATTGCTCTACTAGACTTGTTATTTGATTTTGATGGATTTGCTCTCCAACAGAGAAGAAAGAAATGACTGATTTGGGCATTTGGTATGGCAAGCATGAAAGCTAGTGAGCATGCATTGCTACGCGTAGGCTGGGAATTAGGATATGCAAAATTCTTAATTTGGGAATTTAGGGTTTGGGAATCTTATGACGTTGAAATGGGAGGGGGGAATGAAAATTTTCCCTCCACCTCCAATGCAATACTGCTTTGGGGTTAGGAAAAGTTGATCTTTAGGAATTTTAGTCTAAAATGACGTCATTTTAGAGTTGAGAACTTTGTTTTTTCATGCACAATTGAAACTACGTCGTTTTGAGTTTGGTAGGAAGTTACATCAGCGTCCAAGTTGATACTTAACGTGCTACATATGCGTCTCCATCAAATTTAACTGATGGCAACTAACGCAGGGACTAATGTGATCGACGTTTTGAAATTTCAGGATTAAGTAGTTAATTTTTAAAAATTAAAGACGAATATGATCGGTGCATACAATTTCAAGAATTAAAGTAAAAATTTACTCAAAATAATATGATTATAATATTAATAGTTTAACCATCAATTAAATCAATTGAATTGATTAAATCATAAATCATTTATTTCACTGGTTCAATTGTTTAACCAGTTTATAAAACATTAAATGAGAAGATCTACTCCCCACATCACACTATCATAATTTTAAGTTTAAAAAAGACAAGGGCAAATTCAACATCAAATCTTGATATATTAAAAACAAAATTAATTTACATTGTTTAACTAGACATTTATAGTGATTCTATAATTTATTTTTTTAAATTAAATTATATTAATTGTTACTCTAGAATAAGGTGGGGTAAATATTATCTCTCATTAGCATTGCTTAATGGGCAGCAACAGGAGGTGGTTTCAGCAAAGAGTTTTTTTTTTAATCTAAATAATGCAGTTTTCTTTTTTATTTCTCCTTATATCGCAATTGCAACATTAATTCCTAAAATGTGCTAATTATTTTTCAATATTAAAATGTTAGTTTATACCATATCAACTTCTCAATATTAATTTTTATTTTTTAAATTCTAAAACATTGAGAAATTAGTTTCTAGACAATTGAATTCTCAATGTAATATCCCTTTTCTGTAAAAGAACATGTTTATCAATGAAAAATTGACTTCTCAAGTGTGTTTTGAAAAATAAAATATAAAGAAATAACAGTTAGAAATTAGTTTTTTGTCTCAATGTTTTTTTAAAAAATAAAAATTGTTGAGAAGTTGCTTTACAATGAACCAAATTCTCAGCATTAAAAAAATAAGTGCATTTTGGAAAACTTAAAAAAAAAAAACTTCCTTGAACTATATGCAATGTGTATTTTAGTTCTGTTACTTTTAAAAATGTGCAAAATGGATTCGTTACTTTTCAAATTGTGCATGTCACTACAAAATGGTAACATACGTTGAAATCTGATGAAAATTCGCATATGTCACTCACATGTACATTTAAAGCTCTGATAGCCAAAGGAGGTACATATGAGATTAGGGCAATTAGGGAATAAAACTCATTTAGGAGATGTACAATATGTGCACGTGAGGAGTTCATTACCATTTCCCTCCTAAATCCAAAGTTGCCCCTACTTTCCCTACTGAAACTTACCCTAATTTCTCATTTCTCTCATTTCCTCAATCATGCAAACTGAATTGTTGCCATTGAGGGAGAAATTGTGCATGAAGTCAAACCCTGAAGGAACGCCTTTGTTCATGCGATTGAACCGTAGATGAAGGACTTTTTATCGTGAGTCCAACTAAGCTAAGCATCGAGTCAAACTTTAAGGTTAGTTTTAACTTAACCCTAGAACTAAGGTTGTTGTTTTGTTGAAATTGTGTTTTAGGTTAAGGTTATTAATTGTTTATTGCTGGTTTAGGGTTTGATTGATTGATATGGGATGCATGTGGTCCAAATTGTGTCTGTAGTCCCATAATGTTGTCCTTATCAGTGTTGTCTGCTACTGTGTTTATGGGTAAAGTGAATTCAATATTTGCTGACTCTAGTTGTGTGTTTGTAGGGTGCATTTGATTTCATTTGTTATTACCTGTGGACCCATTTGATTTGTGTGTGAACCTACAAATCTCTAATTTTTTATTATTTGTAACATGTGAAAATGTGTTTTTCACATGTGTAAAGTGAAATTCAACTACTTACAAAATCTCTAATTTCATATGAATTGCAGTATATCGTGTGTGTAAGTTTTATGAATGATTAACATAACATGCTTGTAAGCTTTATGAAAGACAGCATAACATATGCTTGTAAGATATATGAATAGGTAGTATAACATCCTTGTTACACTTTACAGATGGTTATGATAACAATTTTGTTACATTAAGGAGGGAAATTGCAGTTTAGCTCACCTATGGAGTATGTAGAGTGTGTGTTATAGGTTATATAACTTTGATAGTAACCTGCTGTCTAGCACGCATTTGACTACTTGTGTAAGAAAGAATGGGATTAGGATGGGAGAGCCTAAGTGTCTATGGTACAAGTTTCTTGGTCAAACTTTCACCTATTGAATAACAAAATTATTTGGTGATGATGATGTTAGAAAGATATGTAAAATTCTGGAGAAAGGACCTAATTCAACCCTTGAAGTATTTGTTGAACATGAAAGTGAGCATAACATAAATCCAACCCACTTGGAACCTAACTCTGAACCTGTATGTGAGTTGGAACCTAACCCACTTGCAATTTTGACTAAACTTGCAATTAAGAATGAATCATACCCTAAACTCCATCCTGTTAGGCAGAAAGGAAAAGAAAAAGAGAAGGGAAAAGGGAAGCAGATACAAAAAGGAAAGTGGAAGCAAAAACTAACCCTTAAGAGAAAAACCAATCCTATAGACCTTCAAGACGATGGTGAAGTTAATTTAACTGACTATGATTTTGAGGACAGTGATGAAGAGGTTCTTGACCTGTTTTTTGAGAACCATGCAAGGGAAGTTGAGGAAGAAATGAAGATTGTATGGGTATTATAAGAGACTGTATAGAGATGATGAGGTGAATGGTGATGGACAAGTACATGAAGATAAGGGTGAGAGAGAATAGGCCAGCAATGGCAATAATGTTGCCAATGCTGATTCGGACCTCATTCGGATAGGCAGTATCAGTCATATTATAAGGACGATGACACTTTAATCACTTCCCCTAGTTCTGATGTAGAAGAAAGAGAGGTAATGTGGAAAAGGAAATTTTTAGAGTTCAACTAATACACTGACATGAGAAAGAAGATAAAATTGCAAGTAAGAATGAAATTTGCAAGTCATAAGGTGCTCAAGGAGGTTACAAGACAGTTCTATATTGAAAATAGGATTGATTTCAAATTCTTAAGGAATGAAAGCACTCAAATTCAATACACTGCAAGAGAGGTTGTGAATGGAAAATTCATGCCTTTAAAACACAAAAAATATATGCTTTCCAAATTAAGTCATGGCATTACAGTGAGCATGCAAATAATGGACGGAGTAACAAAAATACCAAGGTTAATTCAAGGTGGTTTATCTGCCAAGTACTAAGATCGCATTAGAGACTATATGGGGAAATGGGAGAATGACGCTTTCATTAACCAGGTGGTTAGAGAAAATATGATTTTTTTGTCAAGATTCCAGGTGTATAGAGAAAACAAGATGGCTATGAAGAAGCTTCAAGGCAGTGTAGCAGCTTAATTTTCTTAATTGTGGAATTATGTTGCAGCAATCTTACAATACAACCCTGGTTCAACAATGCTAATCAAGAAGGAGGATGATTATTTTCAGAGACTATATGTTTGTTTGGATGCTGCCAAAAGAGGTCTGACATTTTGTAGGCCCATAATCCCATTAGATGGGTGCTTCTTGAAGGTTGGCTTTAGGGGTCAATTACTAGTGGGAGTGGTAGGGAATGCTAATGATAATATGTTCTCTATTGCCTATGGTGCAGTTGGGGCAAAGTTGAGAGATAGTTGACAGTGGTTTTTTGATAGGTTGCTTGAGGAAATTGGGTCAATTGAGGAGAATGGCTAGGTGTTCATGCCAAATAAGTAGAAGGTAACAAAAATAACAGTTCTTACTTTATGTGATTTTGTGCTTTATTAGTTTGAATTCCATTCTTACTTTATGATTTCTTACTTGATGTGCTTTCATGGTTTGAACTCAATACTTGAGGAGATGGGGGTTGAACACAGATTTTGTGTTAAGCTGCTATATGCACACTTCAACCTCACATATAAGGGGCAAGTTCTAAAGGATCTATTGTGGAATGCTGCAAGGGCCATAACCAAGCCTGAATTTGACTTTTACATGCAAGAAATGAGAAAGATGAATGAGGGACTAGTAGCCAACTGGTTAGCTACAAGAGATGCATGTACATAGTCAAGACAATTATTCTCTCTACGAGCTAAATCAGGCAGTCTATTGAACAACATTACAGACTTATTCAATTATGCAATACTACTTGCTAGAGACAAGCCTATAATCACAATTATGAAAACCATTAGAAGGATGTTAATGAAGAGGTTTCCTACAAAGAGAGATGAGATACTCAAGTACCAAGGTCAGATTTGCCCACGAATTCAATAAAAGCTTGAAAAGTCAAAGGAGGATGTTGTGTTGTGCATTGCTCATATGAATGGCAATGGAAAATTTGAAATTGACACATGACAAGAAATTAAGAAGGCAGTGGATTTGGTGAGCAGGACTTGTTTTTACAGAAGTTGGGACATAACAGGTATAGAACTCATGAAATATCTGTTATTGTGTGGATAATTCATACATTTAATTGACTTTTTTTTGTATCTTATGCAGGTATCCCTTGTGCACATGTTGTGAGTGTCATTTATGCACAAAAGGATCAACCTAAGAAATATGTTGATGACTGGTACAAGAAAGACACTTCATTGGAATGTTATGGAGTGATGATCAACATTTTACCTTCACAGGATGAGTGGCCACAATTGACTATGATCCAATCCTCCCTTCTTTGGTTAAGATTTCTGTTGGCAGACCTAAGAAGGCTAGGAAGAGAGCCATTGATGAGCAACCTTAAAACCTAAATAGCGTATCTAGGGAAGGACAACAATGTCAGTGTGGGAATTGTGGAATATGGGGCACAATGCTTATGGGTTCCCAAGACCCCTAAATCCAAATAGAAAGATATATAGAAAGAAGAAGAAAACAAGTGTAGGCAGTGGTTCTACTACAACTAATCTCACTACTCCAACTGAAGCAAATCTAAATGCTAGTATTGAAAATGTTCCATCTGATGCTGGTATTGGGATTGCTCCATCTAATGCTCCAAGTGCAAATGCATCAACTAGTCGAATTGCTAGAAGTCAAAGTGGTCTTATACCTGTTGTGAGTGGCCTAAGGGCACATAGGGGTTGTGGACCCAGGCAGCCTGGTTCCCAAAGCTCAATTTTCCCACTTAGGAGACACACATGTGGTTTGACAAGAATTTCAATAATTTATCCTAGTGATAGGGCATCAACAATAAGAATCAAAACAAGGAAGAGTGGGGCAAGGCTTACACAGTAAAGTTAGCTAGGGGTTTAGGGGTTTCTTTTCTGGTATTGAGTTATGACAATTATGCCTTGTTATATGTCCTTTTTTTAAAATGTAATGGTATTGGGTTATATTGGACCTGTATGGTGATGCTGGCTTTTTTTAAAATTCTAAACCTGCTATATTAGAATTGTATGCCTTGTTGGTATTTTTTTATATTGAGATCTTATTTTTTGCGAATGTTGACAATGGTTGTTACTAATTATTGCCCAACTGAGGCCCTTAATATAAGTTTATATATTTCCCATATGGTCCATTAGTTTTTGAATTGATTTTTCTCTATTAGGTTTTTTTATTATTGTCAAATGTTGAATGTTTGTGATTGTAATTACGTCAAATTTGATAGGAATTGTTTGTATGTTCCCCACAAGTTTAGCACACCTTTGCAACATGAAAATTGCAATAACTGATTGTATATGTCCCACAAGTTTAATACACATTTTCAATTGAGTGTTTGTATATTCCCCCACAGGTTTGTGATTGCGCCAAAATTGATTGGGATTGTGATAAAACTCACATTACAAAGGTGTGCTAAACCTAGGCTTGTGCTTCCGCTGTGTTGTAACATCAACTTGTAATTTTGGTGGTTAATGTACTTAGTTCTTTGCATTAATTATGTTATATTAAAATTTGGGTGGTCAATGGAACTTACTGGAATTGTGCTAATTGTTCTGTTACTGTGATTATTCATATTAGTTGCATAAACTCATAGTAATTGAGAAATGCTGCAATCATTCCATTGAACAAGGTAAATTACATTGAATAACATAATGACCCCGTACATTCAAATTCATTACATCTGACCTCTGCTAACTCAATGTCATTCTTAATTGAAAGATCTCTGCACCATCTTACTTACATAAAACATCCCACTAATCCTACACTAAAACTTCCAAAATACATCATAGCATTTATCAAACTTTTTCATTACCAGAGACCAATAACCCAACAAACACAATCATTATAGCAAGCATCATACCACACATCATATACAATTGATACCTTTGTGACTTCAGCTTAGCCTTCTGTGATTCAACCTTAACATTTAACACACACAATTGAGCCTTATTTGCTTCCAGTTCCACATTTAATTCATTGTTCCTTTTCAACAAACTATTGAAGATTTTTTCAACTTTTTTGTCTATCGGTGGATCATACCACATAGAGAAGTGGCAGTCATCTGCGGTGCTATACCTGCTACAATAAAAAAAACCTCTTTCCCAGGTTCCTTTCAGTCCATGAGGTTTGCAATTAATAAGTAAGGTCGTATTTGCAACTTTGAGTATGGCAACCAAAACTTGTTGAACTCTCTAAAGACTGGCTCTGTTGCATTTTCTCCACCAAGTTAAACCTCAATTGTTGCTCCCTCAATTGTTACTCAATCGCTGCTCAATGTTGCTCACGCAGTTAAGTTATGGAGTTCTAGGATTTAGAATTGGGTGAGAGGAAGAAGAACTCCCCATGTGCACATCATGTGCATCTCCTAAATGAGTTTTATCCCCTAATTACCCTCATTTCAGATGCAGCTCTTTTGGCTATTAGAGCTTTAAATGTGCATGTGAGTGGCACATGTAAATTTCGGTCCATATTTTAACGTTTGTTACCATTTTGTAATGACGTGCACAATTCGAAAAGTAACAAATCTATTTTGCACATTTTTAAAATTATAGGACCAAAGTGCACATTGTGTATAGTTCAAGAGTTTTTTTAAGTTTTCCCTTAATGTTACAAATGTTGTATAATGGAAATTAATAAGGAAAAAATAGTAATATTTATGTAAAAAAAGCTAGCAACAAAGGTCGTTTGGTGACAAGGACGATGGAAACAGTAGAGATGACGCCAACAATAAAAATGGCACCGATGACAAGAATAATAACAACTACAATGCCCTTCTATTGTTGATTCTTCATGAGCTTAAATATGTGTTTAGTTCATCTAAATATAGCGATTTATGGTTTTAATCCCTTATTTTTAAAACTTTAGGAATAAGTCCTCGGAAGAAAAAAAAATCATTCCTATATGGTCCTTCTGTTGCATCTTCGATATAAGTTTCCGTTATCTGCCTATGTGGAGTCCATCTAATGGATGCTGAGATGGACACTAAAGGGACTAAAACGAAAAATCACAATATTAGAGGACTAAAAAATCGGTTTATTTAGAGAGAATAAATTCATATTTTATTTGAGACTTATTCATCATGAACACACCTAGGAGTTTCTGATGGATGGGTTTGGTGAGTTTCGTAACGTTTTTTTACCTAACCCATTCAACAAACCTGTAGGTTAGGTTGGGTCGAGAAAATCTTATCCTTTAACTTGACCAAACTTGACCTGCTCAAGAGTGGGATGTGTTAGGTTAAACCTGTAGATTCGACATATATTAGAAAAAAAATCTCATGCTAAAATAATTTTCGAAATATGAAATAAAAAATTTGATACACATAATGCATATTAATTAAAAACTATATATTCCCCAAAGAAACTAAAAAGTCACATAACCAGTCTTACATAAACATAATAAGTTTCAAATAAGATAAATAAGCATAACAAGTCTTTAAGTTAACATAAGTTTGAAATAAACTAAAGTAAGCTAACAAGTTCTAAAAGTCATAAACAACAAACCACATTAGTCAACTGAAGTCAATGTTATCACATATAGTATATAGATTGATATAGTCATTTACTTCATTCTCAAATTTCTCAACATATTATTTGTTATCCAAGTGATCATTTAGATTTTTATCGCAATGACCTGTTAGATGCTTCATGAATTTCTCATCAATATTTTCTTGGTTACACTCTTAATGTTATCACAATGCATATATCTAAACTTAATTGACATTATAGAAAAGTTAGAGAAAAGTTTGAAATGCTATAATAGCTAAATGACTTTTATATATATATATATATATATATATATATATATATATAACGTTACTTGGGTGGGTTGGATTTGTGCTAATTGGCGACTTTCCAAACTCGTTACACTGACTGCACTTGTGAATATATGTAACGTTACTTGGGTGAGTTGGATAGGGTTGAAAAACTTAACAACTCACAGACGTCGAGGTACGAGTTTGGAAAGTCAGTCAATAGAAACAAATCCAACCCACTATAATAATATATATATTTTATATATATATATATATATTTTACTTGGATAGGTTGGATTTGTACTAATTGACACTTTTCAAACTCACTACCTGATCTGTACCTTGTCAGTTAGAGTATTTTTCAACCTTGCCTAACTCACAAACCTAATCCAATCAGTATTTGTAAGTTGGATTGGTCAAAACTCATGAGTTCGTAGGTTGACCCAACCTGCTAAACATCTCTAAACACATCAACCAAAAACTCTAGCTCCATATACAATTTTCTTCAACCCAGAAAACTCCACCTCTAAACACAATTTTCTTCAACCTAAAAACTTCACCCCTAAACACAATCATCTTCAACCTCTACCCCACCTTCAACAAGCTCGAGAATCAATATGCTCATGTTTATTCACTGAAAGTAAAACATTATAAGAACTGTAGTAACATTAACAAATAAGGTCAACTGTACGAGGCAAGCGCAAGCTCACCCCCAACTTTTTATCTAGAGTTATCTGCCACTATATTGGGTACTAAGGTAAACAAAGAACAATAACAATTCATACTTCAGTTTTTTCCAACCAGTTCACCAAATCTTACACTGCCACAGCCACCGTTCTTAAACTCAAGACTGCTACAACCGTTTATCTTTAGTCTTTACTATTCACTGATCTCTCGGCAAGTTGCAAGCAGCACACTTCATTTTTTACTTCAGTCTCAAACAAAAGTAATTGGGTATCCTAAACTGTTGCAGCAGATGTTCTCTTCACATGCTTCTCATCTTCAACATCCTGAAAGTTCCCATAACATGATAAATCAAAATAATCTTATCAAGAAAAGCAGCCTGCAGTTAAAATTTTCTATCAATAATGAGGAAGGTCAATCACGAAAATGAACTTTCCCAAATATCTGAAAAACACCTTCTCAATCACCATTACATGCTGTCCTCCTGATCTTCCTTCTATCTCCCTTGCACCTCTTCTCTCTGTGTGCGTGCACTTTCTACCTAGTTTCTCTCATTTTTTTTTCCTTATAGAAACCCTACCTTTTCTCAATTACTCTTCTATTTACTAATAACAAAATCAGTTTTACACAATACACATATTTAGATTATCTTATTTATTTTGTAATTTATTTTAACAAACACATAGGGAGCGAGTCCTCTCTGCTTGTGCTCAAACAAATTAAGGTGGCTAGAGAATATTAAATGAAAGGAAAAGAGAAACCCAAAGTGGATCCAGATAAAAAGCACTTACAGAATTGGCAGTCTTGTCAAAATCATCATCAAAGCTGCCTTCACCATCATCTGAAAGATAGAAAAGATAATCAATGCGATGTCTGCTCAAAGATTTCAAAACCAAGTTAATTCTCAGGAATCTTAAGGATGGTTAATTGACAATGGAATGGCTCATGCTTTTGCACTTACAAATTCCTACATGAAGTGCAAAATTTCAGTCACTGATCCGAGATACAAAATTCAAAATGTCTTGTTAGATTGCATGTTTCTGTAACGAAATATAAACAAACTTTGAGTAATATACCTGGAACTTCATCACTGTCTTCAATATCTTCAAGAAGAAATGTATACAAGTCTTGCTCAGTAGAGGATGAATTAGAAGATTTACTCTTCACATTCTTCCCATAAACATGAAAGGGCCACCTGCATAGATTTATGCCATCCAAACAGTTACAAGGTCAACAAAAGGAATATTAGTCTAAGGACATTAGTGGTAAGAAAGCTGTTGAGTTCATGCCTGCAACATGGATTCCCAATGCAACAATAGCAGCATAGTAGTAATCAAATGAGAAGTTTCATTTGTTGGGCATCCTTATGCAATACTCCTCAGATGCCTGAAAAATAGTGTACATCATTAACTTGAGTCAAAAAACAACCAGATCTAATAGTTCCAATCATGAGAGACAGACTATCAACTCTTTCCCCATTTCTCTTTTATCACTTTAGGAATCCCAAGAAATTGCAGATGGTCAAGGTGTTGAAATATCAATCAACCATAAACTAAAGGGCAATGCAAAATGCAAAATTTCACGATGGAGGAGACTGCTATTTCCATCTTGACTAGAACAAACTCCATAAGTCCCTCCTTGTATTGAGGAAGCCCTCTTAGGGGACTTGCCCTCTGTTGGATGGTTAATAAATATAAGGGCAAAAGAGCAAGATATATATTCATGATTAACAAACAGACAACCAGCAGTTCTAGATCTCCTACAGGACTCTAAAAGCATTGTGGACATTTGTGGTTCTAATTCTTTACCTTAATGAATGGCAAGGAATTGTCTATTAGACCAACTGCACTCGTGAAGCCTATACTATACATCATTAAGGACATGTTATATCTGCAAGGAAAAATCTGTTGTCAATATAACAGCAAGAAAAGATTTACTACTCCATGCAGCAGACTCAAACTCAACATTCAAACTTCATGCCTGGATTGCAAAAGCAATGATGGGGCAAATCCAAAAGCCTCTTTCAAGCCAAAGAAAGAATAGTGAAAGATCTGCAATTGTAACAGCAAAAAGAAGATAATGAATATTGACCTTTGTTAATAGTTCTCTTCCCTTTTCAATCAATTGCTTTTCCATGGAAAACAAAGGGATATGGTTACCATAAGCAGAAGAAGAATTGCAGGGGAAGATGGAGCACCAAGCCTAAAGGTTTGCATTGCAGTCACCCCACCCACTGGTAAGAGTAATGCATTCTCTTTAAAGAACATGTCATGCCTTAAGTGCTCAGACCTCTGGTTGATGCTTGAATTATTTGGACTTATTATACATTTAACTCCAGGGAATTGAATATAGATTCTTATGTCTTATTGTAGCATATGTAGCCTATCATTTATTTAATTCGGGAGAAGTTTGGACTTATTGAATAATTCAGTTCTATTTGTTCAGTCAAATTTTTCTATTATGATGTTGCTTTTTAATTCATGCATTTCTTCAAGACAGCCTAGATTTTTGTCATCTTGACATTCACCTGTGGGTATGAGAAATTTTATTTGTGTCATATAGCAAAAATGATCTAATAATCCATTAAAATTGAAGAACATGTTACAAGCTTTGAAATTTGAAGCAATGCAACGTATGAGGCAGATAAACAGATTTCATACTTGCTTTCCTGTTTGCTTTTATAATAATAAGCCATGAATTTCCATGTTTTGCTACCTTCTCAAATTGTTTTTCATGACTTCTCTAGAAATCACAAATTGGGAGGCCAAATCTGGATGCCATATTTGGGACTTTGGTTGATAAATTTGTATTCTTGAACAAGATTAAGGATGGTTATGTCAGCAAAACTGAGATGGTTGAAGCTATAAATGAAACTACATCAGGGAAGCGTTCTTCTGGAAGAATGGTCATGAAAAGATATGGTCAGCTGTGTTTCCCTATCTCAGTCACAGTACAATTTTCCACTGAAAGAATTTTCAACCCAACTTCACGGAAAAGGTATAACAATTTCCTCATTTACTACCATCCCGGAAATTGCATGGAATTGAATTGAATATATTATATTATCGTCCCCAATAACTCTCATATTAAAAATTAAATAATTTATATCATAATTTAAATACTTCATGTCTTCATTTACTACCTTCCAGGAAATTGCGTGGAATTATATTATATTATCGTCCCCAACTACTCCCAAACCACAAGACACGTCCAAGGATTATTTAAATTTCACCGCTACCGACAGCCTCTTCATTTCCACACCTTTGTCATTTGTTCTAAAACACTTGTCCTTGCAGCTTCAGAGCTGTAGTCTATACATTATACATAATCTTCAGCTTTTGCAATGGCTTGCAACAGCATCCAAAGCAGCTCAATGATTCGAAAATATGATGTGTTTGTGAGCTTCAGAGGTGACACCCGCAACAATTTCACTGATCATCTTTTTGCTGCTCTCCATAGAAAGGGCATTGTTACCTTTAGAGATGATACAAAGCTCAAAAAAGGGGAGCCTATATCGCTTGACCTCCTACAAGCAATTGAAGGATCTCAGATTTTGATTGTCGTCTTCTCAAAGAACTACGCTTCCTCAACATGGTGCTTGCGAGAACTAGCAAAGATTGCCGATTTCATTGAAGTATCAGGAAAACGCATTCTCCCTGTTTTCTATGATGTGGATCCATCTGAGGTGCGAAAACAGAGTGGGAATTATGAAAAAGTCTTTGTGGAGCATGAAGAAAGATTCAAAGAAAATTTAGACATGATGGTGCAAGTTCGAAAATGGAGGGCAGCTCTGACACAAGTGGCCAATCTCTCTGGATGGGATGTACGGGACAAGTAAGTAATCTTCTCTATGCCTGTGCAACAACTTGATAAAGCAAATTGAAGGTTTTCATGAAATATAATTAATTAAGAATGCACTCTGTTATATCCTATGTATATTTGATTGTTTCATAGTGATTTGGAATTCTTGAATTTACTCTACCTTTTCAAACTAGAGTTGAGAGAGAGAGTACTGTATTATCTGTTGAAGAGGTAACTCGCAAATCGGGTCAAAATTTACATTTTTACTGAAAAGAGTTTTTAAAGAGTTAAAAAAAAAATGTTCTGTTATCTTGTTCTGTATATGTACCTTTTTTTTTTAGGCTCTTTTAGGTGATGATTTGGTGTTCTTGATTTTCTTTAAACTTTCAGGCCACAATATGCAGAGATTGAAAAGATTGTTGAAGAGATAATAAGTATATTGGGTCACAAATTTTCAGCTCTTCCAAATGATCTAGTTGGGTGGCAGTCTCCTGTAGAAGAATTAGAAAAGCTTTTACTTTTGGACTCGGATGATGATGTTCGAGTTGTAGGAATCTGTGGGATGGGTGGAATAGGAAAGACAACTCTTGTAACTGTTTTATACGACAGAATCTCTCATCAGTATGATGCTTGCTGTTTTATTGATGATGTAAGCAAAATTTATGAAGATTATGGTCCAATTGGTGCACAAAAGCAACTTCTTTGTCAAACTCTAAACGAAGATAACCTTCAGATATGCAATCTTTCAAGGGCAACTAATTTGATACAATGTAGGCTACGTCATATAAGGACCCTTATAGTTCTTGATAATGTTGATCGTGTTGAACAGTTGGAGAAATTAGCTTTGAATCGTGAATTGTTAGCTGTTGGGAGTAGAATCATCATAATTTCTAGAGACAAGCATATCTTGAGAGAGTATGGAGTGGATGTAGTTTACAACATTCAACTCTTGAATTATGATAATGCTCTTCAATTATTTTGTAGAAAAGCTTTCAAATGTGATGATATTATGAGAGATTATAGACAGTTGGCATATGATGCACTAGAATATGCTAAAGGCCTTCCATTAGCAATTAAAGTATTGGGCTCATTTTTGTATGGTCGAGATGTTTCTGAGTGGAGAAGTGCATTGACTAGAATGAGAGAAAATCCAAGGTCAGATATTATAGATGTGCTTCGAATTAGTTTTGATGGACTGGAGGAAATGGAAAAGGAAATATTTTTAGATATTGCTTGTTTCTTTAACCGATACGATGAGACATATGTGAAGAAATTTTTAGATTTTCGTGGATTTTATCCTGATATTGGTATAAGAGTTCTCATTGATAAATCACTCATAACCCGTGAGGAGGGGATAATTACTATGCACGATTTGTTGGAAAAGCTGGGCAGGTGTATTGTTCGAGAAAAATCACCCAAAGAGCCAAGAAAGTGGAGCAGGTTGTGGGAATACAAGGATCTCCAGAATGTTATGTTAGACAATATGGTAAAATAGTTTTTGAAAATAAAATCCTTGGTTACCATTTTTTTAGGATCTTTAAATAATTCAAAATATCTAACATTTTCTTTGTTCTTTGCAATGCTTTAGGTAGCAGAAAATCTTGAAGCCATAGTTCTGGAACGACGTCCAGTCATGAGTCAAGAAAAGACAATGAGGGCTGATGCTCTATCAAAAATGAGTCACCTTAAATTGCTCATTCTTCGGAATGTGAAGTTTTCAGGATGCCTCAATTGTCTTTCCAATGAATTAGGATATCTTTCTTGGGGTGAATATCCTTTCATGTGTTTGCCATCAAGTTTTCAGCCAGATAAACTTGTTGAATTGAACTGCCTTACAGCAACATCAAACAACTATGGGCAGGCGCAAAGGTACTGCAAATTATTGTTCTTTTTCTATTTTTTTTCTCTAAATGAACTAATAAAAAGACAAATTATCTACTGTTCTTTCTCCTTTCTCTAGAGTTAATTCAAGAAGCAAATGAAAGCTTAAATGTGACTATTAATTTTGTCTCCTTCTATTGTCCCTTCTCTGCAGTCTCTACACAATTTGAGACGTTTGGATCTCTCTCACTCCAAAAATCTTATTAAGATGCCGGATTGTAGGGAGATCCCAAATCTTGAGTGGCTAGATCTTGAAGGATGCATAAAACTTGTACGAATCGATCCATCCATTGGTATTCTAAGAAAGCTTGCGCAATTGAATTTGAAAAACTGTAAAAATCTAGTCAGTATTCCCAACAACATATTTGGTCTTAGTTCTCTTAAATATCTAAATCTCTTTGGTTGTTCAAAATTACGTAATAATCAGCTGTTAGAGAAACCAAGGCATGCAGAACATTTGGAGAAGCTTGATATAAATGAAAGTACTATCCAATGCCGAACAACATCCTTCATCTACAAATTTCTGATGTTGCCTTTCCATTTTTTCTATTCTAGAAGGCATGAAGATTCAGTTGGTTTTTTGTTGCCTTCTTTGCCTCGTTTCCCATGTTTGCAATATCTAAACTTAAGTTTCTGTAATCTCCTTCAAATCCCTGATGCTATTGGATGGTTATGTTGTTTAGAACTACTAGACATAGGGGGAAACCATTTTGTTACACTACCTTGTAGCATCAAGAAGCTTTCGAAACTTAGAGTGTTAAACTTGGAGCATTGCAAGCAGCTGAAATATTTGCCTGAGCTCCCATCAAGTACTGTCTTTCCCGTAAGAAGAGGAACAATTTTTGGATTATATATTTTGAACTGCCCCAATTTGAGTGAGCTGGAACGCTGCCGTAGCATGGCTTTTACTTGGATGATACAAGTCCTTGAGGTGCCTACTCCATTCTTCATTTCCCTATCTCTCTTTTTCTGTGTGTATGAACTAATACATAACTAATTTTTCTGGTACCAGGTGCACATGCAATCCTCTCCCCTCTTGGGTCTGATCGATATTGTTATTCCTGGAACTCAAATTCCAAGGTGGTTCAACAAACAAGATGTGGGTAGTTCAATAAGCATGGATCCATCTCCAATTATGCATGACAATAATTGGATTGGCGTTGCTTGCTGTGCAACATTTGTGGCACATGGTGATCCAACTAATTTGCGTAACGGATGTAAAGAAAGAAGTAGGTGCGCATGCGGTTTTCGAACTAAAAAGGGCGGGAGCTATCACCCTATTCCGATACTTCTCGAGAAAGATCTAGTTATAGTTGAATTAGATCACATGTTGCTACTCTATTTTAGTCGAGAAGAATTCATTGATTATATAAGTGATAAAACAAATGGAACATATGATCTTGGTGGTATTAAATTAGAAACCATATTCATTCAGCAGCCCCAAGGTTTGCATTTGGAGGTGAAGAATATCGGGTATTGTTGGGTATTTAAGGAGGATTTGGAACAATTAAACCCTACAATGATGCACAGCAGAACTTCGTCAGTTCGGAAGCACCAGTTTTTAACAATTGATGATCAGCCACAACCATAATAATTGAGCTGAAAAACAAAAAGCGTAGCAACTGCATTTCGGATACACTTCCATCAAATTTCCAAATTCTAATCCATTTGAGGTAAGACTTAAATCAGCAAAGCACTGATTGTTATAAATTTATAATCCATTCATAAATTCTCTATTTTTGAATCTTAAATTCATGCCCTTTGCAGGTTATTAGTTGATGATATGGTGATTTTGTTCTCTATTCTCTTTCCAGGCTAGAGTCAATAGTAATTGAGAACATTGTTAAAATGATAGTTGTAGACTTCAAGGGTAAAAAAGGTACAGAATCAACTTAGATATAACTATCTTAAAGTAGAAATTTTTAACAATGATCGATTGTTTAGTTGAAGTAATTGGGGGAGTCTAGCTCCTTGTATGAATTTATGAGAGTACGCTATTCATGATTTGATTACAATTTTTAAACAAAAGTGTGGAAAGGAAAGAAAGGTTAAAGTACTTTACTTGAGATACCTTAAAAATCTATATCATTAAAAATAAGTTATAGTTTAGATTGTTATTTGTTGATTTACAAGAAGTATATGAATATGATAATATATGCGAGTGTCTTCTATCTCTATGGTACCCTGCTTAGCACATTCACTATCTTCAGTGTTTGCTTATCCTGTAATTTTCAACAAAATTTCTTATACCCTGCAAATGTTAGTCAATCTCAAAGAATTATGAAAATGACTGAACTTTCCAAAGCTACGGCCTAGTAACTCTAATTAACATTTGTCTCAAATCATAACACTATGGTGGACAACCAAAATATTCATCTCCAACTATCTGGAGCTAACACTTATTATGATGTGGGAACATATCTACTTGGACATGAAATCATTCTCAACTTCTAATAATGAACAACAAAGTAAAACTAGACTTTGACTTTTTTTTTGCTGAGAAGACTTTGACAATTTAGAAATGTTTTATAAAGAACTTAAAGATGAGACTGACAATAAATTGAGTATTAGAACTTTTAAAAAAAATGCTTATTTTGTAAAAAAAGTCTTTCACGTGTTTTAAGGAAAGTCTGAAAGAATTTTTTTTTTATTTTTTTCCTTTTATATGATAAAGGTAGTACTAAAACAAAACTCGAAAGAAAAAAACAGTTTTCTTGTCTACACAAAAATGGAAATTAATAAAGTTTTACTACTTCCCTCCCAGATGATGTGGTATTCTTTTCATGGAAGACAGTTTAGGGGTTGCTTTCCCTCATTTTGTTATTTCTTAGGGGCTTAGCCCCACTTGTGCGTTAAAAAATAATTTGTATAAATATTATCAAGAAAAAAATAATATCATACAAATAAATTTTTTACAGAATTCACTAAAAAAAAAGGTTGTTATTGCAAGTTATGGGTTACATAAACATTATTAACTATTTAAATTAATATAATTGTGGTATATCTATACTAGATATATTTGAGAAACCATTATAAGGAAAGTTCTATTAAGTGTCAGCTTCTAGTAGCTTGTTTTCCCTTCAAAAGTTAAACCTTTCTATTCTCAAAAAGCTTCTCAATTTTTATTGAATTTTATTTAATTAATTTTATTTAATAAATAAATTAATTTGAATTCAAATAATTTTGAACATTTATTCCACATGTCATTCATTCTCTTTCATCTATTCTCTTTCATTTTTTTTTTTAACTCACACCGACCTTCATTATTATTGCCATTCAATTTCAATTTTAAACCCTAATTTCTTAGGAAGTGTTACATTTACTTCATTTCTTCCACTTACGCTCATGTTTATTACCTCTCTCTTTCTCTTTCCTCTCGTGGTGACTATGTGTTTCATTCACTTATTCCCTCTCTCTTCCATGGCATGCGCGATGCTGCAACTCCTTCCTCATTCATTCTCTTTCATCTATTCTTTAACTCCCACCTACCCCGATTGTCCTTGGAAATTTTATGGTTGATTCTCTTTCTTCTATTTTCTCTTCCCCTTTCCTTGATTCTCTCTCTTTCTCTTTCCTCCCATGGTAACTCTCTATTTCCTTCACTTATTCCCTAATCGCATGCGTATGTTGTTTGCAAGGTATTTGATAGTGTTCCAATTGATTAGTTATGATTTTTGTGTTTGTGCTGATTAGGGTTTAATGACGATGGCTAGCCATACGAGCAAGTTCAAAACCCTAATTGTTTCTCTATAATTTTCTGCCTATAAATGGATTTGTGAATGCAAATGATTCCAGTTTCGTAATGTTGTCTTATTTTCTTTATATTTTTCTGCGTATATTTGATAATATTCCTTTATCTGATTCATTCCTGTTTACTATCTTCTATGGCTTTGCATATTGATCCTTTGGAGAAAATTACTCCAGTGAGGGAGTGTTGGAGGGTGAACATTCACGTGGTCCGACTATGGTATCTTCCAAGTTTCAATAACCCTGAGACCATCAATATCATTGAGATGGTTTTCATGGATAAATTTGTTAAGTTTTTTCCTCTTTCATTGTCATCCATTAATTTTTTAAATGTCTAATGTCTAATTCATTTGATTTAAATATAAGATTGTATCATGCATGCTGATAATAACTTAATTTTTATATATTTTTTTATAAAAAATAAGTATTATTATATCTTATTATATTTGATTTTAATAATTTTGTAATATTATTTATTTATTTAAAAAATTATTAAATTAATTATTGTGATAATTTTCAGGACTAAATAATTAATTTAAATAAAAGGTGATGAAGCTCCAATTACAAAGTCTAATTCATTTTGAATATTTAAAAGAAGTGAGCACATGAAAATATGGCACAACCACTTTTCATGAACCAAGTTCGGCCGTGACTACATCAACAATTAAGTGTATGTTTGGATTAAAGTTGGTAAACTTAAGTTTGGTTGAAAGTGTGTTTGCAAACTTAAGTTTGATTGAAAGTGAGTTTGCAGTAACGTAATTTATGTTTGGAAACTTTTATCACAAAAGTAAGTTTAATAAAATAAATGTTACAAAAAATACTCTTAACTGAGTTTGTTGTATCACAAAAGCAAGAAATTTTTACTTTGCCACTAACGTACGTTAGTGGCAAAATTGTGTTGAAATAGTACCAACTAAAAAACATCCAAACAACCATGGCACAAGTTCCAATTCTCCCTAACGGACGTTCAACGTCCCAAATGGGAAAACAAACACGCACTAAAGGAAGAAAAATTGAAAGGAAGTGAGCAGCTATTCATGAGGAGGAAAAATATCTAAAGATAAAAGTTGAAGATAGAAGTTAAAGGTGGGTCCCATTGCCAAATAAACTTTGGAAGGAAGCAATTAAGAGGCGGTGAAACAATTGCACAAAACTGTAAAAGAGAGACTGTGCCGCCTAGGAAAAAAAAATAAACGAGATTGGAGCGCAACGAGCAATGAGCAACGAGCAACACATATACTTTGACGCTAGCAGCAAAAGAAAATCGCATAGAAGAGCAGTATCAATAAACAATAGAAAACATTTCTCATTCAATGTTTATAAACATGAATAAAGGATAATTGAAATGTTATATGATTTTTTTCATATTATTCATTTATTTAAAAAAAATTAAATATAAAAAATATTTACTCAAAATAAAAAATAATCCCTCCATTTCCTTTCCCTCCAAAATCCTCCATCCAAACATACCCTAATAAGAGGCGGTGAAACAATTGCACAAAACTATAAAAGAGAGACTGTGCCACCTAGGAAAAAAAAATAAAGGAGATTGGAGCGCAATGAGCAACATGAGTGACGCAGCAGTGAGAGAAAATCGCATAGAAGAAAAGATCAATAAAAAATATTAATGAGATAATTTTATTGTATTATAATTTTATTATATCTTATTAAATTTTTTATATTAAAAAATGATAAAATTTTGATTATTTTGATATTATTATGTTGAATTATTTTTATCTTATTTTAGGATTTAAAGTAAATTAATTCTATTTTTCTATCGAATATATAAATAAATTTTTTGATGAATTCAATCATATTTTTCTTATGCCTTATAATTTATTAGTGTTATCTAAATATTGATGGTAATTGTTAGATATTAATTATAATTTTTCTAGGGATATATTTTATAATTTGATAATTTATTATTAATTAGGAAAATTTTTATCATATACTTTATTATTATTTTTAGTGTTTCATTGATAGATTTTTTGTGAGCACGTGTTTTGCTGTTAGATGTTCATGAGATAAATTATTTAGGTATAATAGTTTGACATAGTTAATGTTAAAATTAATATTGGTGGATTCTGAACCTTAGTCATTTTTCATCTAGTTAAAACCCAATTTTGTTTACTTGTTTTCATTTAATTTGCTATTGGTTTTAATTTTATTTGTTTTATTTTATCTTTACATCTTTGATTTCATAATTCTTGTTACTAGATTAGAAAGAATTTTTCAATACTTAAAATTAACTCTAAGTCTCTATGGGATCAACCTCATACATGTTCAATTGCACTTCAGTACGGCTCATGCATTTACAAGTATTTAAAGGATTTTTTTTAAAAAAAAAGTCACAACACATGCATCTGTGTGAAAAAAAATTGATATACAAATTTAAGCCCCTTCTTTTTGAAGGGGAAGTTTATATAATTGCTTACTTTGGTGTTGGTGATAACACTGGGTGCTTCCAAACTATGAGGCATGAATATCGTTTAAATTTTCAATTGAGAACTACTGTAAGGCCATTTGAAAGTGAAGTGATTCCTTTTTATGGTTGTAAGTTGGTTTCATTTGACGAGTTTTTTCATAGTGATGGAGAGTTTCCCTTTTTAGTTGGTAATTGCAAGTTCAATAATTTTATAACATATTGTTAGTTATATTGTGTCCAATATGGTTTTAATTTTTTTTTTGGCAAATGTAATAGGCCTACTAATAGCTATTGGTACTAAAAAGGAATATAAAAAAGATGGAAAGAAGACCAAGTTGATAGTCATTGAGTTTGACATTGACAGGTAATGCCCTTTTCTTACCCTTTTTCTGCAATTTAGATACTTGTTGTATCAATTTTGCTCCTTGCATGATATTGAATGTCATTTTGACTACCTAATTAAAGCAATATTCATTACTTATTTTTTCATGCACTAAGTTTTTTAAGTTTTTTGCAATTTATATACTTCATACTTTGATATTACTGTTTTCTTCCTTGCATGTTTCATATATCTTGAACCAAATTTTTGTAATTCTAATTGCCTATTTAAACCAATGTGCTTGACGTTAAGGCCATGTCCCTTTCTTACTCCTTTTCTAGAATTTAGATACTTGATGTATTAGTTTTGTTCCTTACATGTTTCATATATCCTTTACCCAATAATGTTTGATTAACTTGTTTTGTGTTATCTAATTAGTATACTATGGTCTTTTATGATTTTTAATGTAATTTTTTTTCTTATTTTCGAAAAAGTCTTGCTGACTGATTGATATGGCTTATATGATATTGAATGTCATCTTTACTACCTAATTAAAATAATGTTCATTACTTATTTTTACGTGCATTAATTTTTTTAAGTTTTCTACAATTTATATCCTTAATACTTTGTTGTTATAGTTTTCTTCCTTGCATGTTTCTTATATCCTTAACCAGGTTTTTGTGATTCTGACTCCCTATTTAAACCAATGATCATTACTTATTTTTATGCGCACTCTGTTTTTAAAGTTTTCTACAATATATATACTTGATACTTTGCTCTATTAGTTTTGTTCCCTGCATGTTCTATGTATCATTTACCAAATAATGTTTGATTAACTGGATTTGTGTTATCTAATCAATATACTATGATCTTTCAGTATTTTTAATGTGATTCTTTTTTTTGTTGAGAAATTTGTGCATAACAAACTGATATAACTTATATGATATTGAATATGATCATGACTGCTTATTTAAATTGATGTTCATTACTTATTTTAGCGGCACTAAGTTTTTTAAGTTTTCTGCAATTTATATACTTGATACTTTGCTGTTAGAGTTTTGTTCCTTGTATATTTCGTATATCTTGAACTAGATTTTTATTATCTAATTAGTATACTTGATACTTGAACCAAATTTTGTATATTTGATACTAATTTAGATACTTGCTATTATCTTACCCCTTTTCTGTAATTTAGATACTTGTTGTGTCAATTTCATTCCTTGCATGTTTCATGTATCTTTTACTCAATAATGTTTGATTAAGTTGATTTGTGTTATCTAATTAGTATATTATAATCTTTTATGATTTTTAATGTGATTTATTTTTCTTATTTTGAAAAATTGTTTGCTTACTAACTGATATGACTAATATGATATTGAATGTCATTCTGACTGTTTAATTAAAACAATGTTCATTACTTATTTTTATGTGCACTAAGTTTTTTAAGTTTTTTGTAATTTATACACTTAATACTTTGTTGTTATAGTTTTCTTCCTTGCACTTTTCTTATATCCTAAACTAGATTTTTGTGATTATTACTGCCTATTTAAACCAATGTTCATTACTTATTTTTATATGCACTCAGTTTTTGAAGTTTTTTGTAATATATATACTTGATATTTTGCTCTATTAGTTTTGTTCCCTGCATGTTCCATGTATCTTTTACCAAATAACGTTTGATTAACTGGATTTGTGTTATCAAATTAGTATACTGTGATATTTTAGGATTTTTAATGTGATTTTTTTTTTTCTTTTTGGGAAATTTGTGCCTAACTAATTGATATGACTTATATGATATTGAATATGATCATGACTGCCAATTTTAACCAATGTTCATTACTTATTTTTAGTTGCACTACATTTTTTAAGTTTTCTGCAATTTATATACTTTTCCCGCCTATCACGCGAGTGACCCGGGTTCGCTCCCTGGCAACTGAATTGATTGGTAGTGGCTGGGGTGCCAACCTGGTTGGGATGTCAGTCATTATTGTGATGCTTTTGCATGCCATATTTGTTTATATATATATATATATATATATATATATATATATATATATATATATATATATATATATATATATATATATATATATATACTTGATACTTTGTTGTTAGATTTTTGTTCCTTGTATGTTTCGTGTATCTTGAACCAGATTTCTATTAGGTAATTAGTCTTCTAGATACTTGAACCATATTTCATATACTTGATACTAATTTAGATACTTGTTGTTCTGTTATCTTACCTCTTTTCTACAATCTAGATACTTGTTGTATCAGTTTTGTTCCTTGCATGTTTCATGTATCTTTTACCCAATAATGTTTGATTAAGTTGATGTGTGTGTTATCTAATTAGTATACTATAATCTTTTATGATTTTTAATGTGATTTATTTTTCTTATTTTGGAAAATGGCTTGCTTATTGACTGATATGACTGATATGATATTGAATGTCATCCTGACTTCCTAATTAAAGCAATGTTCATTACTTATTTTTACATGCATTAAGTTTTTTAAGTTTTCTTCAATTAATATACTTCATACTTTGCTGTTATTATTTTCTTCCTTGCTTGTTTCATATAACTTGAACCAGATTTTTGTGGTTTTCACTGCCTATTTAAACCAATGTGCTTGACGTTGACAGGTCATGTCCCTTTCTTACCCCTTTTTGCAATTTAGATACTTGTTGTATAAGTTTTGTTCCTTGCATGTTTCAAATATATCCTTTATCCAATAATGTTTGATTAAGTTGTTTTGTGTTATCTAATTAGTGTACTATAATCTTTTATTATTTTTAATGTCATTTTTTTCTTATTTTGGGAAATGCTTTGCTTACTGACTGATATATCTTATACGATATTGAATGTTATCCTGACTGCCTAATTAAAGCAATGTTCATTACTTATTTTTATGTGAACTAAGTTTTCTAAGTTTGTTGCAATTTATATACTTAATACTTTGTTGTTATAGTTTTCTTCCTTTGCATTTTTCTTATATCCTTAATTAGATTTTTGTGATTCTGACTGCCTATTTAAACCAATGTTCATTACTTATTTTTATGTGCACTCAGTTTTTAAAGTTTTCTGCAATATATATACTTGATACTTTGCTTTATAAGTTTTGTTTCGTGCATGTTTCATGTATCCTTTACCAAATAATGTTTGATTAACTGGATTTGTGTTATCTAATTAGTATACTATGATTTTTTAGGATTGTTAATGTGATTCTTTTTTCTTATTTTGGAAAATGGGTTGCTTACTAACTGATATGATTTATATGATATTGAATGTGATCCTGACTTGCTATTTAAACCAATATTCATTACTTATTTTTAGGTGCACTCAGTTTTTAAAGTTTTTTGTAATTTAAATACTTGATAATTTGTTGTTACAATTTTGTTCCTTGCATGTTTCATATTTCTTCAACCAAATATCTGTTATCTAATTAGTATACTTGATACTTATTTTTAGCTGCAGTGTCAAGTTAGAGGTTGCCCTTTTTGGGGATTATGTGGAGGAGGTCAACAATTTTATTGCTAATGGTGATATCCATCAACCTGTCATTGTGGTTCAATTCACAAGAGTGAATGAAGACTTTTAAGGGGTTACTATCCTTTAAATCTTTTACTCTCTGTGGTTACTGGATATTTTGTATATGTATTTTGTGGTCTTTTTTTATGTTCAAGTTTCTCTAAAAAATTTACTATTCACATTCTTTTAATATGTATATGGTTGTTGTAATTTTTTTATTTGGTTGTAGGCAAGATTGTTCTATAGAATGTCATGTACGGTACTAGATTGTTGTTTAATCCTAACATTCTTGAGGCCATTGAGTTCAAAAATATGTGAATTGTGAGTTCACTATTTCTGCTCCCTATATATTAGGTTCTCATTATACTAATTAATAGCTTATTTTATTGCTTACTTTCTCATATCAAGTTTATTTTGTTTTATCTTGACTGCGTGTTGCAATTGAAGAAAATTCATAAAACTTTGCGATTATATCTGATGCTCCTTATAACTTCCTTGAGGATGACTTTCTAAAGAGGACTCCTAGGAAGTCCATTCAGAAATTAAAGGAATGTGAAGATGTGTGTTATATGCTTTTATATTTTGTTCTTAATTTTGTTATTCAATGTTCAATAATCACTTTTATCACTTTCAATTAATTTATTCATATTAATTATAATTGTAAGATGGTTTATACATAGTCTTTGGACTTGTGAAGTGTGTTAATAATAACCCAGATTGGTGGTATGCTGCATGTAAATGCCACAAAGTTGTCACCCTAGACTCTGGGATGTACTACTACGAACGTTGGTTTTGCCTTGTTGTCAATGTTGTTCCTAGGTTATTTTTTTATTTGCTATTTAAATAATGCATTGTTGATTGGTGAATGGAGTTGTTTTTTAATGTTCTTTTTTATATTTGATTAGATATAGAATCAAGCTTATAGTCCCCAATGAAGTTGACAGTGCTATATTTGTGGTGTGGGATCGTGATAGTTGTATCCTCCTGAAAAAGTCACGTTTTGATTTGCTCAAATGTATTTAGATGGTATATAATTTTTTTGTGAATTTTAAGTATGTTTTTGTGTTCATGTTTGTCAACAAATGATTTCTGACATTTTGCTCTACAAATAGAAGGGAGGTATCCTCCTGAATTTGAGAAATTATTGATCAAGAAATCATTTCTTTTTAAAGTTGAGGTGAAGACAATAGTTAGCAGAAATTTTGAACAATCTTTCAAAGTTACAAAGATCTGTTTTGATCCTTCCGTTATATCCAAATTTAGAGATAATGAATTTGTTGTTTTTCCTACTTAAATCTGCTAATTATTCATGTTCCCTTATTTTGTTTGTATTTTGCATTTAGCTTATTAAATTTATTTTCAAATATAATAGATTGGAATTTTAGTTGTTCTTTTCTTTTTGCCTTTGATTATGTTTTCAGCATCCCTTTCAATCTGATGTTCCTTATTATACACTTGTCAATGACTTCCTCAACATGACTCCTAGCAAGTCAATTGAGCAGCTAAAAGACTACAAAGATGTGAGTATTTTCTTTATTATTTGTGTTTAATATAATTACAAAATATTTCTATCATGATTGTAAATCTTGGATTATAATTTGAGTGTTTATATTCATGTTAATTATAGGATGGATTTTACATAGTCTTTACTACTGTAAAGGGTGTCAATAATGGTTCAGACTGGTGGTATGCTGCATGTGCATGTAATGAAACAGTCACCCCAGACTCTGGAATGTACTACTGTGAAGGTTGTCAGTGTCATGTGGTGAATGTAATTCCTATGTCAGCTCATTATGTTTGTATTTAAATTCATAATTGCTTGCTGAATTGTGTTCTAATCTTATTTCTATATACTTACTCACATATAAAATCAACCTAAGGGTGATGGATAACACCGATAGTGCTAAATTTCAAATGTCCGATCTTGATGCATGTTTTATTCTGAAAAAATATGTTCTCATTTGCTTGAATGCATTCCGAAGGTAAGTATTTGTTTTATTCAATTTAATTATGGTAATATGTGTATATGTTTGTTACAAATTCTTTTATGAGATTTTGTTATTTTGAATTTAATATTCAATGAAGTACTAGAAGTTGATGTGAAGCTTTACTATACAAATTTTATTATCTTTTCTTTTATATATACTAAACATTACTTCTCATTATTAGATATAATTAAATATAGTTGATTATAATTAAATAATTAAACATTACTTTTATATCAAATTACAAATAATTAAATAATTAGTTATGTTACAAAATTTATTTTAATAATATACATGTTTATATATACACACGCGCGCGCATTGAAGTCTTTGTGGAATGTGTTGCCATTTAGGCATTGCTTCAAGGAAGTTTCTGAAACTGTGTCGCCTTAGATTGCTTATACTCAGAGATGTGGAATTTTCAGGAAACCTCTATTGCTTTTCTAACAAATTACAATATCTTAAGTGGTAGGCATATCCTTTCACGTGTTTGCTATCAAGTTTTCAACCTCATAAACTTGTTCAACTAATCCTGCCTTACATAAGCATCAAACAATTATGGGAAGGCATAAAGGTACACTAAATGCCCATTTTCTATCTATTGTTTCAAGTTAAATAAACAGACTATAAAAAAGAAAATTTACTAATGTTCTTTCCCCTTTCTTTGAAGATAAACGAAATAAATAAAATAAAGTGTAGTGAATAATTTTGTGTGCTCTTCTTTGCCCTTCATAGTTTATGCCCAAGTTGAAAATTATGGATCTCCATCATTCAAAAAATCTTATCAAGACGCCAGCTTTTAGCGGGATTGCAAATCTTGAATGGCTAAATCTCGAAGAATGCACAAAATTAGTACACGTTGATCCATCAATTGGCCTTTTGGGATAGCTTACTTCATTGAATTTGAAAAACTGCAAAAATCTAATCAGCATTCCCAACAAAATATTTTGTCTCAGTTCTCTTGAAATCCTACATCTTTATGGCTGCTCAAAATTATTTAATAACCAAGTGATAGATAGAGCAACGAATGCTAAGCATTTGAAGATGCTAGATATAATTGAAACTGCTATGCATTGCCAATCAATATCTTCCATTTGCAAAAGGCTTATGAATGCTTTTCATTTCATCTATCCTAGAAAACATAAGGATTCAACTGGTTTGTTGTTGCCTTCTTTGCATTGTTTCCCTTGTTTGCGTGATCTTGATCTAAGTTTCTGCAATCTAAGTCAAGTCCCTGATGCTATTGGATGGTTACATTGTTTAGAAAAACTAAATTTAAGAGGAAATAATTTTGTTAGACTACCTTCTAGTATCAAGGAGCTTTCCAAGCAGTTGAAATCTTGTCCTGAGTTCCTATCAAGTACTGTCTTGCCCGCAGTAATGAGAAGTTCAGTAGGATTATATATTTTCCACTGTCCGAAATATTGGGTAAGATGGAATGCTGCAATAGCATGGCTTTTTCATGGATGATACAAGTCATTCAGGTGAGCACTCCTTCCTTCCTTCCCCACATCTCTTTGTCTAAGGAAAAGTGTTTTAAGGAAAATTTCTCAAGTAATGCTACATGAAACCGAGAGAAATCAAGCTAATAACAAGGGAAAGGTAGTGGAGAAAACCTTCCAGTGATCAATAGCCAATAAAAGTGCAGGTTTACATAGAATTGAGAGAGAGAGAGGAGAACTTTTGTATTTTCTTTGATTTAATTTAATCCATTTCTGTTAACCCTAATCAACTTATGCTTGAGTGGAGGCTGCTACGTGGATTAGACTATGACCTCTTACATAGGGTTCTTAACTTAGACCCATGAGGATAAAGGATTTTTGGAGGGAAAGGATTTATTACAGAAAAATACTGTGTAATTACTATTATGTCCATTCATTGGTTATGGTTTTATTTTTTTTATTTTAAATAAATTAGCATACATGCGATACATGTGCATTTTACATGCAATGCATGGAATAAATAAAAAATTATATAATGAATAAAATAAATAATAAGTAAAAAATATACTTAGCATGAATAAAAAAATTTAGAATTATTGCAAATTTAAATTTATTTTATAATTTAATGTTATTTAATATTTGAAGTATTCTTCCTTAAATGCATCATACACATGTTGCCGTTTTAGCATGTTAAGTCATGTGGTAACATATTTTTGTAGTATTTCACTACTGATATCTCTCTTTATATATTATGTAGATTAAGATTTTAAAAATTTAAATAATATAATAAGATATCAATGAATTCTTTTTATAAGAAAATATTAACAAACATTCAAATTTTGAATTTTTTTAATAAATTAAAAAATTAAAATTAAAATTAAAATGATGTAATAAGATAATGAGTTATTTTTGTAAATGAGATATTAATGAAAATTTAAAATTTAAATTGTTTGTAATGAGAGAGTAATATTAATTAGAGTCTTAATTTTTTTGTAATAATTTATTTTTCATAACACATGGCATAAGAAAATTATGACATATGTGAAAATTATAATGAAATATTAGTGTCATAAGTTAGAGAAGTCATTTTCAAGAAATTGTCTGATATATTAAAATACTTTTATTTTATGATTTAAAAAATTAAAACTAATTATTTGGTATATTAAAAATCTCCATCGGCCATCTAATTACTCGAGTAGTTAAAAGGGATAAAACTTTATAAATAATTATAAATTCAAATAACATTAACACTTTCCTTTAGTATAAAAAATATTCTACCCGTATCATTACTTCCTCATTTACAAATCTTATTGAATGGTTAAGCTTTTAACTGCTCTGCTACCAATTCATACTATTAAGCATACTTACATACATAAAAACATGATAAGATAAGACTAAAAAATTATCAGTCTTAAAATAATTCACATTTTCTTTTGATTTATCTTTAATTTGATAATAATAAAATTTAAATTCAAATTACATTCATAGTAAGCTAGAGATCACACTTAGCAGAGTTTTTTACATTTTCTTTTAATTCTCTTTAATAGAATAATAATAAAATTTAAATTTAAATAACATTAATGTTACAACTTAGATTAGTCACTTGGTAGAAATTCACAAATATTGTTCTCTTTTTATATATATTATATTAATTTTTCTTTCTCTTGTAATTTCGGTTAAACCCTATAAAATGGGGAGGTTGTCTAGCTATTACAATTAATCAATAGAAATACAAAAGTTCTCTTTCTCTCTCAAATTTTGGCTATTGATCACTACAAGGTTTTCTCCACTAACTTTTCCTAGTTATTAGCTTGATTTATCTCGGTTTCATGTAGAATTGCCTTGGAATTCTATTTTCCCTAAAACACGTGGTACAACATTCAGAGTGTAGGTGGATGGATCAATAAACGTAGATCCATCTTCCGTTATGCATGACAATAACTGGATTGGTGTTGCTTACTGTGCAGCATTTGTTGCACATAATGATCCAACTGATTTGTTATATCTTGAAAGATATAAAGCCAAATTTGAGTGCGGCTTTTACAAGATGCCCAGGGGCTGTCTTTATGACAAAGATCTGATTATGGTTCTAACGGATCACCTCTATTTCACTCGGGAAGAATTCATTCCGTAATGTGTTTATGGAGGGGATCAAAACACTAAATTCTTCGATTCCGTTATCAATCAACGAAGGAACAAAGGTCGTATTGACAGAATGGTGTTGGCTGATGGTAGGATTTTGGATGGTGCGGACGTGGTGCATAATGAAGCTACTAATTATTTTCAAAATTTTCTTTCAGAGTCATCCGTGGAGGATTCCTTGTAATCTCACGGATTTAATTCAAAGGCAGATTTCTGATGCTGATAATATTTTCCTTTGCTCTGAACCAACGGAAGAAGATGTTAGAAGAGCAGTTTTCTCTATTCCGAAAGATAGTAGCCCGGGTCCTGATGGTTTTGGTTCTGAATTTTTTATGTCTTGCTGGGACTTAGTTAAGGGAGATGTTTTGGAGGCAGCTAGAGATTTTTTTCAAAGGACCCCTCTTCCCAAGTTCTATTCCTCTTCGTTTATTGTCTTAATTTCGAAGGTGGATAATCCTTCGAGCTTTCATAAATTCGGCATATTAGTTTATGCTCTATGACTTATAAAATTTTATCTAAGATTATTGTTTTTAGACTTATAGATATTGTTCAGAATTTGGTCTCGTATGAACAAGGTGCCTTTATTCCTAGTCGCAGTATTTTTGAAAATATTACGCTTGCTCGAAATAGTTCACTCTTTGCACAAGAAAATGACTGGCGGGAATGTTATGTTGAAAATTGATATGGCTAAGGCTTATGACAAAGTGAATTGGGTGTTTCTTCTTGAGGTTCTTAAGTCTTTTGGTTTCTCTGATAGTTTTTGCTGGCTGATAAAAAATTGTGTGGAATCTCTGTGGTTCTCGGTTATGATGAATGATACTTTTAAAGGGTTTTTTAAAGCTGGTAGAGGCTTACGTCAAGGGAATCCTCTCTCCCTTTTTTTATTTATCATTATGAGGAGGTCTTGACTAAGTTGCTTAAAAAAATTTGAGGCCGATCGTATTGGTAATTTCTATCACCTGATTGTGGCTCCTCTTGTCTCTCATCTTTTATATGCCGATGATATTCTTATTTTTGCTAATGGTGGAAAAAGGTCTATCAGAAATTTGACGAATGCTCTTGAGAAGTATGAAAAGTGGTCGGGTCAAAGAATCAATAAGGCTAAGTCTGTGTTATTTTTCTCCAAGTTTATTTCTCCGGCTCGGAAACGTGGCTTATTAAGAAGAACTGGGTTCACGAAAGCTAAATTTCCTTTTTCTTATTTGGGTGCTCCTTTGGTCTCTGGTAAAACTGACTTCCTGGTTAATGGAGTCTCTGGTTGATAAGATCAGAAAGAAAATTACTGGTTAGAAATTTAAGTTGCTCTCACAAGGTGGTAGGTTGATTTTAATAAGACATGTTTTGTCTAGTATGCCTATTCATTTAATGTCTGTTATTAATGTTCCTTTGGTTACTATTTCTTGTATTAACTCTCTTCTTGCTAATTTCTTTTGGGGTGAGGTGGATGGTAATAAGAAGTTTCATTGGCGTGCTTGGGTAAAAGTTTGTAAACCTACCTCTGAAGGGGGTTTGGGTTTAAAGGACCTCAAAGAAACTCAGAAATCTATTCTCATGAAATTTGCGTTCCGTTTGCTCTCTTCTAATAATTTATGGTCTGATTTCTTCAAGGCCAAATATTGTAGAAATGATCATATCTTGGTTAGGAAGGGGAAAACTACTGACTCGCGGTTCTGGAGATCTATGGTGGATTTAATCCCTGAAGTGATGGATAATGTTAGAATTTTGGTGCATGGTGCAAATTCTTCTTTTTGGTTCGATAGATGGCTTGCTTCAAGCCCTTTATTTGTCGGTCATGAGGACTTGATTCATATTAAAATATGAATTAAGGGTTGCTGGAGTAATAATAATTGGGATGTTAATCTTTTACTAGAGTTAGTGGGTGTTGATAAAACTAGGGAAATTATGCAGTATGTGTCGGCTGGTAAAAGTGGTCAAGATGATATTATTTGGAAGCTTGCCACTAACGGTACTTTTTCTATAGCAACTGCTTGGGAGGCTGTGAGGAGTAGAGGTGAGATATTTGTGTGGAATGATTGGTTTTGGCACTCTTTATTGCCTAAAAAAATATCCATTTGTCTTTGGAAAGCTTGGTTCGGCTGTTTGGCGGTTGATGATAGAGTTCAGACCAAAGGTATTTCAATGGTTTTGGCGTGTGATTGTTGCGTTCAGAGAAGTCAGGAAAATGTGGATCATCTTCTGTTTAGAGGTATGGTGGCTTCTAAGGTCTGGCGTCGGGCTTGTTTGACTTTGGGGTTTCCTTTCCAAAGTTCTCTTGACTGGAAAAATAGAATCAATCAATGGTTTCATTATGCTCGAAAATCATCTATTAAAGGCATGTTAATTGGTCTTATCCCTTGCTTGATTACTTAGTGTCTCTGGATCAGAAGATGCAAAGCGAGAATGGATGGTGTGTATCAAAGTGAGGACCAGATTTGGAGAAGTGTTCGGTATTTGGTTAGATCGTTAAAAGAAAACTCTACTTTCTATCGTAAATTCCAAACCTCAAACTTGTCTATTATAGAAGAATTCCAAATTCAACATCGGAAAGTTTGCGACAAGCCTGGTAAAATAATTGCTTGGGCGAAACCGCCTACAGGGTGGATTAAGCTTAATTGCGATGGCAGTTGTAGGGGCAACCCTGGTTTTTTTGGGGGTGGAGGTCTTATTCGTGATTGGCATGGTATGGTGAAAGCGGCCTTTTCTAGTTCTTTTGGCATTGGTACGAATAATAGTGCGAAATTAAAAGCGATTCTGGAAGGAATTTGCTTGTGCAAAAGACTTCTTTATTTTAATGTGATCATTGAAAGTGACTCTCGCATTGTTGTTGATCGGCTTAAGAAAGGTAAATGTACCTTGTGGTATCTTTGGGAGTTCTGGGAGTATTTAATGGCCGAATTAGAGGGGGTGAATTTCAGGGTTATTCATCAATATAGAGAAGGCAAAAGCGCAGTTGATTTTCTTGCGAGGGAAGGTGAATTGGGGAATAATGTTATTTATGAAGATCAATCTCTCCTCCCTTCTTTTCTCAAAGGTATTCTTCATATTGATAGGTTGAGTCTTCCGTTTTTTCGTCTTTAGGTTTGTTGGTGGTTTTTTGCTTGGTAGTGGTTTTTTTCTTTGCATGTTTTGTGGTGTTCTTCTTGTAACCACAGTTTTCATCCGCCATAAATGAGGGCTTCTTAATAAATTTGGGACAAGGTCACGTGAAGTGTGGCCTTCGACTCTTCTTAAAAAAAAAAAAGATGTACACCTCTCATTATTCAATTTGCGCTTTTAAGGTAATGTGTCGGAACCAAAGCCACTCCTACCACCATCATGCATTTTGCTGTGAGGGATTCGATTTCTTCATTGGTGTCATCCAGCTTTTGAAATAGATTGATAACTGGAGTGTGAATGGCTGATCTTTATAAGGGCAGCTGTTATGCCCTACCATTTTTTTTTTAACATTATGATTAACCTTTTAAATTGTTTCATATTATGAGAAGGTGGTAGAGAGCTTTGTAATTTTAGCTGCTTTTGGTTTGTTATTTTTTAGTCAACTTGTTTCATGAGCCTCACTTAATTCCTTTTTTATAACCAAATTAATTATTTTTAATTAGTCATTTTTTATTTTTTTCTTAATTTTTTCTACATTATATTTGTGAAATCTAATGATTGTATCTCTAGTTAAGTGAACACTACTAACTCTGAGTCTCTTTTGCATATGCATATTTAGTTTTTGATTTGTAGAAGCTTATTGCTTCACATGTATCACAAGTCTCTGGTATTTATATATAGATCTTTATTTTATTACTAACACGATGATTCAATAAAAATACTGTTCCTTAATGTAAATTAGACTTATCTCTTATTTTATATGCATGATAGTATAATATAAGATAAGATGATAAAATAATATAAAATATGATAATATAATTAATAGGATAAAACATAATTCTATCATTTATTTGATAACAAAAAATAAATTAAATAATTATATAATATCTTTTTTTTAAGACCAAAATATCATTTAACATAAAAGTCAAAATAATTAAAAAAAAATTTCTACAACTCTGCCACTGAAACGAGCACATTATCCTTAAGGGCAGGAAGGGGTCTCACAGCAGCACTAGCACCAGGTGCACAAGTACTACTACGTCCTGGACCATCACCCATTCCACGACCAGCAACAGCATCACTTGTCGTAGACCCACTATCTAAAGTCTCAGGTTCCATATAAAACTGAGCACAGAATGCAGCCAAATGGGCATAATATGCAAATGGCACAATTGAAACAGATTGGATGCATCTGGCATAAGTGTAGCACAAGTTTAAGGCTAAGGCTCTTAAAAACTTAGAGAATCAGAACCATTGGATGTTTAATCTTTCTGGGCGGAGGAGGAAGGGTGGGGTGAGGTGGAGGTGGGGGTGGTGGTGGGGTAGGGGTGGTGGTGAGGTGAGGATAAGGATGGTGGTGTTGGTGTTGAGAATAAAGGGAGATGAGTGTGATAAAGATGAATTTAAAGATAGAATAAGAATAGAAATCTTATCAGATCTTATAATGTATTATGAGAGAGGATAAAGTTATCAGCTTAGAATATGATAAAATAGCGTGACTTGATTTCATTATACTATCATGTAAATGTATCAAATATTGAATAAGATATGATAATATTAATTTATACTATCATATTTTCTTTATACGATGCACCAAACATATTTTAAAATTATGCCTGGGTCTCTATGCGATTTGTAATTAATGATCCTTTACCTAATGGTTTTTTTTGTTCAGCCCGTTACTTTCTCTTTCAATTTTTTTGGTCAAGTTATGCCACTCTGAGTGTCTATATATCACATGCCCTCAGGGGGCTTTATGCTGCATCAATAATATTTTACCTTCCAGTTTGGATAAAGAAATAAATTTTCTTAGAAAAATAGCACATCTCATCAGTAAGTGGCCTCATAAACTTTTATGCCAAACCTAATTAATAATATCAATTGTTAAATAATTTGTGAAAGAAGTATATATTTAAATTAATTAGAGAAAATACAGTAATGTCATAACAAGAAGAATAAGGCTTTCTCTCCTATAAATTTATATGTAAAGTAAATAAATAAATATAAATTTATCTTTAAATTATTTAGTGAGTTAAGATGATACAATACACTTTAAATAAAATGTGCAATACACTTTTATTTAATTATTTTAACGACAAGTTCATTTTAAAATGAATTTTTCTTAATTAAATATTTCAGAGCCCAATTAATAAACTATCTTAGATTCTTCTTCTTGTATTGTCTTGTCTTGCATATATGTTTCTTTATGATTTGGACAGTTTAGAGCATGACTTCAATTATTGAACGACAAAATGTGATATGGATTCTACTATACGCATATTAAATATCAATATCATTGGAATTTTCTTATGTAAAAATCACCTGATTTCCGAACAGCATTTGCATCATCACATGTAGATGAATTAATTTCAAATATGATATATCATTATATTATTCTATATTATTATTAAATTTGAAACTAATTCATCTACACGATACAACAAAATATAATAGCTCACCAGATTGATCTGCACAAATAAATTTCAACATGTTCGTTACACTGACTTGCATCTTAAGGTGATTGAAATGTAGCACGCGCCTCAACATACTTCATGACCAAATTAACCATGATGAGATATCCTTTGTGTGAAGAAGTTCGGGATTATGTTTTTGATAGAAATCTTGGCGTGGGGCAAGAGAGTCTCATAACTGCTATTGAGTATGTAATTCAGCTAAGTTAACATCATACCAATAATTGTCTTGTATGGTGCATTATTTTTTTATGAACAATTTGCAATTCATTGGATACGTAGGTTAGGTTGCCAATGTTAAATCTTTGTCTATATATATGTATTCTATATTCACAAGAAAGATAAGTCGACATCTGTGTAATACAGTAATACTTCTCTTATAAAGAAAGGGACCATTGTTAAAGACAGATTCTGTATTTCCTTTATTGCGTTCCAAATGGATATATACAGTAGGGACAGCTAACTTTCATTCTAAGATTAGTAATTTCTACATTTTATTTTAAACTAAAAACCTACTTTCCTTTTATTGAAACAACTTTAAATAATGGGAATTTGTGTAATTTTACTTTGTATAATTTAATTATTATTGTTATTTTGAATTTTTCTCTCACCTAAAGGACATTTTCTCTCTTCAATTTCTCTCACGCGCGCTCTTTTCTCTCCACTGGTGCTGTTTCCTGCGCCTTCTTTCCTTATTTTGTTTGCTTTGTTTCATTCTCGATTAACAAATTCGCACGCGTTTGACTGATGAACGACTTTAAAAATTGAAGTTACATACAATCTAACACCACTAAAGATTAAGATTATGTTAAGGCGTGATTTATTACGATTGGATTTGTTAGAAACGTGTTTGATATTAGATTTGTTATTATGATAGATTATGATTTATTTTAATAATTATAATTAATTTAAGATATAATTATATTTTATTATTATTTTTTAATTTTTTGTATAAATAAAAATTAATATTTTTAAATTTATTTATTCAAAAATATAAACAAATATATTAATATTTAGTTTTTTATTTTTATTTTTAATTTGAAATAAAAAAATTTAAGTTTTCAGTTCAATCTAAAAATTTCAAATTTTAGATTTTTTCCTAAATTTTAGATTTCAGGCTATTAAATTTTAAACTTCAAATTTTGTCATAGATTTTACAAACTGTTTAAGATCTGTCAATACTAAAAAAAATAAACACTAATATTTTTATATTCATTAATTTAAAAATATACACAATTTTATTAATATTTATTTCTAATTATATTTCTAATTAAATTTATAATTCACTATTAAAAATGGATATGAACTTGTTAATTTTAAATTTTATATATGCTTTTTGGCTCTGAGCCATCAAATAAGAGTTCAGTACATACCGACTCAAGTGTTGATCATGCTCCCATCAGTTTCTTGGTGTCTTATTTTGAAGAAACCAAGAAACTGGGTTTTGTAAGTTGCACAGGAAGCACCAACAACTGTGAATCGAGGCAACCAAGATCCAGATTCCAGGAAACAACCCCAGAATAACCAGTCTCTTTTGTAACGTAAACATCCTGAAACACACCCTTCTGAAGAGAATTCATGATGGATATTTAAGATTGGACTATCCACAACCAGAAACGGATACAAAGAAATGTATTTGGTTTAGTATATTTTAGAATCATAAAAGCTTTTTTCTCAAAATGTTCAAGTGAGAACTTCTAGCTGAAAAGGTTTTTCGAGTGCAAAGTAAACTATTTAAACACTTATACCTCTTCCGGCTCTAAGGAAAGAAGATAAGCAATTAAGCCAACCACGGGTATATATCTAAGATACTTCACTAAAACAACCTTGCTTTCCTGAACATTCTGGAGGTTGTCACCAATCAACCAAGGCTGGAAAATCATGTAAAGACATATATCCCATATGAAGGCATAGGCCAGCCTTTCTGATCCTAGGTAACCGACCAAGAATTCCCATCTGTCTACTATGCCCCCAAAATTTGCATCCGTTCGACCAAATAGAGCCCACAACAGAGACAGAAGACATGCACTCCCACCAATCAGTCCAACAAATGGGGCACCGTTTGTCATCACAGAACCCAATTGTGAACGTTTGCTTGTAACACTGTCATCATCAGCATCATTCAATCGGATAGCCATATACGGGATCAAAAATGCTGGCATCATAAACAATAGTTATGATACGTAAAGCAATTACATCATACATAAAGGAAAAATAAGTTGAGATTAAAACATACATGGACATCTTTAATATACTTATAAATTACAGTAACCTTCTTCAACTGAGAGTTCCTTTTTTTAATTTCTTATTTTAATTCCAAAAGATTAACAAATCTTAAATTTGTCCAACATTACTGACGTGGAAATCCTTTTCCAAATACACACACTAGCCATGAATGGTGATGGAAAGAGTAGCAGCAGTTACATCCAGTAGGAGAAGGTTAGTGGATAGGTGGAAGTAATCCAGAAGCAATCAAAGAAAGAAGTAGTGGGTCTGTGGGTGGGTGAACTGTTTTAGCCTATGAACCATCAGCAAGAATCTAAGTAACCACGGATCAAATGCCAGAGCTGACATTTAATTGTTGATGACTTGAGTATGATGGCAATCACACTTTTTGACCAGGTGAAAAATATTAAACCAAGTGTTCAAATTTTGGCTTTGAAGAAACTCAATCCTGTCAGCTAATTAAAATAAAGAGCATTGCTTTCTTCAGAATATGAAACATGGATGATTGGAAAGCAATGTAATTATATATCGAAATAATCCAGGAAAAATGGGAGTAATATACTCCATTTGGAGAGAGAATATGCTTGCAGTGCTTATCTGTTTTTGCTCTGAAAGATTAAAATGGATACTGAGGTTGGACTAGTCACCAGTCACCACTCTTTCTAATATAGGCAAATTATTAGCCAGAAAAGTTGTGGTTGTGAACGGAGATCAAGGTAATGAAAAGACTTGCCATGCAAAGAGAGTTCAATGAAACATACTGTTCGTCAGGAACATTTGCAGGCCCCAGAGTACATCTAGAGACCCCTTGTATCTATCTCTCTTACGATCTGTGAACAGCAAAGGAGCAAACATGAATGTCCAGCCAATCACAAAAGTTGAATAGTCCTTCAGACATCTGAAGCAAGAAAATTGTCCAACATCAGGGAGACTTTCCAATCAAATGGTGTAAATTTGGGTGCCAATAATACTTACTTTGTGCAATGATACTTACAGGATGAAGAACTGGAGCCTCAATCAGACGAATGCCAACTACTCTGCCAAAATGGTCAGTGCAGAAATCATTAAAGAGAAACGATAACCTAAATATAAATTCAAAGACAGTATATATTCCCTATAAGTCTATAAAAAAAAAGGCAGATCAAATTTCAGTTGTGTCTGACTCTGAACATAATAGCTGACTTGAAGTTCCACGTTGCTTTTGTACTAAATGACCTCACATTAAGGAAGAATGTAGCCAAATCATATATTTGTAATCAACATGAACACCAATACTTTGCAATCATGGATAAGATACCAGAAAGATTTTTTTGTTTCAGAAACCAGAAACAAAACAGAAGAATATAAGCATATAAACCTTCAGAGAAGTTATTAACAGTCACTTCTGCATGAACCTATAAACAGAATAAGATTGTATACAATACTTTTCTGGTAAAGAATATGACATATCATGAAGGATTCACTCAAATTCATCCGAATAGGATCAATTTCCATAAGAGCATATATTCATAAGCCTGTTGTGAGTCATGGCATCAGGAATTGTCCATATTACATGCTAATATAAAGGTTTGGCAATGTCAATTTTTCATATATACGTGGAGGAAAGGAACGAAAGAGAATAAATCCTATCAAACAAACTGAGGACACATTGCTATAGCAAGCTTCCCCTCTCCAAATGTCCCCCAATAGAAAGGAGGACAAAAAGGGGAGAGACACCTTTCAATAATCAGTAAAGGAATTTTAAAAATTATGAAAATATTTTCATGATTATCTCAAATTCACAAACTGATAAGTAGAAAAAAGCACAATGTCTCCACTTCATTAAACACAGTGACTAAAAACCAGTTAATATATAGTATAATGGGAGAAAAGGTAAAAATAATGAGAACATTAGTTATGCTTATATGACAATGGAATGCTCAAAAATTCATCTAAAGTTACAAGAACATCGATGAAGAAAGCGAAAGCAATCAACTCATTCATCATTTATTAAGTGTAATCAGCAATAGGTGAACGTACCAAAGTTCATGAAAGGCAAGATGAAAAAGAAATTGAGAGAAAGAGCCACAAGAGAGTTAATTGTGTCAGAACTGATGGCCCATACAGGATCTCCCTGTTACAATATACAAGTAAAATTTCAGATTTGAAGTCAAATCAATCTCACTGGTATAATATATTTAAAATATATATATATCATGTGCAAAGCAACAATTCAAAACCTTCCAGATTGCCAGAGCAAAGTAAGAAAGGACGAAATTTTGTCAACAAAGCAATATAAGTAAACTTTCTATACTATTATTTGTATAGACACAAAGCCACACAACACCAACAGATTACTTTCTTTCAATGCTAATGATAATACTATAAATACTATTAATGAGACAGTAGTTAATAACTGGGTTTTGGCGCTGCCTTTATACATCAAAAGTTAAGATGGAAATCCCACAAGAGGGAAGCACATCAAAGCCTTTTTTTTTAAACGCTACCCTAGCGGATCCAAGCTTTTTTTCCCCACAACAACTTGATTTTTGACATTACACAATGGTCTCGCTTGATCCGTGTAGGCATCCCCACCTTGCAAGAAAAGGAATTTATTGTTGTTGTTGTTGCTATTAACCATTAAAGTTTGCTTTTGTATCTTAAAAGTGTCACTAGGATAGGCAAACTTCAACATTCTGCACTGCCATATTAAGCTAAAAAGCATCGGTGCATCAAGTGCTCTTATAAAATAAATAAATAAATCCTTAAACATCCAGCAGATGCAATGATGGAAAAATTGTGACTCCAAAAACACTACATATGTATGATGATGAGCTTTAAAGTGTTCTAGTTGCCAAATTAACAAGTCATCATCATATCAAGCATGGTAACCAGTACCATTTCATAGTTCACGTAAATGAGTCCAAAAATTCGAAAGTGCAAATCATTTTAGAGTTACTTAATAAAGACGTTCATTCCAGGTAGCACACCTAACAAGACACAAAGATAACACCCAGCACAAAAAGAATAGTGTGAGATTACAACTTAAAACTAATTGATATTAAGTGGAATAATCTAACAGATATATAAATCACGCTCAAAAAATTAAAGCAGATGATATAGAACTCTTAACACCTCCACATATGTTTGGATTAAACAGGCAAAGTAGGCGACAGCGAAAGGATCTTGACTTTAATACTATATGAAATTCTTATTTAAAATTAATTTATATTAAGTAGAGTGATTCAACTGCAGTAGAAAAATTGAAACAGATAAAGTGAGACACTTGACGGTAAGGTAGGTGCAAAAATTAAAAAAGGGTACCTACAGGTGCATAAGGAAGCAGGAAGAGCCACAAAATGTAGACACCCTCTGCAACCCACAACGCTATTTGAAGCACTCTCCTTAAATTGTCATCTCCCTCTTCCACCGAGGAGGACGTGGCTAAGGCCGTGGGTTTGCGGCGAGCCCCGTAGCACAAAAGGGTCCTCGAATTGGCGTGGTTATGTTTGGGAACGAGTGGTTTTGGAGAGCACCGATGGGTGAAGCTGAAAGCGTTGTGAACCTTTTGTGGCTTGTGCAATTGGGGAAGGTAGAGTGAAGATTTTGGAGACAATGGTTTGGAAGAAAGGAAGGAGCAGAGAAATGTTGGTGACGACGTCGTTGTGGTCATCGTCGTCGTCATTGCTTCAGCCTTCAGAGAAGCTTGAGCATTGAGTGGTTCAGTTCAGTCAGAATTCAGAGATTGATTGTGCGAAAGAGAATGCCACAGCTCACGGGCATGGATCGTCTCAACCGTGGGACTGTCTATTTAAGATGATTGTGATTGTCTCTTAACTTTATTTATCTCCTTATTCATATGACAAAGTGATCAGAAAAATATACATGAGATTAATGTTTCAGATCTATTTAACTGTAAATCGGTTATATTTCAGTTCTAATTCTTTAAAAAAATTGGATAAACAGTTAAAATATTTAAAAACAAATATAAATTAATAAATTAATCGATTGAATCGATGGATTTTTAATTTAAATTTTTAATTAATTTTTATAAAAAATAAAAAAATATAAATTAATCATTTACTTTAATTCCTCAAATGGTGTATATGGATCATATTTGTTTCTAACTTTAAAAAATTGATAATTTAATTCATGAAACCTTAAAACATCGGTCAGTTAATTCTCACATTGGTTGTCATCAATTAAATTTGATGAAGATATACGCGTGATACGTTAAGTGTCAACTTTAATGTTGATGTAACTCCTAACCCTAAAACGACGCCGTTTTGGACTAACTTTCACTGTTAATGGTTTCACTTTAGTCCCTCACTTTAGCCCTTTTTTTTCACTGTTAATGGTTTCACTTTTAGGAAAAGAAGATGAAAATGAAGTGATTTCTGAAAGTTTTGCATTTGTTAAAAGGGAAGCACCACATGAACTAAGCAGCCCCAAAATTTGATTCTGAAGTTGAAATCCTTAATAAGAAGCTCACCAAACAAATAATTAAAGAAGGTCATGGCTAGAAACCTTCCAAATATTCAACCTACTTATGTAAGTACCACACTTAATCATATTTTGATTGCAATTAGTTTGAAATCCAATGTTGTCATAATAGTTCATTTCTGGAACTGTGATGTCCAATCATATTGTAGTCAACATCTGCTAAGTTAGACTTGAATGCAACTCTCACCCCTACCCAAAAGAAAAAAAAAATCTTTTTGTTGTGTGCATTGCTCTACTAGACTTGTTATTTGATTTTGATGGATTTGCTCCCCAACAGAGAAGAAAGAAATGACTGATTTGGGCATTGGTATGGCAAGCATGAAAGCTAGTGAGCATGCATTGCTACGCGTAGGCTGGGAATTAGGATATGCAAAATTCTTAACTTGGAAATTTAGGGGTTGAGAATCTTATGACGTTGAAATGGGAGGGGAGACTAAAAATTTTTCCTCCACCTCCAATGCAACACTGTTTTGAGGTTGGGAAAAGTTGATCTTTAGGAATTTTGGTCTAAAACTACGTTGTTTTAGGGTTGAGAACTTTGTTTCTTCATGTATAATTGAAACTACGTCGTTTTGAATTAAGTAAGAAGTCACATCAGCATTTAAGTTGACACTTAACGTGTCACATATGCGTCTCGGTCAAATTTAACTTATGGCAATTGACGCAGGGACTAACATGATCGACGTTTTGAGATTTCAATGATTAAATTGTCAATTTTTTAAAATCAGAGACGAATATGACCGGTGCATGTAATTTCAAGAACTAAAATGAAAGTTTATTCAAAATAATATAATTATAATATTAACAATTTAACCATCAATTAAATCGATTGAATTGATTAAATCATAAATCACATCAATTGTTTAACCAGATTATAAAACATTAAATGAGAAGATCTACTCCCCACATCACACTATCATAATTTTAAGTTTAAAAAAGACAAGGGTAAATTTGACATCAGATCTCAATATATTAAAAACAAAATTAATTTACATTGTTTAACTAGATAGTGATTCTATAATTTATTTGTTTAAATTAAATTATATTAATTGTTACTCTAGAATAGGGTGGGGTAAATATTATCTCTCATTAGCATTGCTTAATGGACAAGAACAGGAGGTGGTTTTAGCAAAGGGTTTTTTTTTTTATCTAAATGATGCAGTTTTCTTTTTTATTTCTCCTTATATCGCAATAGCAACATTAATTCCTAAAATGTGATAATTATTTTTCAATATTAAAATGTTAGTTTATATCATATCAACTTCTCAATATTAGTTTTTTATTTTTTAAATTCTAAAACATTGAGAAATTAGTTTCTAGACAATTGAATTCTCAATGTAATATCCCTTTTCTTTAAAAGAACATGTTTATCAATGAAAAATTGACTTCTCAAGTGTGGTTTGAAAAATAAAATATAAAGAAATAATAGTTAGAAATTAGTTTTTTGTCTCAATATTTTTTTAAAAAAATAAAAATTGTTGAGAAGTTGCTTTACAATGAACCAAATTCTCAGCATTAAAAAAATAAGTGCATTTTGGAAAACTTAAAAAAAAACTTCCTTGAACTATACGCGATGTGTATTTTAGTTCTGTTACTTTAAAAATGTGCAAAATGAATTCGTTACTTTTCAAATTGTGCATGTCACTACAAAATGGTAACATACGTTAAAATTTGGATGAAAATTCGCATATGTCCTCACGTGCACATTTAAAGCTCTGATAGCCAAATGAGGTACATATGAGATTAGGGTAATTAGGGAATAAAACTCATTTAGGAGATGTACAATATGTGCACGTGAGGAGTTCATTCCCATTTCCCTCCTAAACCCAAAGTTGCCCTACTTTCCTTACAGAAACTTACCCTAATTTCTCATTTCCCTCATTTCCTCAATTATGCAAACTGAATTATTGCCATTGAGGGAGAAATTGTGCATGAAGTCAAACCCTGAAGGAACGCCTTTGTTCGTGCGACTAAACTGTAGAGGAAGGACTTTTTATCGTGAGTCCAACTAAGCTAAGCATCGAGTCAGACTTTAAGGTTAGTTTTAACTTAACCCTAGAACTATGGTTGTTGTTTTGCTGAAATTTTGTTTTAGGTTAAGGTTATTAATTGTTTATTGGTGGTTTAGGGTTTGATTGGTTGATAGGGGATGCATGCAGTCTAAATTGTGTCTGTGGTCCCATAATGTTGTCCTTATCAGTGTTGTCTATTATTGTGTTTATGGGCAAAGTGAATTCAATATTTGCTGACTCTAATTGTGTGTTTGTGGGGTGCATTTGATTTCATTTTTTATTACCTGTGGACCCATTTGATTTGTGTGTGAACCTGCAAATTTCTATTTTTTTATTATTTGTAACATGTAAAAATGTGTTTTTACATGTGTAAAGTGAAATTCAACTACTTACAAAATCTCTAATTCATATGAATTGCAGTATGTCGTGTTTGTAAGTTTTATGAATGATTAGCACAACATGCTTGTAAGCTTTATGAAAGACACAATAACATGTGCTTGTAAGATATATGAATGGGTAGTATAACACCCTTGTTACACTTTACAAATGGTTATGATAATAGTTTTGTTACATTAAGGAGGGAAATTGCAGTTTAGCTCACCTATGGGGTATGTAGAGTGTGTGTTATAAGCTATATAACTTTGATAGTAACCTGCTATCTAGCACACATTTGACTACTTGTATAAGAAAGAATGGGATTGGGATGGGAGAGCCTAAGTGTTTATGGTACAAGTTTCTTGGTCAGACTTTCACCCATTGAATAACAAAATTATTTGGTGATGATGATGTTAGAAAGATATGTAAAATTCTAGAAAAAAGACCTAACTTAACCCTTGAAGTATTTATTGAACATGAGAGTGAGCATAACATAAACCCAACCCACTTGGAACCTAACCCTGAACCTGTATGTGAGTTGGAACCTAACCCACTTGCAATTTTGACTAAACCTGCAATTGAGAATGAATCATACCCTGAACTCCATCCTGTTAGGCAAAAAGGAAAAGAAAAGGAGAAGGGAAAAGGGAAGCAGATACAAAAAGGGAAGTGAAAGCAAAAACTGACCCTTAAGAGAAATACCAATCCTATAGACCTTCAAGACGATGGTGAAGTTAATTTAACTGACTGTGATTTTGAGGACAGTAATGAAGAGGTTCTTGACCTATTTTTTTTAGAACCATGCAAGGGAAGTTGAGGAAGAAATGAAGACTGTATGCGTACTATGAGAAACTGTATAGAGATGATAAGGTGAATGGTGATGGACAAGTACATGGAGATAATGGTGAGAGAGGATAGGCCAACAATGGCAATAATGTTGCCAATGCTGATATTGGACCTCATTGGGATAGGCAGTATCAGTCATATTATAAGGACGATGACACTTTAATCATTTCCCCTAGTTCTGATGTAGAAGAAAGAGAGGTAATGTGGAAAAGGAAATTTCCAAAGTTCAACTAATACACTGACATGAGAAAGAAGATAAAATTGCAAGTAAGAATGAAATTTGCAAGTCATAAGGTGCTCAAGGAGATTACAAGACAATTCTATATTGAAAATAAGATTGATTTCAAGTTCTTAAGGAATGAAAGCACTCAAATTCAATACATTGCAAGAGAGGTTGTGAATGGAAAATTCATGCCTCTAAAACTCAAAAAATATATGCTTTCCAAATTAAGTCATGGCATTACAGTGAACATGCAAATAATGGACGGAGTAACAAAAATACCAAGGCTAATTCAAGGTGGTTATCTGCCAAGTACCAAGATCACATTAGAGACTATAAGGGGAAATGGGAGAATGAGACTTTCATTAACCAGGTGGTTAGAGAACATAAGATTTTTTTGTCAAGATTCCAGGTGTATAGGGAAAACAAGATGGCTATGAAAAAGCTTCAAGACAGTACAACAGCTTAATTTTTTTAATTGTGGAATTATGCTGCAGCAATCTTATAATACAACCCTGGTTCAACAATGCTGATCAAGAAGGAGGATGGCTATTTTCAGAGACTATATATTTGTTTGGATGCTGCCAAAAGAGGTCTAACGTTTTGTAGGCCCATAATCCCATTGGATGGGTGCTTCTTGAAGGTTGGCTTTAGGGGTCAATTACTAGTGGGAGTGGCAGGGGATGGTAATGATAATATGTTCCCTATTGCCTATGGTACAGTTGAGGCAGAGTTAAGAGATAGTTGGCAGTGGTTTTTTGATAGGTTGCTTGAGGGAATTGGGTCAATTGAGGAGAATGGCTAGGTGTTCATGCCAAATAAGCAGAAGGTAACAAAAATAACAGTTCTTACTTTATGTGATTTTGTGCTTTATAAGTTTGAATTCCATTCTTACTTGATGTGCTTTCATGGTTTGAACTCAATATTTGAGGAGATGGGGGTTGAACATAGATTTTGTGTTAAGCATCTATATGCACACTTCAACCTCACATATAAGAGGCAAGTGCTAAAAGATCTGTTGTGGAATGCTGCAAGGGCCACAACCAAGCCTGAATTTGACTTTTATATGCAAGAAATGAGAAAGATGAATGGGGGACTAGTAGCCAACTGGTTAGCTACAAGAGATGCATGTACATGGTCAAGACATTTATTCTCTCTAAGGGCTAAATCAGACAGTCTATTAAACAACATTACAGAGTTATTCAATTATGCAATATTACCTGCCAGAGACAACCCTATAATCATAATTATGAAAACCATTAGAAGGATGTTAATGAAGAGGTTTCCTGCAAAGAGAGATGAGAAACTCAAGTACCAAGGTCAGATTTGCCCATGAATTCAATAAAAGCTTGAAAAGTCAAAGAAGGATGTTGTGTTGTGCATTGCTCATATGAATGGCAATGGAAAATTTGAAATTGACACATGACAAGAAAGCAAGAAAGTAGTGGATTTGGTGAGCAGGACTTGTTCTTACAGAAGTTGGGACATAACAGGTATAAAACTCATGAAATATCTGTTATTGTGTGGATAATTCATACATGTAATTGACTTTTTTTTGTATCCCATGCAGGTACCCTTTGTGCACATGTTGTGAGTGCCATTTATGCACAAAAGGATCAACCTAAGAAATATATTGATGACTGGTACACGAAAGACACTTCAGTAGAATGTTATGGAATGATGATCAACCTTGTACCTTCACAGGATGAGTGGCCACAATTGACTATGATCCAATCCTCCCTCCTTTGGTTAAGACTTCTATTAGCAGACCTAAGAAGGCTAGGAAGAGAGTCATTGATGAGCAACCTCAAAACCTAAACAGGGTATCTAGGGAAGGACAACAATGTTAGTGTGGGAATTGTGGAATGTGGGGCCACAATGCTTATCGATTCCCAAGACCCCTAAATCCAAATAGAAAGATATATAGAAAGAAGAAGAAAACAAGTGTAGGCAGTGGTTCTACTGCAACTAATCTCACTGCTCCAACTGAAGCAAATCCAAATGCTACTACTGGAAATGTTCCATTTGATGCTGGTATTGGGATTGCTCCATCTAATGCTCCAAGTGCAAATGCATCAACTAGTCGAATTGCTAGAAGTCAAAGTGGTCTTATACCTGTTGTGAGTGGCCTAAGGGCACATAGGGGTTGTGGACCCAGGCAGCCTGGTTCCCAAAGCTCAATTTTCCCACTTAGGAGACACACATGTGGTTTGACAAGAATTTCAATGACTTATCCTAGTGATGGGGCATCAATAATAAGAATCAAAACAAGGAAGAGTGGGGCAACGCTTACACAGTAAAGTTATCTAGGGGTTTAGGAGTTTCTTTTCTGGTATTGGACTATGACAATTATGCCTTGTTATATGTCCTTTTTTTTTTAAATGTAATGGTATTGGGCTATATTGGACATGTATGGTGATGTTGGCTTTTTTTAAAATTTTGAACCAGCTATATTAGGATTGTATACCTTGTTGGTATTTTTTTATATTGAGATCTTTTTTTTTTTGGTGAATGTTGACAATAGTTGTTACTAATTATTGCCCAACTGAGGCCCTTAATATAAGTTTATATATTTCCTATATGGTCCATTAGTTTTTGAATTGATTTTTCTCTATTAGGTTTTTTGATTATTGTCAAATGTTGAATGTTTGTGATTGTGATTGTGCCAAAACTGATAGGAATTGTTTGTATGTTCCCCACAAGTTTAGCACACCCATGCAACATGAAAATTGCAATAATTGATTGTATATGTCCCACAAGTTTAATACATATTTTCAATTGAGTGTTTGTATATTCCCCACAGGTTTGTGATTATGCCAAAACTGATTGGGATTGTGATAAAACTCACATTACAAAGGTGTGCTAAACCTAGGCTTGTGCTTCCGTTGTGTCGTAACATCAACTTGTAATTTTGGTGGTTAATGTACTTAGTTCTTTACATTTCCTACTATTGGAATTTTGTTACATTGAAATTTTGGTAGTCAATGGAACTTACTGGAATTGTGGTAATTGTTCTGTTACTGTGATTATTCATATTAGTTGCATAAACTTATAGTAATTGAGAAATGCTACAATCATTCCATTGAACAAGGTAAATTACATTGAATAACATAATGACCTTGTACATTCAAATTCATTACATCTGACCTCTGTTAACTTAATGTCATTCTTAATTGAAAGATCTCTGCACCATCTTACTTACATAAAACATCCCACTAATCCTACATTAAAACTTCCAAAATACATCATAGCATTTATCAAACTTTTTCATTAACAGAGACCAATAACCCAACAAACACAATCATTATCGCAAGCATCATACCACACATCATATACAATTGATACTTTTGTGACTTCAGCTTAGCCTTCTGTGATTCAACCTTAACATTTAACATACACAATTGAGCCTTATTTGCTTCCAGTTCCGCATTTAATTCATTGTTCCTTTTCAACAAACTATTGAAGATTTTTTCAACTCTTTTATCTATAGGTGGATCATACCACACAGAGAAGTGGCAGTCATCTGCGGTGCTATACCTGCTACAATCAAAGAACCTCTTTCCCAGGTTCCTTTCAGTCTATGAGGTTTGCACTTAACAAGTAAGGCCGCATTTGCAACTTTGAGTATGGCAACCGAAGCATGTTGAACTCTCTAAAGACTGGCTCTATTGCATTTTCTCCACCAAGTTCAACCTCAATTGTTGCTCCCTCAATCGTTACTCAATGTTGCTCAAGCAGTTAAGTTATGGAGTTCTCGGATTTAGAATAGGGTGAGAGGAAGAAGAACTCCCCACGTGCACATCACGTGCATCTCCTAAATGAGTTTTATCCCCTAATACCCTCATCTGAGATGCACCTCCTTTGGCTATCAGAGCTTTAAATGTGCACGTGAGTGGCACATGTGAATTTTAGTCCAGATTTTAACGTTTGTTACCATTTTGTAATGACGTGCACAATTCAAAAAGTAACGAATCTATTTTGCATATTTTTAAAGTTACAGGACCAAAGTGCACATTGTGTATAGTTCAGGAGTTTTTTTAAGTTTTCCCTTAATGTTACAAATGTCGTATAATGGAAATTAATAAGGAAAAAAATAGTAATATTTATGTAAAAAAAAAGCTAGTAACAAAGGTCGTTTGGTAACAAGGACGATGGAAACAGTATAGATGACGCCAACAATAAAAATGGCACCGATGACAAGGATAATAGCAACTACAATGCCCTTTCATTGTTGATTCTTCATGAGCTTAAATATGTGTTAAGTTCCTCTAAATATAGCGATTTATGATTTTAATCCCTTATTTTTAAAACTTTAGGAATAAGTCCTTGGAAGAAAAAAAAATCCTTCCTATATGGTCATTATGTTGCATCTTCGGTAGAAGTTTCCGTTATTTGCCTATGCGAAGTTCATCTAATGGATGCTGAGATGGACACTAAAGGGACTAAAACGAAAAATCACTATATTAGAGGACCAAAAAAATCGGTTTATTTAGAGAGGATAAATTTATATTTTATTTGGGACTTATTCATCATGAACACACCTAGGAGTGTCTGATGGATGGGTTGGATGAGTTTCGTAACATTTTTTTACCTAACCCATTCAACAAACTAGTAGGTTAGGTTGGATCGAGAAAATCTTATCCTTTAACTTGACCAAACCTGACCTGCTCAAGAGTGGGATGAGTTAGGTTAAACCTGTAGATCCGACATACATTAGAAAAAAAATCTCATGCTAAAATAATTTTCGAAATATGAAATAAAAAATTTGATACACATAATACATATTAATTAAAAACTATATATGCCCCAAAGAAACTAAAAAGTCACATAAACCAGTCTTACATAAACATAATAAGTTTCAAATAAGATAAATAAACATAACAAGTCTTTAAGTTAACATAGGTCTAAAGTAAACTAAAGTAAGCTAACAAGTTCTAAAAGTCATAAACAACAAACCACATTAGCCAACTGAAGTCAATGTTATCACATATAGTATATAGATTGACATATTCATCTACTTCATTCTCAAATTTCTCAACCTACTATTTTTTATCCAAGTGATCGTTTAGATTTTTATCGCAATGACCTGTTAGATGCTTCATGAATTTCTCATCAATATTTTATTGGTTACACTCTTAATGTTATCACAATGCATACATCTAAACTTAATTGACATTATAAAAAAGTTAGAGAAAAGCAACTTGAAATGCTACAATAGCTAAATGACTTTTATATATATATATATATATATATATATATATATATATATATATATATATATATATAAAAGACATATCTAGTGAGAGAAGTGGTTATTGTGAGAGGAGTGAATCTTGACCATACAACTATATATGGATGGTCAAGATTAAAAGTTACTTAAAGGTCATGTGACCACTTAAAAAAGTCACATGCATTTATGTTCTAATCTTGACTATTCATGTAAGATCCAATGATTAAGATTCACTCCTCTCATCCTCTCACAATAAACATTCCTCTCACTTGATACACTTCATATATATATATATATAACGTTACTTGGGTGGGTTGAATTTGTATTAATTGGCACTTTCAAAACTCGCTACCTGACCCATACCTTGTGAGTTGGAGTATTTTTCAACCCTACCTAACTCACAAACCCAATCCAACCAGTATTTGTAAGTTGGATTGGTCAAAACTCATGGGTTCGTGGGTTGACCCAACCCGCTAAACACCCCTAAACATACCAACTAGAAACTCTAGCTCCATATACAATTTTCTTCAACCCAGAAACTCCACCTCCAAACACAATTTTCTTCAACCTAGAAACTCCACCCCTAAACACAATCATCTTCAACCTCTACCCCACATTTAAGCAACTTATGGACCCATAATCCATCACCTTGGCTAATAGTGAAGGTAAGGAAATTTTTATGAGCTAGTGGCGATGGGTAGTGACGAAGCTTGAACAAAAATTTTATGGGAGCTTAAGTGAAGGTTTAATATGTAAAGTTTTTTATTCTTTTGCTCATTAGTTGACCAATTAAAAAATGCATCTTTTATTTTTTATCTTTAAATCTTTCATGATAAAAATTTTACCTCTAAAATATTTCGAGATTTTTTATATAAATCCACAAATACTGTAAATAAAATAATAAACAAGTACTAGAAGAAAAAAATTTCATATAGTAAACACAAGAAATAATATATAACGAAGAAAAAACTTAATACTACAAGGAAAATGGATATTAAGATACCTTATAACTATCAAACAATGAGATAATAGTCAAAATTTATCACAATCACAAAAAATGGTGATACATATATACACACACAAATTATCTATAGGTGAGTTATTTAGATGTGGGATTTTCAAGTCGAAGAAAATTGTATTTATAGGTATAGTTTATGTGTCGAATAAAATTGTGTATAAAGGTCCTAGTGTGTTGATGATAAACATGTATTTATTCCCTCTAAATATAATAAGTTGTTGTTTTAATCCCTCTAAACACAATATTTTTTTAGTTCCTTTAATGACTACCTTAGCATTTATTAGATTCACATAGAATTTCTTACCTTCCACGTAGACAGATAAACAGTAACTTCTAACATATATGTAAATAAAAAGACCATATAAAAAAGAAATTTTTTTTAGAGGCCTAATACTTGAAGTTTTAAAAATGAGAGAATAAAACAAAAATTTACTATATTAACAAGAACTAAAAATATATTTAAACTTAATTGGTGCCTGGCATAGTCGAAACACCTAGGAGCAGGAACTACCATATAAGATTGGTTGAACCCAATGCCAAGTGAGATCGGCTGCCCTAGATCCATCCATCATTGAAACCTCATAGGTTTAAAATGATGTGTTTTTACACTTTCATGAATGAGAAAAGATAGAGTTCCATCATAGGATTTTTTTCCCATAAAATATAAGAATAATATTACATTACCAAAAATAATAAATTGCTATAAACATTCTTTTTAACCTTTAACCAAGCATGTCCTAAAACAGTTCACAAATCGAACACCCTTTTACCCGATTCACAATGCCAACCATCACCATGTAACAAACTCGAGAATCAATATGCTCATGTTATTCACTGAAAGTAAAACATTATAAGAACTGTAGTAACATTAGCAAATATGGTCAACTGTACGAGGCAAGCGCAAGCTGACCCCCAACTTTTTATCTAGAGTTATCTGCCACTATGTAGGGTACTAAGGTAAACAAAGAACAATAACAATTCATAGTTCAGTTTTTTCCAACCAGTTCACCAAATCTTACACTGCCACAGCCACCGTTCTTAAACTCAAGACTGCTACAACCGTTTATCTTTAGTCTTTACTATTCACCTCTCGGCAAGTAGCAAGCAGCACACTTCATTTTTTACTTCAGTCTCAAACAAAAGTAATTGGGTATCCTAAACTGTTGCAGCAGATGTTCTCTTCACATGCTTCTCATCTTCAACATCCTGAAAGTTCCCATAACATGATAAATCAAAATAATCTTATCAAGAAAAGCAACCTGCAGTTAAAATTTTCTATCAATAATGAGGAAGGTCAATTATGAAAATGAACTTTCCCAAATATCTGAAAAACACCTTCTCAATCACCATTACATGCTGTCCTCCTGATCTTCCTTCTATCTCCCTTGCACCTCTTCTCTCTGTGTGCGTGCACTTTCTACCTAGTTTCTCTCATTTTTTTTCCTTATAGAAACCCCACCTTTTCTCAATTACTCTTCTATTTACTAATAACAAAATCAGTTTTACACAATACACATATTTAGATTATCTTATTTATTTTGTAATTTAGTTTAACAAACACATAGGGAGCGAGTCCTGTTTGCTTGTGCTCAAACAAATTAAGGTGGCTAGAGAATATTAAATGAAAGGAAAAGAGAAACCCAAAGTGGATCCAGATAAAAAGCACTTACAGAATTGGCAATCTTGTCAAAATCATCATCAAAGCTGCCTTCACCATCATCTGAAATATAGAAAAGATAATCAATGCGATGTCTGCCCAAAGATTTCAAAACCAAGTTAATTCTCAGGAATCTTAAGGATGGTTAATTGACAATGGAATGGCTCACGCTTTTGCACTTACAAATTCCTACATGAAGTGCAAAATTTCAGTCACTGATCCGAGATACAAAATTCAAAATGTCTTGTTAGATTGCATGTTTCTGTAACGAAATATAAACAAACTTTGAGTAATATACATGGAGCTTCATCACTGTCTTCAATATCTCCAAGAAGAAATGTATACAAGTCTTGCTCAGTAAAGGATGAATTAGAAGATTTACTCTTCACATTCGCTCTTGCTTCTGCCTTTCCAGTTCCTCCAGCAACAGCAGTTTACTCTGCCTTAATATCCACATTCTGCTTTGCCGCTGCTCTGAGCTGAACCTCCTCCATATATTGCTTCCCATACCTGATAGTAATAACATAGTTATTGAATGAGGCTAACTTAAAAATGTTACAACATTGCCCTCATAACAGAAAAGCAACAAGCAGTATCAGAAATCTGGCAAAGATTAGAATAAGATCACTTTTTAGTTTTTAACATCTTCCTTTTCAATTCATCATTGTATAAATAGAAAATGCAACTTCTCTACCAAAATTGATTTATCTGCCACATTTGAAGTTTTGCTTGTATAATAGTAGAGAGTGTGTGGAATGAAGTCTGACACCATATCAGTCTCACCGAGCTTTCTTCTCTTGTGTAACCATGTATATAAACATGAAAAGGCCACCTGCGTAGATTTATCCAAACAGTTACAAGGTCAACAAAAGGAATATTAGTCTAAGGACATTAGTGGAAAGAAAGATGTTGAGTTCATGCCTGCAACATGGATTCCCAATGCAACAATAGCAGCATAGTAGTAATCAAATGAGAAGTTCCATTTGTTGGGCATCCTTATGCAATACTCCTCAGATGCCTGAAAAATAGTGTACATCATTAACTTGACTCATAAAAAACAACCAGATCTAATAGTTCCAATCATGAGAGACAGATTATCAACTCTTTCCCCATTTCTCTTTTCTCACTTTAGGAATCCCAAGAAATTGCAGATGGTCAAGGTGTTGAAATGGCAATCAACAATAAAATAAAGGGCAATGCAAAATGCAAAATGCAAAATTTCACGATGGAGGAGACTGCTATTTCCTTCTTTACTAGAACAAACTCCATAAGTCCCTCCTTGTATTGAGGAAGCCCTCTTAGGGGACTTGCCCTCTATTGGATGGTTAATAAATATAAGGGCAAAAGAGCAAGATATATATTCATGATTAACAAACAGACAACCAGCAGTTCTAGATCTCCTACAGGACTCTAAAAGCATTGTGGACATTTGTGGTTCTAATTCTTTACCTTAATGAATGGCAAGGAATTGTCTATTAGACCAACTGCACTCGTGAAGCCTATACTATACATCATTAAGGACATGTTATATCTGCAAGGAAAAATCTGTTGTCAATATAACAGCAAGAAAAGATTTACTACTCCATGCAGCAGACTCAAACTCAACATTCAAACTTCATGCCTGGATTGCAAGAGCAATGATGGGGCAAATCCAAAAGCCTCTTTCAAGCCAAAGAAAGAATAGTGAAAGATCTGCAATTGTAACAGTAAAAGAAGATAATGAATATTGACCTTTGTTAATAGTTCTCTTCCCTTTTCAATCAATTGCTTTTCCATGGAAAACAAAGGGATATGGTTACCATAAGCAGAAGAAGAATTGCAGGGGAAGATGGAGCACCAAGCCTAAAGGTTTGCATTGCAGTCACCCCACCCACTGGTAAGAGTAATGCATTCTCTTTAAAGAATATGTCATGCCTTAAGTGCTCTGACCTCTGGTTGATGCTTGAATTATTTGGACTTATTATACATTTAACTCCAGGGAATTGAATATAGATTCTTATGTCTTATTGTAGCATATGTAGCCAATCATTTATTTAATTCGGGAGAAGTTTGGACTTATTGAATAATTCAGTTCTATTTGTTCAGTCAAATTTTTCTATTATGATGTTGCTTTTTAATTCATGCATTTCTTCAAGACAGCCTAGATTTTTGTCATCTTGGCATTCACCTGTGGGTATGAGAAATTTTAATCGTGTCATATAGCAAAAATGATCTAATAATCCATTAAAATTGAAGAACATGTTACAAGCTTTGAAATTTGAAGAAATGCAACGTATGAGGCAGATAAACAGATTTCATGCTTGCTTTCCTGTTTGCTTTTATAATAATAAGCCATGAATTTCCATGTTTTGCTACCTTCTCAAATTGTTTTTCATGACTTGTCTAGAAATCACAAATTGGGAGGCCAAATCTGGATGCCATATTTGGGACTTTGGTTGATACATTTGTATTCTTGAACAAGATTAAGGATGGTTATGTCAGCAAAACTGAGATGGTTGAAGCTATAAATGAAACTACATCAGGGAAGCGTTCTTCTGGAAGAATGGTCATGAAAGATACAGTCAGCTGTGTTTCCCTATCTCAGTCACAGTACAATTTTCCACTGAAAGAATTTTCAACCCAACTTCACGGAAAAGGTATAACAATTTCCTCATTTACTACCATCCCCGAAATTGCATGGAATTGAATTGAATATATTATATTATCGTCCCCAACAACTCTCATATTAAAAATTAAATAATTTATATCATAATTTAAATAATTCATGTCTTCATTTACTAACTTCCAGGAAATTGCGTGGAATTATATTATATTATCGTCCCCAACTACTCCCAAACCACAAGACACATCCAAGGATTATTTAAATTTCACCGCTACCGACAGCCTCTTCATTTCCACACCTTTGTCATTTGTTCTAAAACACTTGTCCTTGCAGCTTCAGAGCTGTAGTCTATACATTATACATAATCTTCAGCTTTTGCAATGGCTTGCAACAGCATCCAAAGCAGCTCAATGATTCGAAAATATGATGTGTTTGTGAGCTTCAGAGGTGACACCCGCAACAATTTCACTGATCATCTTTTTGCTGCTCTCCATAGAAAGGGCATTGTTACCTTCAGAGATGATACAATGCTCAAAAAAGGGGAACCTATATCGCTTGACCTCCTAGAAGCAATTGAAGGATCTCAGATTTTGATTGTCGTCTTCTCAAAGAACTACGCTTCCTCAACATGGTGCTTGCGAGAACTAGCAAAGATTGCCGATTGCATTCAAGTATCAGGAAAACGCGTTCTCCCTGTTTTCTATGATGTGGATCCATCTGAGGTGCGAAAACAGAGTGGGAATTATGAGAAAGTCTTTGTGGAGCATGAAGAAAGATTCAAAGAAAATTTAGACATGATGGTGCAAGTTCGAAATTGGAGGGCAGCTCTGACACAAGTGGCCAATCTCTCTGGATGGGATGTACGGGATAAGTAAGTAATCTTCTCTATGCCTGTTCAACAACTTGATAAAGCAAATTTAAGGTTTTCATGAAATATAATTAATTACGAATGCACTCTATTATATCCTATGTATATTTGATTGTTTGATAGTGATTTGGAGTTCTTGAATTTACTTTACCTTTTCAAATTAGAGTTGAGAGAGAGTACTGTATTATCTGTTGAAGAGGTAACTTGCAAATCGGGCCAAAATTTACATGCTTATTGAAAAGAGTTTTTAAAGAGTAAAAAAAAAATGCTCTATTATCTTGTCCTGTATATGTAACTTTTTTTTAGGCTTTTTTGGTGATGATTTGGTGTTCTTGATTTTATTTAAACTTTCAGGCCACAATATGCAGAGATTGAAAAGATTGTTGAAGAGATTATAAGTATATTGGGTCACAAATTTTCAACTCTTCCAAATGATCTAGTTGGGTGGCGGTCTCCTGTAAAAGAATTAGAAAAGCTTTTACGTTTGGGCTCGGATGATGTTCGAGTTGTAGGAATCTGTGGGATGGGTGGAATAGGAAAGACAACTCTTGCAACTGTTTTATATGACAGAATCTCTCATCAATATGATGCTTGCTGTTTTATTGATGATGTAAGAAAAATTTATAAAGATTATGGTCCAATTGGTGCACAAAAACAACTTCTTTGTCAAACTCTAAACGAAGATAACCTTCAGATATGCAATATTTCAAAGGCAACTAATTTGATACGATGTAGGCTACGTCATATAAGGACTCTTATAGTTCTTGATAATGTTGATCGTGTTGAACAGTTGGAGAAATTAGCTTTGAATCGTGAATGGTTAGCTGTTGGGAGTAGAATCATTATAATTTCTAGAGACAAGCATATCTTGAGAGAGTATGGAGTGAATGTAGTTTACAACGTTCAACTCTTGAATGATGATAATGCTCTTCAATTATTTTGTAGAAAAGCTTTCAAATGTGATGATATTATGAGAGATTATAGACAGTTGGCATATGATGCACTAGAATATGCTAAAGGCCTTCCATTAGCAATTAAAGTATTTGGCTCATTTTTGTATGGTCGAGATGTTTCTGAGTGGAGAAGTGCATTGACTAGAATGAGAGAAAATCCAAGGTTAGATATTATGGATGTGCTTCGAATTAGTTTTGATGGACGGGAGGAAATGGAAAAGGAAATATTTCTAGATATTGCTTGTTTCTTTAACCGATACGGTGAGCATCATGAGGCATTTGTGAAGGAAATTTTAGATTTTCGTGGATTTTATCCTGATATTGGTATAAGAGTTCTCATCGATAAATCACTCATAACCCGTGAGAATGGGTACATTATTATGCATGATTTGTTGATAGAGCTGGGCATGAGTATTGTTCGAGAAAAATCACCCAAAGAGCCGAGAAAGTGGAGCAGGTTGTGGGAAATCAAGGATCTCCAGAATGTTATGTTAGACAATATGGTAAAATAGTTTTTGAAAATAAAATCCTTGGTTACCATTTTTCTGGGATCTTTCAATAATTCAAAATATCTAACATTTTCTTTGTTCTTTGCAATGCTTTAGGTAGCAGAAAATCTTGAAGCCATAGTTCTGAAACGATATCCAGTCAAGATGCAAGAAAAGACAATGAGGGCTGATGCTCTATCAAAAATGAGTCACCTTAAATTGCTCATTTTTGGAATGTGAAGTTTTCAGGATGCCTCAATTGTCTTTCCAATGAATTAGGATATCTTTCATGGGGTGAATATCCTTTCATGTGTTTGCCATCAAGTTTTCAGCCAGATAAACTTGTTGAATTGATCCTGCCACACAGTAACATCAAACAACTATGGGAAGGCACAAAGGTATTGCAAATTATTGTTCTTTTTCTATTTTGTTTTTCTTTAAATGAACTAATAAAAAGACAAATTATCTAATGCTCTTTCCCCCTTTCTCTAGAGTTAATTAAAGAAGCAAATGAAAGCTTAAATGTGACTATTAATTTTGTCTCCTTCTATTGCCCCTTCTCGGCAGCCTCTACTCAATTTGAGACTTATGGATCTCTCTCACTCCAAAAATCTTACTACGATGCCGGATTTTAGGGAGATCCCAAATCTTGTGCGGCTAGTTCTTGAAGGATGCACAAAACTTGTGCGAATCGATCCATCCATTGGTATTCTAAGAAAGCTTGCGACATTGAATTTGAAAAACTGTAAAAATCTAGTCAGTATTCCCAACAACATATTTGGTCTTAGTTCTCTTAAATTTCTACATCTCTCTGGCTGTTCAAAATTACGTAATAATCAGCTATTAGAGAAACCAAGGCATGCAGAACATTTGGAGAAGCTTGATATAAATGAAAGTACTATCCAATGCCAATCAACATCCTCCATCTACAAATTTCTGATGAAGCCTTTGCATTTTTTCTATTCTAGAAGGCATGAAGATTCAGATCGTTTATTGTTGCCTTCTTTGCCTTCTTTCACATGTTTGCATTATCTGGACTTAAGTTTCTGTAATCTCCTTCAAATCCCTGATGCTATTGGATGGTTATATTGTTTAGAAACACTAAACATAGGGGGAAACCATTTCGTTACACTACCTTGTAGCATCAAAGAGCTTTCGAAACTTAGAGTGTTAAACTTGGAGCATTGCAAGCAGCTGAAATATTTACCCGAGCTCCCATCAAGTACTGTCTTGCCAGTAAGAAGTGAAGGTAGATACAGAGCAGGATTATATATTTTCAACTGCCCTAATTTGAGTGAGCTAGAACGCTGCTGTAGCATGGCTTTTACTTGGATGATACAAGCCCTTGAGGTGCCTACTCCATTCTTCCTTTCCCTATCTCTCTTTTTCTGTGTGTATGAACTAATACATAACTAATTTTTCTGGTACCAGGAGAACATGCAATCCGCTCTCCGCTTGAGTCTGATCGATATTGTTATTCCTAGAACTCAAATTCCTAGGTGGTTCAACAAACAAAATGTGGGTAGTTCAATAAGCATGGATCCATCTCCAATTATGAATGACAATAATTGGATTGGCGTTGCTTGTTGTGCAGCATTTGTGGCACATGATGATCCTACTAATTTGGGAGACATATTGGAAGGAGGAGGAATTGGGTGCTGTTTTCAAACTAAAATGGTCAAGTTGAGTCTCGATATTCCGATACTTTTCGAGAAAGATCTAGTTACAGTTGAATCAGATCACCTGTGGCTACTCTATTTTACTCGAGAAAAATTCATTGATTATGTAAATAGTTATATAAAAAACCGAACACAAGATCGTGATGGTATTGAATTGGCAACCAGGATCATTCAGCCCCAAGGTTTGCATTTGGAGGTGAAGAATATCGGGTATCGTTGGGTATTTAATGAGGATTTGGAACAATTAAACCCAACAATGATGCACAGCGAAAATTCGTCAGTTCGGCAGCACAAGTTTTTAACAATTGATGATCAGCCACAACCATAATAATTGAGCTGATAAACAAAAAGCGGAGCAACTGCATTTCGGATACACTTCCATCAAATTTCCAAATTCTAATCCATTTGAGGTAAGACTTAAATCAGCTAAGCACTGATTGTTATAAATTTATAATCCATTCATAAATACTGCATTTTTGAATCTTAAATTCACGCCCTGTGCAGGTTTTTAGTTGATGATATGGTGATTTTGTTTCTCTATTCTCTTTCCAGGCTAGAGTCAATAGTAATTGAGAACATTGTTAAAATGATAGTTGTAGACTTCAAGGGTAAAAAAGGTACATAATCAACTTAGATATAACTATCTTAAAGTAGAAATTTTTAACAATGATCGATTGTTTAGTTGAAGTAATTGGGAGAGTCTAACTCCTTGTATCAATTTACGAGAGTACGCTGTTCATGATTTGATTTACAATTTTTAAACAGAAGGGTGGAAAGGAAAGAAAGGCTAAAGTACTTTACTTGAGATACCTTAAAAATCTATATCATTAAAAAGAAGTTATAGTTTAGATTGTTATTTACTGATTTACAAGAAGTATATGAATATGATAATATATGCGAGTGTCTTCTATCTCTATGGTACCCTGCTTAGCACATTCACCATCTTTAGTGTTTGCTTGTTCTGTAATTTTCAACAAAATTTCCTATACCCTGCAAATGTTAGCCAATCTCAAAAAATTATGAAAATGATTGAACTTTCCAAAGCTACGACCTAGTAACTCTAATTAATATTTGTCTCGAATCAAGATACTACCGTGGACAACCAAAATATTCATCTCCAACTAGCTGGAGCTAATACTTATTATGATGTGGGAACATATCTACTTGGAGATGAAATCATCCTCAATTTCTAATAATGGACAGCAAAGTAAAACTAGACTTTGACTCTCATTTTTTGGCTGAGAAGACTTTGACAATTTTAGAAATATTTTATAAAGAACTTAAAGATGAGATTGACAATAAATTGTGCATTATAACTTTTTAAAAAAATATTTATTTTGTAGAAAAAAATTTCACGCGTTTTAGAGAAAGCCAGAAAGATTTTTTTATTTTTTTCCTTTTATATGATAAAGGTTGTACTAAAACAAAACTCAAAAAAGAAAGAAGTTTTCATGCCTACACAAAAAATGAAATTAAGAAAGTTTTAGGACTTCCCTACAGGAAGATGTGGTGTTCTTCTCATGGAAGATAGTTTAGGGGTTGCTTTCACTTATTTTGTTATTTCTTAAGGGCTTAGCCCCTCTTGTGTGTTAAAAAATAATTTGTATAAGTATTGACAAGTGTAAAATATATTCATCTTTTGAGTTTATTTATTAGGATTTTTAATTTATTTTTATTTAATTTTTGTTTATTTTATTTATTTTTAAATAATTATCTCCTCACTTAATCATATTTAAATTTTCAGGATAAATCATAAGATTTTGTGCAAAATAAGAAATTTCTAAAGAATATTTAAAAGATTATTATCATGTTCTTATATACTAATTAAAGTTCTAATTGGTCACAAAATCTTAGATTAAAGATTGAATAAGGATTCTTAAAGAGATTTTGATTTAGAGTGAAATTCAAATTCTCGCACTATCCTAACCATTCCTCATTAATTGAGTCATATCATGGACTACACAGATGAGATCGACGAGCCATTTGCGGCATTGAAAAACTAACAGAAAATCTTACAAATTATCTGTTGATATCAAGGGCAGATTCGACTATATAGTGGGTGAGAAAAATAATGCAAGTTAGATAAGAAAATTTGTCAACTTTTCTATAAAAGAGGAAAAATAAGTTTAGCAAATGAGTTCTCTTTTGGTTAAGAAAATACACAAAAATAAAGAATTTTGGAGACTCAAAGGCATCCAGGGGACAAGCCCTGGGAGAGGAGGAGGAGCCATCATAGAGCTCTTATGGAATTGAATATCAAATCAACATTAAAGGTACTTTGGTTTCTTCTCTACGGTTCTATCATGTTAAATTCTCTTACATCTTCCTATCTCTTCTTCTCTTTTGTCATAGTAGCTAAATTTATGTATTTCTAGGGTGAAGATATAACTTGATTCAATCGACATGTATTAAGATTGATTTTTTAGTTAATTTATTTTATATTCAATTTGAGTGCTAATTATGATTTTAATGCTTGTATGAATTGACCACCTATAAATTGATCTAGTGAGATGTGTGTAGAATCAGAAGGTTTGCATATGACTTAGACCATAAATAATTATTTAGGAATAGAGGTCATATGTTGTGTGGGAGAATTGTAGTATTTTCCATGAGAATTCATAGAGTGAAGATCATGCATTTAAGAGTTGGGATCTATATCAAGAAATTGATTAGGCTTTTATAATTAAAGAGAATTAACTCGCCAAGGAATTGTGTTTTCATTAATTAAATGATTCTCCTCATCAATTGAATGATTAGAAATTAATTAGAATGAATGTCCTAAAACTACTTTATTGTTTATGATAGATTATTGAATTAAGTGAAGTCAGATCTCTAGTGTTTTAATTCTGTGTGTTTACATCCTTAATGTGTTTTGCATTTATGTGTTTTGTTATCTCTTTTCCCTCTTAATTTCGTGCGTTATTGTGTGTTTTTTTCTTTTATAATTTTGTGTCTTTAATGACTTTGAACTACTCTTAATTATTTATTGCATAGATAGTATTAATATTAGAGAAGTAGTACTTGGTAAACTAATTTCTTGTGGGAATGATATTCTACTCATTCTTTATTACTTATTCGATTTGTGCACTTGCGATAATATCATCTAAATTAATAAATAATCATATGTGGGGCGAACAAATATTATCAAGAAAAAGATAATATAATACAAATAAAAAATTTACAGAATTCACCAAAAAAAAGGTTGTTATGGCAAATTATGGGTTACATAAACATTATTAACTATTTAAATTTATATAGTTGGGTTAACCTACTCACTATGACAAACTCATATACAAGACTCATAAAACAAAACTCACATATGAGCAGTGCTTTAACAACAATAGGTCCATTAATAATACTGATCACAATTTGGACTAAACAAAATGTTCTAATAATTTTGAAATCTAATTAATCTGGGTTTTATAAAATTATAAAATATGGTTTATACTAGTCCATAAAAAAATATAACATTCTCCCACTTGAACAACATAAGTTACATTACATTATTTCAATAAGAAAACAATTCTCCAGATTAATCAATAAGAGGGATGTTTGGAAACAATAGGAAGAGAAAGAGAAGGTTCATGCCTAACAATCAATTCAACTCACCAATTTGGGATTGATCTTCAAAAAAACATTAGTCAAATATTGATCATTATCCTTATTAATGAATGTTCTCAAATATCTTCTCCACTCTAACTGTATCTTAATGCTCTTTTATTCTCTTTAGTATTTATCTTCTCATATCTATATTATCTCTTCTCCTTTACCATGACCCCGTTACAACTTTGAATAAAGTCCTCTTGATTTATGTGTGCATGTGTTTTGAGTAACGGAGAAGTAGAAGATAAGCAAGCTTATGGTTATACAATTTTTCATGGGTTGAATTGAGTGAAATATCTATCATTTTAAACACTAGAGGGATTGAGGGTGAATCCTGTGAGGATATTTCATTCTTGCATCGTTCTTTTTAACCGAAGTTTCCTTACTTGATGGTTTGAGATGTGAAGAAATATTACCTAAAAAATGCTTTGTTCCCTTGAATGACTAGTTTCTCTTCTTGTTTCATTAAATCTTTTAGAGTTTTTAACTTTTGAGTCTATGTCATTTTTCTTTGTTTCTTAGCTTTGGTCTTATGTGTTTTGCCCAAGAGTGTAAAAAGCTAAGTGTGAGAGAATTTGATAAGCACATATTTTATATATTAATATACCTTCATTTTTAGTCATTTACACTCTCTACGTACTTAATTGATTAAGTTTGGTTATGTTTTGTAAGTTTGGACTCAAATTAGACTTAATTGATTTTTTCAGCACTATTTGGTCTTACACTATTTTTGTATGTCGGTCATATCTTAAGTTCTCGATGTCTTATAATTATGTATCTTACCTTGTAGGAAAGATAAGAGAGAGCTCTACAACTTTGATGAAGAGCTCAAAGTCTCATTCAGACATCTAGTAGAGCTAATTGGGCATGGAAGTCAGAATACGGGTTTTCTGACTGGAATCCGAACAGTGTGTAGTAATCATAGCATAATTCGAGTTTGAGCTTATAAGATGGGCTGAAAATTTGGAATCTGAAAATTAAAACTCATATCTACAACTTTCATGAAGAATACAAAACTTGATTCGGGCTCCTTGACGGTGATATTAAGCTTTGAAGTCAAATCAGAGATGCTGAAACTGGGCCTGAACAGTCTGCAGTAATTGGTTCATATCTCGGGCTGTGGTTGTTGGATTTGGCTAAACTTGGTGTCTCTAGAAAGCTGAGACAATTTCCTAAAACTTTCATGAAGACCACTTTTCTATTTGATGATGTTATCCATGAGCTAAGCAATGAATGATTTCGGAGACAAAGAATCTCAATTATTTTTCACTCATCCAACCACTCCACTCACTCATCCACCTATTCTTATCACCTCCCTTGTCATTTTGTAATCTTAATTTTCTATAAAAGGCACCATTGGGTGATCAATTGGTGTTCTTGGTGTTATGTTTAGTTTTTAGAAGTTATGGTTATACTTGCTTATTATTTTCCTTCATTGTAATTTTCTCTTGTTCTTAATTGAAGTTATGTTCATTTTTCTCTTCTTCTTTCTTTCTTTCTTCTTGTCTATGAGTAACTAAATCTTCATATTGCTTGGGTGAAATGGTGAAGCTCTTGGTAATAAGTTAAAGTTAGATTAATTTCTTTCTTGTGCTTTAAATGATATATTTTTATGTGATCTTTATATGAGTTATATGTTGTTTCTAATTAATTTAGAAACTCTTCTTGTATAATGAATATTTTGATCCATTGTAGATAATAGGATTGACACAGTGAATGTTTTTGACGATTTACAAGTATTGGTAAATAGTTATTGGAACCATAATATGATTACATGATTGAACTTTGAATGTTAAATCTTTCGATTGAAATCTTCATTGAAGCATGATTTCAACTGAGTTATAAAACGAAATAATCTTCTTTTTAATTTATTACCAAGAGTGGATTCCCTAACCCAAGCAAATCTTTTTCATTAGTGAATAACTTATATCATCTTTAATTTTGTGACAAATCTGCTCCTTACGTCAATTTAATAGTTTTCCTTCATCAATTTCCTGTGGATCGACCTCGAACTCCTGAGAATTTATTACTTGAGACAACTTACACTTGAGTGTGAAACTTTTAAATATAATTATATCCCATCAGTTACCATTTTGTAATGACGTGCACAATTCGAAAAGTAATGAATTTATTTTACATATTTTTAAAGTTACATGACCAAAATGCACATTGTGTATAGTTCAGGAGTTTTTTGAAGTTTTCCCTTAATGATACAAAGGTCGTATGATGGAAATTAATAAGGACAAAAATAACAATATTTATGTAAAAAAAGCTAGCAACAAAGGTTGTTTGGTGACAAGGACGATGGAAACAGTAGAGATGACACCAACAATAAAAATGGCACCGATGACAAGAATAATAGCAACTACAATGCCCTTCCATTGTTGATTCTTCATAAGCTTAAATATGTGTTTAGTTCCTCTAAATATAGTGATTTATGGTTTTAATCCCTTATTTTAAAGCTTTAGGAATAAGTCTTTGGAAGAAAAAAAAATCCTTCCTATATGGTCCTTCTGTTGCATCTTTGGTAGAAGTTTCTGTTATCTGCCTATGTGGAGTCCATCTAATGAATACTGAGATGGGCACTAAAGAGACTAAAATGAAAAAATCACTATATTATAGGACTTAAAAAAATCAGTTTATTTAGAGAGAATAAAATTATATTTTATTTGGGACTTATTCATCATGAACACACTTAGGAGTGTCTGATGGGTGGGTTGAGTGAGTTTCGTAACATTTTTTACCTAACTCATTCAACAAACCAGTAGGTTAGGTTGGGTTGAGAAAATCTTTTCCTTTAACTTGACCCAACTGACCTGCTCAAGAGTGGGATGGGTTAGGTCAAACTTGTAGATCCGACATACATTAGAAAAAAAATCTCATGCTAAAATAATTTTCAAAATATGAAATAAAAAATTTGATACACATAATACATATTAATTAAAAATTATATATGCCTCAAATAAACTAAAAAGTCACATAACCAGACTTTCACAAATATAATAAGTTTCAAACAAGCTAAATAAACATAACAAGTTTTACTAAGTTAACATAAGTTTGAAATAAACTAAAGTACGCTAACAAGTTCTAAAAGTCATAAACAACAAACCACATTAGTCAACTCAAGTCAATGTTATCACATATAGTATATATCTACTTCATTCTCAAATTTCTCAACATAATATTTGTTATTCAAGCGATCATTTAGATTTTCATCGCAATGACTTGTTAGAAGCTTCATAAATTTCTCATCAATATTTTCTTGGTTACACTCTTAATGTTATCACAATACCTACATTTAAACTTAATTGATACTATAGAAAAGTTAGAGAAACAATAGCTAAATGACTTTTATATATATATATATATATATATAAGGTTGCTTGGGTGGGTTGGATTTATGTTGGTTGATACTTTTCAAACTCGCTACCTGTACCTTGTGGGTTAAAGTGTTTTTCAACCCTATCCAACTCGTAAACTCAATACAACTTGAAATGTTACAATAGCTAAATGACTTTTATATATATATATATATATATATATATATATATATATATATGAGGAGGATCAACTTACAGGTGTAAGTCTTTTTTGACTTACACTCATTTTCAATTGTTAGATTCACTTTCATCTAATGGTTACTTTTAATGAAATAATCTCAACCATTACATGAAAGTGAATCTAACAAGATTAAAAATGAGTGTAAGTAAAAAAAAACTTATCTTGGTGTAAACCGATCTCTCTCTCTCTCTCTCTCTATATATATATATATATATATATATATATATATATATATATATATATATATATATATATATATATATATATATATATATATATATAAGGTTGCTTGGGTGGGTTGGATTTATGTTGGTTGATACTTTTCAAACTCGCTACCTGACCCGTATCTTGTGGGTTGGAGTGTTTTTCAACCCTATCCAACTCGCAAACTCAATCCAACCAGTATTTGTAGGTTGGATTGGTCAAAATTCATGGGTTCGTGGGTTGATCCAACTCGCTGGACACTCCTAAACATACCAGCCAGAAACTCTAGCTCCATATACAATTTTCTTAAACCCAGAAACTCCACCTCTAAACACAATTTTCTTCAACCTATAAACTTCACCCCTAAACACAATCATCTTAAACCTCTACCCCACCTTTAAGCAACTTTCCCATAATCCATCACCTTGGCTAATAGTGAAGGTAAGGAAATGTTTATGAGTTAGTGGCAATGGGCAGTGACGAAGCTTGAACAAAAAATTTATGGGAGCTTAATTGAAGGTTTAATATGTAATTTTTTTTCATTATTTTGCTCATTAATCGACCTATTAAAAAAATGTATCTTTTATTTTTTATCTTTAGATCTTTCATGATAAAAAAATTTACCTCTAAAATAACTTGAGATTTTTTATATAAATCAACAAATACTGCAAATAAAATAATAAACAAGTACTAGAAGAAAAAAACCTCATATAGTAAACACAAGAAATAATATACAATGAAGAAAAAGCTTAATCTGCAAGAAAAATGGATATTAAGATACCTTATAACTATCAAACTATGAGATAATAGTCAAAATTTATCACAATCACAAAAAAATGGTGATACACACACACACACACACACACACACACACACACAAATAACAAATAAAAAAAAAAAACTTAAAAATGGGACCATGGCCCCCTTATCTTGGTGAAGCTTCGCCCCTGGTAGTGGGTGTTGTTCGGTGATGAAGAAGGATGAAGCTGAGGTGTAATGGGTGGCGTTGGTGCTTATTGTTTATGGTTTATCTCTAGGGCCACAAAACAAAGGCACAAAAAGTTAACAATGATGGTGGTCTTTATTGCATAGAGGTTATGAATTTGGTGGCTATGTGATGGCTCCAACGATGATATGTAGAAGTAGAGTCAAGAATGATCTTGAGATACGATGGGTCTCAAGTGGGTGATTATGGGGGTTTAGTGGTTCGATTGGACGTTTGATGAAAACGGATTCTGGGAGGATGAACTCAGTAGTTTAGATTTTCATGGTTTTAGTTATATTTTGTATTACATGTGTTGTAGTGATAGTAATTTTGGAAGCTTTGGGTAGCTTGAAGGCAAATCACTTGGTGTTTCAAGATAATGGATTCTGAGTAGGTGAGTTACTTAGATATGGGATTTTAGGTCAAAGAAAATTGTATTTATAGGTGTAGTTTATGTGTCGAATAAAATTGTGTATACGGACCCTAATGTGTTGATGATAAACATGCATTTATTCTCTCTAAATATAATAAGTTGTTGTTTTAGTCTCTCTAAATATAGTATTTTTTTAGTTCCTGTAATGACTATCTTAACATTTATTAGATTCATTTAGAATTTCTTACCTTCCACGTAGACACATAAGGGTAACTTCTAATGTATATGTAAATAAAAAGACCATATGAAAAAGAAATATTTTTTAGAGGCCTAATACCTAAAGTTTTAAAAATGAGAGAGTAAAACAAAAATTTACTATATTAAGAAGAACTAAAAACATATTTAAATTTAATTGGTGCCTGGCATAGGCGAAGCACCTACGAGCAGGAACTACCACTATAAGATTGGTTGAACTCAATGCCAAGTGAGATCGGCTGCCTGAATCCATCCATCATTGAAACCTCATAGGTTTAAAATGATGTGTTTTTACACTATTTCATGAATGAGAAAAGATATACAGTTCCATCATAGGATTTTTTTTCCCATAAAATATTACATTACCAAAAATAATAAATTGCTATAAACATTCTTTTTAACCTTTAACCAAGCATGGAAATGTGACACTATATTCGAGAATCCTAAAACAGTTCACAAATCGAACACCCTTTTACCCAATTCACAATGCCAACCATCACCATGTAACAAGCTCGAGAATCAATATGCTCATGTTATTCACTGAAAGTAGAACATTATAAGAACTGTAGTGACATTAACAAATAAGGTAAACTGTACGAGGCAAGAGCAAGGCTCACCCCGAACTTTTTATCTAGAGTTATCTGCCACCATATAGGGTACTAAGGTAAACAAAGAACAATAACAATTCATACTTTAGTTTTTTCCAATCAGTTCACCAAATCTACACTGCCTCAGCCACCGTTCTTAAACTCAAGACTGCTACAACCGTTTATCTTTAGTCTTCACAATTCACTGATCTCTCGGCTAGTTGCAAGCAGCACACTTCATTTTTTACTTCAGTCTCAAACAAAAGTAATTGGGCATCCTAAACTGTTGCAGCAGATGTTCTCTTCACATGCTTCTCATCTTCAACATCATGAAAGTTCCCATAACATGATAAATCAAAATAATCTTATCAAGAAAAGCAGCCTGCAGTTAAAATTTTCTATCAATAATGAGGAAGGTCAATTATGAAAATGAACTTTCCCAAATATCTGAAAAACACCTTGTCAATCACCATTACATGCTGTCCTCCTGATCTTCTTTCTATCTCCCTTGCACCTCTTCTCTCTGTGTGCGTGCACTTTCTACCTAGTTTCTCTCATTTTTTTTCCTTATAGAAACCCTACCTTTTCTCAATTACTCTTCTATTTACTAATAACAAAGTCAGTTTTACACAATACACATATTTAGATTATCTTATTTATTTTGTAATTTATTTTAACAAACACATAGGGAGCGAGTCCTGTTTGCTTGTGCTCAAACAAATTAAGGTGGCTATAGAATATTAAATGAAAGGAAAAGAGAAACCCAAAGTGGATCCAGATAAAAAGCACTTACAGAATTGGCAATCTTGTCAAAATCATCATCAAAGCTGCCTTCACCATCATCTGAAAGATAGAAAAGATAATCAATGCGATGTCTGCCCGAAGATTTCAAAACCAAGTTAATTCTCAGGAATCTTAAGGATGGTTAATTGACAATGGAATGGCTCATGCTTTTGCACTTACAAATTCCTACATGAAGTGCAAAATTTCAGTCACTGATCCGAGATACAAAATTCAAAATGTCTTGTTAGATTGCATGTTTCTGTAACGAAATATAAACAAACTTTGAGTAATATACCTGGAGCTTCATCACTGTCTTCAATATGTCCAAGAAGAAATGTATACAAGTCTTGCTCAGTAGAGGATGAATTAGAAGATTTACTCTTCACATTCTTCCCTCTTGCTTCTGCCTTTCCAGTTCCTCCAGCAACAGCAGTTTGCTCTGCCTTAGTATCCACATTCTGCTTTGCTGCTGCTCTGAGCTGAACCTCCTCCATATATTGCTTCCCATACCTGATAGTAATATCATAGTTATTGAATGAGCTAACTTAAAAATGTTACAACACTGCCCTCATAATAGAAAAGCAACAAGCAATGTCAGAATTCTGGCAAAGAATAGAATAAGATCACTTTTTTTGTTTTTAACATCTTCCTTTTGAATTCACCCTTGTATAAATAGAAAATGCAACTTCTCTACTTAAATTGATTTATCTGCCACATTTGAAGTTTTGCTTGTATAATAGTAGAGGGTGTGTGGAATGAAGTCTGACACCATATCAGTGTTGTAAGAGATGAGGTGACAATGCTGAAGAACACAATCAAACGTAAGCCTGAGGCGTGTGAGAAGACACTGTCCTTAAGGATTTTATCACACGGGTGTGCGAATCCCCCAGGATTCAACAGGCTCGTCTCGGTGGAGGCCGAAGTAGCAGAACAACAGAGAATTTAGATGTAACCCAGGAAGAAAGAAGCAGAAGAAGCAGAGTGTTTTTGTTTGAAAGCGTTTGAATTTTCAAAGCCTTCTTAAGTGCGTTAAGTATATTTGATTATAAAGGCATCAGAACGTTTGAACGTGTCCACCTAAAGTTGGAACGTGGCCTCCTGACGTTGGAAAGTGGTTGCCTCACGATGGAACGCGGCCGCCTCACGTTGGAGGTTAAGAACGCGGATAAGGTTTCAAAAAACTTAATTATTAGCACAAAATAATTGTGGTAAATAAAACTGAAGCAAAAAACTTGTGAGGCCTCATTATCGTGCGCGCAGGAGGGGCAAATCTAATGATTTGCACTGACTTGGCCCAAACGAGGCCCAACATTGTGCGCGCGAGCCCATTCCTCTCACAAGCTTATCTGACAAGTCCAAAACATAAGTTACCTTATAAACTCTTTAAAACTTTGAAGACCAAGTAATGTAGGACTTTCAGACTTTTGAAATATCATAATAAAAGCTAAAACCGCAATAGAAAATGCAACTTCTCTACTTAAATTGATTTATCTGCCACATTTGAAGTTTTGCTTGTATAATAGTAGAGGGTGTGTGGAATGAAGTCTGACACCATATCAGTCTCACCAAGCTTTCTTCTCGTGTAACCATAGTTTTAAATTGCGGTTGCGGTCGCGGTTGCGGAGACCACTAAAACTACAATATTGCGGATAATTGCGAGAAAATGCGGCCGATGTGACCGCAATTGCGATCGCGATGCGGTTGCGGAGACTATTAAAATCGCAATATTGCAGCTGCAATTGCTGTTGCGGACCGCAATTTAAAACCATGCATGTAACCATGTATATAAACATGAAAGGGCCACCTGCATAGATTTATGCCATCCAAACAGTTACAAGGTCAACAAAAGGAATATTAGTCTAAGGACATTAGTGGTAAGAAAGATGTTGAGTTCATGCCTGCAACATGGATTCCCCATGCAACAATAGCAGCATAGTAGTAATCAAATGAGAAGTTCCATTTGTTGGGCATCCTTATGCAATACTCCTCAGATGCCTGAAAAATAGTGTACATCATTAACTTGAGTCATAAAAAACAACCAGATCTAATAGTTCCAATCATGAGAGACAGACTATCAACTCTTTCCCCATTTCTCTTTTATCACTTTAGGAATCCCAAGAAATTGCAGATGGTCAAGATGTTGAAATATCAATCAACAATAAACTAAAGGGCAATGCAAAATGCAAAATTCCACGATGGAGGAGACTGCTATTTCCTTCTTGACTAGAACAAACTCCATAAGTCCCTCCTTGTATTGAGGAAGCCCTCTTAGGGGACTTGCCCTCTGTTCGATGGTTAATAAATATAAGGGCAAAAGAGCAAGATATATATTCATGATTAACAAACAGACAACCAGCAGTTCTAGATCTCCTACAGGACTCTAAAAGCATTGTGGACATTTGTGGTTCTAATTCTTTACCTTAATGAATGGCAAGGAATTGTCTATTAGACCAACTGCCCTCGTGAAGCCTATACTATACATCATTAAGGACATGTTATATCTGCAAGGAAAAATCTGTTGTCAATATAACAGCAAGAAGAGATTTACTACTCCATGCAGCAGACTCAAACTCAACATTCAAACTTCATGCCTGGATTGCAAAAGCAATGATGGGGCAAATCCAAAAGCCTCTTTCAAGCCAAAGAAAGAATAGTGAAAGATCTGCAATTGTAACAGCAAAAGAAGATAATGAATATTGACCTTTGTTAATAGTTCTCTTCCCTTTTCAATCAATTGCTTTTCCATGGAAAACAAAGGGATATGGTTACCATAAGCAGAAGAAGAATTGCAGGGGAAGATGGAGCACCAAGCCTAAAGGTTTGCATTGCAGTCACCCCACCCACTGGTAAGAGTAATGCATTCTCTTTAAAGAACATGTCATGCCTTAAGTGCTCTGACCTCTGGTTGATGCTTGAATTATTTGGACTTATTATACATTTAACTCCAGGGAATTGAATATAGATTCTTATGTCTTATTGTAGCATATGTAGCCTATCATTTATTTAATTCGGGAGAAGTTTGGACTTATTGAATAATTCAGTTCTATTTGTTCAGTCAAATTTTTCTATTATGATGTTGTTTTTTAATTCATGCATTTCTTCAAGACAGCCTAGATTTTTGTCATCTTGACATTCACCTGTGGGTATGAGAAATTTTAATTGTGTCATATAGCAAAAATGATCTAATAATCCATTAAAATTGAAGAACATGTTACAAGCTTTGAAATTTGAAGCAATGCAACGTATGAGGCAGATAAACAGATTTCATGCTTGCTTTCCTGTTTGCTTTTATAATAATAAGCCATGAATTTCCATGTTTTGCTACCTTCTCAAATTGTTTTTCATGACTTCTCTAGAAATCACAAATTGGGAGGCCAAATCTGGATGCCATATTTGGGACTTTGGTTGATACATTTGTATTCTTGAACATGATTAAGGATGGTTATGTCAGCTAAACTGAGATGCTTGAAGCTATAAATGAATCTACATCAGGGAAGCGTTCTTCTGGAAAAATGGTCATGAAATCTATAAATGAAATTGCATGGAATTGAATTGAATATATTATATTATCGTCCCCAACAACTCTCATATTAAAAATTAAATAATTCATATTATATTAAATAATTTATATCATAATTTAAATAATTCATGTCTTCATTTACTACCTTCCTGGAAATTGCGTGGAATTATATTATATTATCGTCCCCAACTACTCCCAAACCACAAGACACGTCCAAGGATTATTTAAATTTCACCCCTACCGACAGTCTCTTCATTTCCACACACCTTTGTCATTTGTTCTAAAACACTTGTCCTTGCAGATTCAGAGCTGTAGTCTATACATTAATATGGCTTGCAACAGCATCCAAAGCAGCTCAATGATACGAAAATATGATGTGTTTGTGAGCTTCAGAGGTGACACCCGCAACAACTTCACTGATCATCTTTTTGCTGCTCTCCATAGAAAGGGCATTGTTACCTTCAGAGATGATACAATGCTCAAAAAAGGGGAACCTATATCGCTTGACCTCCTAGAAGCAATTGAAGGATCTCAGATTTTGATTGTCGTCTTCTCAAAGAACTACGCTTCCTCAACATGGTGCTTGCGAGAACTAGCAAAGATTGCCGATTTCATTGAAGTATCAGGAAAACGCGTTCTCCCTGTTTTCTATGATGTGGATCCATCTGAGGTGCGAAAACAGAGTGGGAATTATGAGAAATTCTTTGTGGAGCATGATGAAAGATTCAAAGAAAATTTAGACATGATGGTGCAAGTTCGAAATTGGAGGGCAGCTCTGACACAAGTGGCCAATCTCTCTGGATGGGATGTACGGGATAAGTAAGTAATCTTCTCTATGCCTGTGCAACAACTTGATAAAGCAAATTTAAGATTTTCATGAAATATAATTAATTAAGAATGCACTCTGTTATATCCTATGTACATTTGATTGTTTCATAGTGATTTGGAGTTCTTGAATTTTCTTTACCTTTTCAAACTAGAGTTGAGAGAGAGTACTGTATTATCTGTTGAAGAGTTTTTAAAGAGTAAAAAAAAAATGCTCTGTTATCTTGTCCTGTATACGTACCTTTTTTTTTTAGGCTTTTTTAGGTGATGATTTGGTGTTCTTGATTTTCTTTAAACTTCAGGCCACAATATGCAGAGATTGAAAAGATTGTTGAAGAGATAATAAGTATATTGGGTCACAAATTTTCAACTCTTCCAAATGATCTAGTTGGGTGGCGGTCTCCTGTAGAAGAATTAGAAAAGCTTTTACTTTTGGGCTCGGATGATGATGTTCGAGTTGTAGGAATCTGTGGGATGGGTGGAATAGGAAAGACAACTCTTGCAACTGTTTTATACGACAGAATCTCTCATCAGTATGATGCTTGCTGTTTTATTGATGATGTAAGCAAAATTTATGAAGATTATGGTCCAATTGGTGTACAAAAGCAACTTCTTTGTCAAACTCTAAACGACGATAACCTTCAGATATGCAATCTTTCAAGGGCAACTAATTTGATACAATGTAGGGTACGTCATATAAGGACCCTTATAGTTCTTGATAATGTTGATCGTGTTGAACAGTTGGAGAAATTAGCTTTGAATCGTGAATTGTTAGCTGTTGGGAGTAGAATCGTCATAATTTCTAGAGACAAGCATATCTTGAGAGAGTATGGAGTGGATGTAGTTTACAACATTCAACTCTTGAATTATGATAATGCTCTTCAATTATTTTGTAGAAAAGCTTTCAAATGTGATGATATTATGAGAGATTATAGACAGTTGGCATATGATGCACTAAAATATGCTAAAGGCCTTCCATTAGCAATTAAAGTATTGGGCTCATTTTTGTATGGTCGAGATGTTTCTGAGTGGAGAAGTGCATTGACTAGAATGAGAGAAAATCCAATGTTAGATATTATGGATGTGCTTCGAATTAGTTTTGATGGACTGGAGAAAACGGAAAAGGAAATATTTCTAGATATTGCTTGTTTCTTTAACCAATACAGTGAGACATATGTGAAGAAATTTTTAGATGTTCGCGGATTTTATCCTGATATTGGTATAAGAGTTCTCATCGATAAATCACTCATAACCTGTGAGCGGGGGATGATTAGTATGCATGATTTGTTGAAAGAGCTGGGCAGGTGTATTGTTCGAGAAAAATCACCCAAAGAGCCGAGAAAGTGGAGCAGGTTGTGGGAATACAAGGATGTCCAGAATGTTATGTTAGACAATATGGTAAAATTGCTTTTGAAAATAAAATCCTTGGTTACCATTTTTCTAGGATCTTTAAATAATTCAAAATATCTAACATTTTCTTTGTTCTTTGCAATGCTTTAGGTAGCAGAAAATCTTGAAGCCATAGTTCTGGAACGAAGTCCAGTCATGAGTCAAGAAAAGACAATGAGGGCTGATGCTCTATCAAAAATGAGTCACCTTAAATTGCTCATTCTTCGGAAGGTGAAGTTTTCAGGATGCCTCAATTGTCTTTCCAATGAATTAGGATATCTTTCTTGGGGTGAATATCCTTTCATGTGTTTGCCATCAAGTTTTCAGCCAGATAAACTTGTTGAATTGATCTGCCTTGCAAAGCAACATCAAACAACTATGGGGCGTGCACAAAGGTACTGTAAATTATTGTTCTTTTTCTATTTTTTTCTCTAAATGAACTAATAAAAAGACAAATTATCTAATGTTCTTTCTCCTTTCTCTAGAGTTAATTCAATAAGCAAATGAAAGCTTAAATGTGACTATTAATTTTGTCTCCTTCTATTGCCCCTTCTCTGCAGCCTCTACACAATTTGAGACGTATGGATCTCTCTCACTCCAAAAATCTTACTACGATGCCGGATTTTAGGGAGATCCCAAATCTTGAGTGGCTAATTCTTGAAGGATGCACAAAACTTGTACGAATCAATCCATCCATTGGTATTCTAAGAAAGCTTGAGGAATTGAATTTGAAAAACTGTAAAAATCTAGTCAGTATTCCCAACAACATATTTGGTCTTAGTTCTCTTACAGATCTAAATCTCTCTGGCTGTTCAAAATTACGTAATATTCAGCTGTTAGAGAAACCAAGGCATGCAGAACATTTGGAGAAGCTTGATATAAATGAAAGTACTATCCAATGCCGAACAACATCCTCCATCTACAAATTTCTGATGTTGCCTTTCCATTTTTTCTATTCTAGAAGGCATGAAGATTCAGTTCGTTTATTGTTGCCTTCTTTGCCTCGTTTCACATGTTTGCATTATCTGGACTTAAGTTTCTGTAATCTCCTTCAAATCCCTGATGCTATTGGATGGTTATATTGTTTAGAAACACTAAACATAGGGGGAAACCATTTCGTTACACTACCTTGTAGCATCAAAGAGCTTTCGAAACTTAGAGTGTTAAACTTGGAGCATTGCAAGCAGCTGAAATATTTGCCCGAGCTCCCATCGAGTATTGTCTTGCCAGTAAGAAGTGAAGGTAGATACAGAGCAGGATTATATATTTTCAACTGCCTCAATTTGTGTGAGCTGGAACGCTGCCGTAGCATGGCTTTTACTTGGATGATACAAGTCCTTGAGGTGCCTATGCCATTCTTCCTTTCCCTATCTCTCTTTTTCTGTGTGTACGAACTAATACATAACTAATTTTTCTGGTACCAGGTGCACATGCAATCCTCTCCTCTCTTGGGTCTGATCGATATTGTTATTCCTGGAACTCAAATTCCAAGGTGGTTCAACAAACAAGATGTGGGTAGTTCAATAAGCATGGATCCATCTCCAATTATGCATGACAATAATTGGATTGGCGTTGCTTGCTGTGCAGCATTTGTGGCACATGATGATCCAACTAATTTGCTTAACGGATGTAAAGGAAGAAGTAGGTGCGCATGCGGTTTTCGAACTAAAAAGGGCGGGAGCTATCGCCCTATTCCGATACTTATTGAGAAAGATCTATTTATAGTTGAATCAGATAACCTGTTGCTACTCTATTTTAGTCGAGAAGAATTCATTGATTATATAAGTTATAAAACAAATGGAACATATGATCTGGGTGGTATTAAATTGGAAACCATATTCATTCAGCAGCCCCAAGGTTTGCATTTGGAGGTGAAGAATATCGGGTATCGTTGGGTATTTAAGGAGGATTTGGAACAATTAAACCCTACAATGATGCACAGCAGAACTTCGTCGATTCCTAAGCGCCGCTTTTAACAATTGATGATCACCACAACCATAATAATTTGAAAAACAAAAAGCGTAGCAACTGCAATTCGGATACACTTCCATCAAATTTCCAAATTCTAATCCATTTGAGGTAAGACTTAAATCAGGAAAGCACTGATTGTTATAAATTTATAATCCATTCATAAATTCTCTGTTTTTGAATCTTAAATTCATGCCCTTTGCGGAGTTATTAGTTGATGATATGGTGATTTTGTTTCTCTATTCTCTTTCCAGGCTAGAGTCAATAGTAATTGAGAACATTGTTAAAATGATAGTTGTAGACTTCAAGGGTAAAAAAGGTGCATAATCAACTTAGATATAACTATCTTAAAGTAGAAATTTTTAACAATGATTGATTGTTTAGTTGAAGTAATTGGGGGAGTCTAGCTCCTTGTATCAATTTATGAGAGTACGCTGTTCATGATTTGATTACAATTTTTAAACAAAAGTGTGGAAAGGAAAGAAAGGTTAAAGTACTTTACTTGAGATACCTTAAAAATCTATATCATTAAAAAGAAGTTATAGTTTAGATTGTTATTTGCTGATTTACAAGAAGTATTTGAATATGATAATATATGCGAGTGTCTTCTATCTCTATGGTACCCTGCTTAGCACATTCACTATCTTCAGTGTTTGCTTATCCTGTAATTTCCAACAAAATTTCTTATACCCTGCAAATGTTAGCCAATCTCAAAGAATTATGAAAATGACTGAACTTTCCAAAGCTACGACCTAGTAACTCTAATTAACATTTGTCTTAAATCAAAACACTACGGTGGACAACCAAAATATTCATCTCCAACTATCTGGAGCTAACACTTATTATGACGTGGGAACATATCTACTTGGACATGAAATCATTCTCAACTTCTAATAATGAACAGCAAAGTAAAACTAGACTTTGACTTTTTTTTTTTTTTGGTGAGAAGACTTTGACAATTTAGAAATGTTTTATAAAGAACTTAAAGATGAGACTGACAATAAATTGAGTATTAGAACTTTTAAAAAAAAATGCTTATTTTGTAAAAAAAGTCTTTCACACGTTTTAGGGAAAGTCTGAAAGAATTTTTTTTTATTTTTTTCCTTTTATATGATAAAGGTAATACTAAAACAAAACTCGAAAGAAAAAAACAGTTTTCTTGTCTACACAAAAATGGAAATTAATAAAGTTTTACTACTTCCCTCCCAGATGATGTGGTATTCTTTTCATGGAAGATAGTTTAGGGGTTGCTTTCCCTCATTTTGTTATTTCTTAGGGGCTTAGCCCCACTTGTGCGTTAAAAAATAATTTGTATAAATATTATCAAGAAAAAAATAATATCATACAAATAATTTTTTACAGAATTCACTAAAAAAAGGTTGTTATTGCAAGTTATGGGTTACATAAACATTATTAACTATTTAAAGTAATATAATTGTGGTATATCTATACTAGATATATTTGAGAAACCATTATAAGGAAAGTTCTATTAAGTGTCGGCTTCTAGTAGCTTGTTTTCCCTTCAAAACTTAAACCTTTCTATTCTCAAAAAGCTTCTCAATTTTTATTGAATTTTATTTAATTAATTTTATTTAATAAATAAATTAATTTGAATTCAAATAATTTTGAACATTTATTCCACTTGTCATTCATTCTCTTTCATCTATTCTCTTTCATCTTTTTTTTTTTTTAAACTCGCACCGACCTTCATTATTATTGCCATTCAATTTCAATTTTAAACCCTAATTTCTTAGGAAGTGTTACATTTACTTCATTTCTCCCACTTACGCTTATGTTTATTACCACTCTCTTTCTCTTTCCTCCCGTGGTGACTCTGTGTTTCCTTTGCTTATTCCCTCTCTCTTACATGGCATGCGTGATGCTACAACTCCTTCCTCATTCATTCTCTTTCATATATTCTTTAACTCCCACCTACCCTGATTGTCCTTGGAAATTTTATGGTTGAATCTCTTTCTTTTATTTTCTCTTCCCCTTTCCTTGATTCTCTCTCTTTCTCTTTCCTCCCATGGTAACTCTCTATTTCCTTCACTTATTCCCTAATTGCATGCGTATGTTGTTTGCAAGGTATTTGATAGTGTTCCAATTGATTAGTTATGATTTTTGTATTTGTGCTGATTACGGTTTAATGACGATGGCTAGTCATACGAGCAAGTTCAAAACCCTAATTGTTTCTCTATAATTTTCTGCCTATAAATGGATTTGTGAATGCAAATGATTCCAGTTTCGTAATGTTGTGTCTTATTTTCTTTATATTTTTCTGCGTATATTTGATAATATTCCTTTATCTGATTCATTCCTGTTTACTATCTTCTATGACTTTGCGTATTGATCCTTTAGAGAAAATTACTCCAGTGAGGGAGTGTTGGAGGGTGAACATTCACATAGTCCGACTATGGTATCTTCCAAGTTTCAATAACCCTGAGACCATCAATATCATTGAGATGTGCCGCCTAGGAAAAAAAAAATAAAGGAGATTGGAGCGCAACGAGCAACACGCTGAGTGACGCGCAGGCAGAGAGAAAATCGCATAGAAGAGCAGTATCAATAAAAAATATTAATGAGATAATTTTATTGTATTCTAATTTTATTATATCTTATTAAATTTTTTATATTAAAAAAATGATAAAATCTTGATTATTTTGATATTATTATGTTGAATCATTTTTATCTTATTTTAGGATTTAAAGTAAATTAATTCTATTTTTCTATCGAATATATAAATAAATTTTTTGATGAATTCAATCATATTTTTCTTATGCCTTATAATTTATTAGTGTTATCTAAATATTGATGGTAATTGTTAGATATTAATTATAATTTTTCTAGGGATATATTTTATAATTTGATAATTTATTATTAATTAGGAAAATTTTTATCATATACTTTATTATTATTTTTAGTGTTTCATTGATAGATTTTTTGTGAGCACGCGTTTTGCCGCTAGATTTTCATGAGATAAATTATTTAGGTATAATAATTTGACATAGTTAATGTTAAAATTAATATTGGTGGATTCTGAACCTTAGTCATTTTTCATCTAGTTAAAACCCAATTTTGTTTACTTGTTTTTATTTAATTTGCTATTGGTTATAATTTTATTTGTTTTATTTTATCTTTACATCTTTGATTTCATAATTCTTGTTACTAGATTAGAAAGAATTTTTCAATACTTAAAATTAACTCTAAGTCTCTATGGGATCAACCTCATACATGTTCAATTGCACTTCAGTACGGCTCATGCATTTACAAGTATTTAAAGGAATTTTTTTTTTAAAAAAAGTCACAACACATGCATCTATGTGAAAAAAATTGATATACAAATTTAAGCCCCTTCTTTTTGAAAGAGAAGTTTATATAATTGCTTACTTTGGTGTTGGTGATAACACTAGGTGCTTCCGAACTATGAGGCATGAATATCGTTTAAATTTTCAATTGAGAACTACTGTAAGGCCATCTGAAAGTGAAGTGATTCCTTTTATGGTTGTAAGTGGTTTCATTTGACGAGTTTTTTCATAGTGATGGAGAGTTTCCCTTTTTAGTTGGTAATTGCAAGTTCAATAATTTTATAACATGTTGTTAGTTATATTGTGTCCAATATGGTTTTAATTTTTTTTTTTGGCAAATGTAATAGGCCTACTAATAGCTATTGGTACTAAAAGGAATATAACAAAGATGGAAAGAAGACCAAGTTGATAGTCATTGAGTTTGACATTGACAGGTAATGCCCTTTTCTTACCCCTTTTCTGCAATTTAGATACTTGTTGTATCAATTTTGCTCCTTGCATGATATTGAATGTCATTTTGACTACCTAATTAAAGCAATATTCATTACTTATTTTTTCATGCACTAAGTTTTTTAAGTTTTTTGCAATTTATATGCTTCATACTTTGATGTTACTGTTTTCTTCCTTGCATGTTTCATATATCTTGAACCAAATTTTTGTAATTCTAATTGCCTATTTAAACCAATGTGCTTGACGTTAAGGCCATGTCCCTTTCGTACTCCTTTTCTAGAATTTAGATACTTGATGTATTAGTTTTGTTCCTTACATGTTTCATATATCCTTTACCCAATAATGTTTGATTAACTTGTTTTGTGTTATCTAATTAGTATACTATGGTCTTTTATGATTTTTAATGTAATTTTTTTTCTTATTTTTGAAAAAGTCTTGCTGACTGATTGATATGGCTTATATGATATTGAATGTCATCTCTACTACCTAATTAAAATAATGTTCATTACTTATTTTTACGTGCATTAATTTTTTTAAGTTTTCTACAATTTATATACTTAATACATTGTTGTTATAGTTTTCTTCCTTGCATGTTTCTTATATCCTTAACCAAGTTTTTGTGATTCTGACTCCCTATTTAAACTATTGATCATTACTTATTTTTATGCGCACTCGTTTTTAAAGTTTTCTACAATATATGTACTTGATACTTTGCTCTATTAGTTTTGTTCCCTGCATATTCTATGTATCGTTTACCAAATAATGTTTGATTAACTGGATTTGTGTTATCTAATCAATATACTATGATCTTTCAAGTATTTTTAATGTGATTCTTTTTTTTTTGTTGGGAAATTTGTGCATAACAAACTGATATAACTTATATGATATTGAATATGATCATGACTGCCTATTTAAATTGATGTTCATTACTTATTTTAGCTGCACTAAGTTTTTTAAGTTTTCTCGCAATTTATATACTTGATACTTTGCTTGTTAGAGTTTTGTTCCTTGTATGTTTCAGTATATCTTGAACTAGATTTTTATTATCTAATTAGTATACTTGATACTTGAACCAGATTTTGTATATTTGATACTAATTTAGATACTTGCTATTATCTTACCCCTTTTATGTAATTTAGATACTTGTTGTATCAATTTCATTCCTTGCATGTTTCATGTATCTTTTACTCAATAATGTTTGATTAAGTTGATTTGTGTTATCTAATTAGTATATTATAATCTTTTATGATTTTTAATGTGATTTATTTTTCTTATTTTAGAAAATGGCTTGCTTACTAACTGATACGACTAATATGATATTAAATGTCATTCTGACTGTTTAATTAAAACAATGTTCATTACTTATTTTTATGTGCACTAAGTTTTTTAAGTTTTTTGTAATTTATATACTTAATACTTTGTTGTTATAGTTTTCTTCCTTGCATTTTTCTTATATCCTGAACTAGATTTTGTGATTATTACTGCCTATTTAAATCAATGTTCATTACTTATTTTTATGTGCACTCAGTTTTTGAAGTTTTCTGTAATATATATACTTGATACATTGCTCTATTAGTTTTATTCCCTGCATGTTCCATGTATCTTTTACCAAATAATGTTTGATTAACTGGATTTGTGTTATCAAATTAGTATACTATGATATTTTGGGATTTTTAATGTGATTCTTTTTCTTTTTTCTTTTTGGGAAATTTGTGCCTAACCAATTGATATGACTTATATGATATTGAATATGATCATGACTGCCAATTTTAACCAATGTTCATTACTTATTTTTAGTTGCACTACATTTTTTAAGTTTTCTGCAATTTATATACTTTTCCCACCTATCACGCGAGTGACCCGGGTTCGCTCCCTGGCAACTGAATTGATTGGTAGTGGCTGGGGTGCCAACCTGGTTGGGATGTCAATCATTTTTGTGATACTTTTGCATGCCATATTTGTTTATATATATATATATATATACACTTGATACTTTGCTGTTAGAGTTTTGTTCCTTGTATGTTTCGTGTATCCTGAACCAGATTTCTATTAGGTAATTAGTCTTCTAGATACTTGAACCATATTTCATATACTTGATACTGATTTAGATACTTGTTGTTCTGTTATCTTACCTCTTTTCTACAATCTAGATACTTGTTGTATCAGTTTTGTTCCTTGCATGTTTCATGTATCTTTTACCCAATAATGTTTGATTAAATTGATGTGTGTGTTATCTAATTAGTATACTATAATCTTTTATGATTTTTAATGTGATTTATTTTTCTTATTTTGGAAAATGGCTTGCTTATTGACTGATATGACTGATATGATATTGAATGTCATCCGACTTTCTAATTAAAGCAATGTTCATTACTTATTTTTACATGCATTAAGTTTTTTAAGTTTTCTTCAATTTATATACTTCATACTTTGCTGTTATTATTTTCTTCCTTGCATGTTTCATATAACCTGAACAGATTTTTGTGGTTTTCACGCCTATTTAAACCAATGTGCTTGACGTTGACAGGTCATGTCCCTTTCTTATCCCTTTTTGCAATTTAGATACTTGTTGTATAAGTTTTGTTCCTTGCATGTTTCAAATATATCCTTTATCCAATAATGTTTGATTAAGTTATTTTGTGTTATCTAATTAGTGTACTATAATCTTTTATTATTTTTAATGTCATTTTTTTCTTATTTTGGGAAATGCTTTGCTTCTATGTTGATATATCTTATATGATATTGAATGTCATTCTGACTGCCTAATTAAAGCAATGTTCATTACTTATTTTTATGTGAACTAAGTTTTCTAAGTTTTTTGCAATTTATATACTTAATGCTTTGCTGTTATAGTTTTCTTCCTTTTCATTTTTCTTATATCCTTAATTAGATTTTTGTGATTCTGACTGCCGATTTAAACCAATTTTCATTACTTATTTTTATGTGCACTCAGTTTTTAAAGTTTTCTGCAATATATATACTTGATACTTTGCTTTATAAGTTTTGTTTCGTGCATGTTTCATGTATCCTTTACCAAATAATGTTTGATTAACTGGATTTGTGTTATCTAATTAGTATACTATGATTTTTTAAGATTTTTAATGTGATTCTTTTTTCTTATTTTGGAAAATGGCTTGCTTACTAACTGATATGATTTATATGATATTGAATGTGATCGACTTGCTATTTAAACCAATATTCATTACTTATTTTTAGGTGCACTCAGTTTTTAAAGTTTTTTGTAATTTAAATACTTGATAATTTGTTGTTACAATTTTGTTCCTTGCATGTTTCATATTTCTTCAACCAAATATTTGTTATCTAATTAGTATACTTGATACTTATTTTTAGCTGTAGTGTCAAGTTAGAGGTTGCCCTTTTTGGGGATTATGTGGAGGAGGTCAACAATTTTATTGCTAATGATGATATCCATCAACTTGTCATTGTGGTTCAATTCGCAAGAGTGAATGAAGACTTTTAAGGGGTTACTATCCTTTAAATCTTTTACTCTCTGTGGTTAGTGGATATTTTGTATATGTATTTTGTGGTCTTTTTTTATGTTCAAGTTTCTCTAAAAAATTTACTATTCATATTCTTTTAATATGTATATGGTTGTTGTAATTTTTTAATTTGGTTGTAGGCAAGATTATTCTATAGAATGTCATGTATGGTACTAGATTGTTGTTTAATCCTAACATTCTTGAGGTCATTGAGTTCAAAAATATGTGAATTGTGAGTTCACTGTTTCTGCTCCCTATATATTAGGTTCTCATTATACTAATTAATAGCTTATTTTATTGCTTACTTTCTCATACCAAACTTATTTTGTTTTATCTTGACTGCGTGTTGCAATTGAAGAAAATTCATAAAACTTTGCGATTATATCTGATGCTCCTTATAACTCCCTTGCAGCATTTGTTGTACATAATGATCCAACTGATTTGTTATATCTTGAAAGATATAAAGCTGAATTTGCTGTGAGGGATTCGATTTCTTCGTTGGTGTCATCCAGCTTTTGAAATAGATTGATAACTGGAGTGTGAATGACTGATCTTTATAAGGGTAGCTGCTATGCCCTACCATTCTCTCTTTTTTTTTTTAACATTATGATTAACCTTTTAAATTGTTTCATATTATGAGAAGGTGGTAGAGAGCTTTGTAATTTTAGCTGCTTTTGGTTTGTTATTTTTTAATCAACTTGTTTCATGAGCCTCACTTAATTCCTTTTTCATAACCAAATTAATTATTTTTAATTAGTTATTTTTTATTTTTTTCTTAATTTTTTCTACATTATATTTTTGAAATCTAGTGATTGTATCTCTAGTTAAGTGAACACTACTAACTCTGAGTCTCTTTCAAATGCATATTTAGTTTTTGATTTGTAGAAGCTTATTGCTTCACATGTATCACAAGTCTCTGGTATTTATATATAGATCTTTATTTTATTACTAACATGATGATTCAATAAAAATAATGCTCCTTAGTGTAAATTAAACTTATGTTTCGTTTAATACACATGATAGTATAGTATAAGATAAAATAATAAAATAATATAAAATATGATAGTATAATTAATATGATAAGAGATAATCTTATCTTTTGTTTAATAAAAAAAAAATTTAACTGGTTGTATAATATCTTTTTTTAAGACCAAAATATCATTTAACATAAAAGTCAAAATATTTTAAAAAAAAACTTTCTACAACTATGCAACTGAAACGAGCACATTATCCTTAAAGGCAGGAAAGGGTCTGAGAGCAGCACTAGTACCAGGTGCACAAGTACTACTATGTCCTGGACCATCACCCATTCCACGACCAGCAACAGCATCACTTGTTATAGACCTACTATCTAAAGTCTCAGGTTCCATATAAAACTAAGCACAGAATGCAGCCAAATGGGCATAATAAGCAAATGGCACAATTGAAACAGATTGGATGCATCTGGCATAAGTGTAGCACAAGTTTAAGGCTAAGGCTCTTAAAAACTTGGAGAATCAGAAGAAGCATTGGATGTTTAATCTTTTTGGGCAGAGGAGGAAGGGTGGGGTGGTGGGGTGGTGGTGGCGGCGGCGGTGGTGGTGGTGGGGTAGGGGTGGTGGTGGTGAGATGGAGGTAAGGGTGATGGTGTTGGTGTTGAGGACAAAGAGAGATGAGTGATAAAAATAAATTTAAAAATAAGATAGGAATAGAAATCTTATCAAGTCTTATCATATATTATAAAGAAAATAAAATTATCAACTTAGAATAAAATAAAATGATTTTACTTGATTTTATTATATTATTAAGTGAATGTACTAAACATTAAATAAAATTTGATAATATTAATTTATAATATTATATCTTTTTTATACTATACATCAAACATAACCTTAACGGATTCTAAAATTATGCTTGGGTCTTTATGCGATTTGTAATTAATGATCCTTTACCTAATTGTTTTGTTTTTTCAGCCCGTTACTTGCTCTTTCAATTTTTTTGGTCAAGTTATGCCACTCTGAGTGTTTATATATCAGATGCCCTCATGGGGCTTTATGCTGCATCAATAATATTTTACCTTCCAGTTTGCATAAAGAAATAAATTTTCATCTCATCAGTAAGTGGCCTCATAAACTTTTATGTCAAACCTAATTAATAATATCAATTGTTAAATAATTTGTGAAAGAAGTATATATTTAAATTAATAAAAGAAAATACAGCAATGTCATGACAAGAATGATAAGACTTTCTCTCCTATAAATTTATATGTAAAGTAAATAAGTAAATATATATTTATTTTTAAATTATTTAATGAGTTAAGATAATACAATACACTTTAAATTAAATGTGCAATACACTTTTACTTAATTATTTTAACGGCAAGTTCATTTTAAAATGAATTTTTTAATTAAATATTTCAGAGCCCAATTAATAAACTATCTTAGATTCTTCTTCTTGTATTGTCTTGTCTTGCATATATGTTTCTTTATGATTTGGACAGTTTAGAGCATGACTTCAATTATTGAATGACAAAATGTGATATGGATTCTACTATACGCATATTAAATATCAATATCATTGGAATTTTCTTATGTAAAAATCACTTGATTTCCGAACAGCGTTTGCATCATCACATGTAGATGAATTAATTTCAAATATAATATATCATTATATTATTCTATATTATTATTAAATTTGAAACTAATTCATCTATATGATGCAACAAAAAATACTAGCTCACCAGATTGATCTGCACAAATAAATTTTAACATGTTCGTTACACTGACTTGCATCTTAAGGTGATTGAAGTGTAGCACGCGCGTCAACATACTTCATGACCAAATTAACCATGATGAGATATCCTTTGTGTGAAGAAGTTCCGGATTATGTTTTTTATAGAAATCTTGGCGTGGGGCAAGAGAGTCTCATAACTGCTATTGAGTATGTAATTCAGCTAAGTTAACATCATACCAATAGCTGCCTTGTATGGTGCATTATTTTTGTATGAACAAATTGCAATTCATTGGATACGTAGGTTGCCAATGTTAAATCTTTGTCTATATATATGTATTCTATATTCACAAGAAAGATAAGTCGACATCTGTGTAATACAGTAATACTTCTCTTATAAGGGAAGGGACCATTATTAAAGACAGATTCTGTATATACTTTATTGGGTTTCAAATGGATATATACAGTGGGGATAGCTTACTTTCATTCTAAGATTAATAATTTTTACATTTTATTTTAAACTAAAAACCTATTTTCCTGTTATTGAAACAACTTTAAATAATGGGTATTTGTGTAATTTTATTTGTATAATTTAATTATTATTGTTATTTTGAATTTTTCTCTCACCTAAAGGACATTTTCTCTCTTCAATTTCTCTCACGTGCGCTCTTTTCTCTCCACTGGGGCTGGGGCTGTTTCCTGCGCCTTCTTTCCTTATTTTGTTTGCTTTGTTTCATTCTCGATTAACAAATTCGCAGGCGTTTGACTGATGAGCGACTTTAAAAACTGAAGTTACATAAAATCTAACACCACTAAAGATTAAGATTATGTTGAGGCGTGATTTATTACGATTGGATTTGTTAGAAACGTGTTTGATATTAGATTTGTTATTATGAAAGATTATGGTTGATTTTAATAATTATAATTTATTATTATTTTTTAATTTTTTTGTATAAATAAAATTAATATTTTTAAATTTATTTATTCAAAAATATAAATAAATATATTAATATTTAGTTTTTTATTTTTATTTTTAATTTGAAATCAAAAAATTTAAGTTTTCAATTCAATCTTAAATTTCAAATTTTAGATTTTCTCTTACATTTTAGATTTCAGGCTATTAAATTTTAGACTTTTGTCATAGATTTTACAAATGGTTTAAGATCTGTCAATACTCAAAAAATAAACATTAATATTTTTATATTCATTAATTTAAAAATATAATACAATTTTATTAATATTTATTTTTAATTATATTTCTAATTAAATTTATAATTCACTATTAAAAATGGATATGAACTTGTTAATTTTAAATTTTATATATGCTTTTTGGCTCTGAGCCATCAAATAAGAGTTCAGTACATACCGACTCAAGTGTTGATCATGCTCCCATCAGTTTCTTGGTGTCTTATTTTGAAGAAACCAAGAAACTGGGTTTTACAAGTTGCACAGGAAGCACCAACAACTGTGAATCGAGGCAACCAAGATCAGATTCCAGGAAACAACCCCAGAATAAACAGTCTCTCATGTTATTGCCATAGAACCAGCCACTGAACAACCAAAAGAAGAAACCACCAAACAACCAAAAGAGGCTGCAACATAACATCTGGTTAGCACAACGCGTGAGAGAGGAATAGAAGAGAGAGAAAAAGTAAAAATAGTCATTAAATTGGATAAAATAAAATTACACAAACAATGATATTCTTATCACATATAATGTAAATATTTTTTTTTAATATTTATTTTTAATAAAAGATCTATTTATACTAAATATAAGTATTAAGATTTATACTAAATTTTTTATCATTAAATTTATTTTAATTTAACGATTCTAAATAATCTAATTAAATAATAAAAAAATAACAAATACTGAAATAAATAAAAAAAAAGAATAATAAAATATGATATATTAATAAAGAAAAAAATGAATTATTAAGTTTACTTATTAATTTAAAAAATAATTTTTATTAAAAAATGTAAAAGTTAATCATAAAAAAACTACTATTATTTTTTAATTATTTAGTCTTTATGGATTATAATTTCAAAAACTACTATACTAATTTTTTTAAGTTAAAAATTAATATAATCAATGCTAACAATTTTAGGAATTAAAATGAGATGAGAGTTCACCTATTTTTTTCTTGTTTTTTTTAACAAAATTTTGCTGTACCTAAACCATTAATCTCATTGAAATTTTTATGACAAATTTGACACAAAACCAAAAACCAATGGTTGTTAATTTGTTGGTGATCTAAGAAACTACGAAAGCGTAGTATATATTATAAGTGTTAAAAGATAAAGGATTAAATATGTTTTTACAATAACTTCAAATTTTTTAAAGTAGTTTTCATAAGTTTTATTTCTTATCAATCTCATTTTTCTGTTATTATGTCACTTAAGAATAGATATTATCTTATTTACGTAAATCTTATTTCACCATTCTAAACACAATTAATATGATATAGAGTCAGTAGGATGCAACACTGCGTGATATTGAAACCAAAATAAAAGAAGATCACAATCCACAAAAATATATTTAAACATATTTTTGGACAACACATTAATAGAAGGACGAAATTGAAGAAAATTAATTTATAAGGATTACTTTAAAAAATTTAAAATTATACTTTATTGGTGTCAAATAATTATACAATATTTATTTTTTATTCATTTATAATATTTACAATGTTCAACCTTTTAGATATTTGTATAAAAAAAATTTAATGAATTTATATGATAAGTGTTAAATGTCGTTAATTAATTTTTCATGATAAATACATTAAAAATTATATTTTTAATAATATTATATTCTCTCTATACGTATTTAATTTTTCATTAAAATTATATTTTTTAATAAAATGTGATATTATGGTATAACTTTCATATTTTTTAATAAAAATTATTTTTAAAATTAATAAGTTGATTTGATAATTGAATTTTTTTTTCTTTATTAATATATCACATTTTATTATTTCTCTTTATTTAATGTCAATATTTATTATTCTTTTTCTCATCATTTAATTAGATGATTTAACCATTAGATTAAAATAAATTTAATAGTAAGAGATTAAATGTAAATTACATCCAATCTCTTACTATTAAATTTATTTTAATTTAATTGATTCAAAATAACTTAATTAAATAAAAAAAAGAAAACAATCTCTCATATTAATAAGGAGAAAGAATTATTAAATATAATTTTAATGAAGAAATAAATGTTAATTATTAAGTCTTTTTCATGGACCACTTTACAATAATAAACTTCTTTCCAACTTACCTCCTCACCAGGTTACGGGTCAAGAATCACTGTTGTTGATCAATTTTCCATGATATCGAATGGCTAAAACAACATGCAGCATATTAAACGTCCCCAGTGCATTGTAGCATGGATGCATGTATTCACTTCTTCAAACTTGAGAGAAAGGATTCTTCACTCTATATATACAACGAAAAATCACCACTCGGGACAATGGAATTGTACTGATCAACTGGCTTTGCCTCTTGTCTACGATCTTGCATCTTCTTTTTATCAGATTTCAGCTCATATCCCTTTTGAACGAGCTACCCAACTGAGAAGACTTTGACTTGAACAAACTTGAAGAACATCTTCGATAAGCTTTAAAGTACCGCTCTTGGTTTGCATTAAAATATCACCTTTTCCTTCAATATTCTCGACCTTTCCATCTCAAAGCTTCACCTTAAACTTGAATTTTTTAACTATGTAGACAAGGTTATCCTTGATTCCAGTTATATAACTATGATAACCACTATCAACATACCACGTATCTTCTTATGTGGAGTTACAAATGTAGAAGACTTGCTCCAAAGTGTCTTCTTTTACTTTTGACAATCTATCACCTTGTGGTTTGATGTTTCGCAGTAAGTGCATTGTCTAAACCAGTAATGATTATTGTCCTGATTATCTTTCTTGCAAATGGAGCATCAAGGGATGGTGTGTGTGCCTATATATGTATATATATATATATACACTTCTCTGTTGTAACATAAACATCCTGAAACACACCCTTCTGAAGAGAATTCATGATGGATATTTAAGATTGGACTATCCACAACCAGAAACGGATACAAAGAAGTGTATTTGGTTTAGCATATTTTAGAATCATAAAAGCTTTTTCTCAAAATGTTCAAGTGAGAACTTCTAGCTGAAAAGGTTTTTCGAGTGCAAAGTAAACTATTTAAACACTTATACCTCTTCCGGCTCCAAGGAAAGAAGATAAGCAATTAAGCCAACCATGGGTATATATCTAAGATACTTCACTAAAACAACCTTGCTTTCCTGAACATTCTGGAGATTGTCACCAATCAACCAAGGCTGGAAAATCATGTAAAGACATATATCCCATATGAAGGCATAGGCCAGCCTTTCTGATCCTAGGTAACCGACCAAGAATTCCCATCTGTCTTCTATGCCCCCAAAATTTGCATCTGTTCGACCAAATAGAGCCCACAACAGAGATATAAGACATGCACTCCCACCAATCAGTCCAACAAATGGGGCACCGTTTGTCATCACAGAACCCAATTGCGAACGTTTGCTTGGAACACTCTCATCATCAGCATCATTCAATCGGATAGCCATATATGGGATCAAAAATGCTGGCATCATAAACAATAGTTATGATACGTAAAGCAATTACATCATACATAAAGGAAAAATAAGTTGAGATTAAAACATACATGGACATCTTTAATATACTTATAAATTACAGTAACCTTCTTCAACTGAGAGTTCCTTTTTTAATTTCTTATTTTAATTCCAAAAGATTAAGAAATCTTAAATTTGTCCATCATTACTGACATGGAAATCCTTTTCCAAATAGGCACACTAGCCATGAATGGTGATGGAAAGAGTAGCATACATCCAGTAGGAGAAGGCTAGTGGATAGGTGGAAGTAATCCAGAAGCAATCAAAGAGAGAAGTAGTGGGTCTGTGGGTGGGTGAGCTGTTTTAGCCTATGAACCATCAGCGAGAATCTAAGTAACCACGGATCAAATGCCAGAGCTGACATTTAATTGTTGATCACTTGAGTAGGACGGCAATCACACTTTTTGATCAGGTGAAAAATATTAAACCAAGCGTTCAAATTTTGGCTTTGAAGAAACTCAATCCTGTCAGCTAATTAAAATAAAGAGCATTGCTTTCTTCAGAATATGAAACATGGATGATTGCAAAGCAATTTAATTATATATCGAAATAATCCAGGAAAAAAAGGAGTAATATACTCCATTCAGAGAGAGAATATGCTTGCAGTGCTTATCTGTTTTTGCTCTGAAAGATTAAAATGGATACTGAGGCTGGACTAGTCACCAGTCACCACTCTTTCTAATATAGGCAAATTATTAGCTAGAAAAGCTGTGGTTGTGAATGGAGATCAAGGTAATGAAAAGAAATGTCATGCAAAGAGTTCAATGAAACATACTGTTCGTCAGGAACATTTGCAGGCCCCAGAGTACATCTAGAGACCCCTTGTATCTATCTCTCTTACGATCTGTGAACAGCAAAGGGGCAAACATGAATGTCCACCCAATCACAAAGTTGAATAGTCCTTCAGACATCTGAAGCAAGAAAATTGTCCAACATCAGGGAGACTTTCCAATCAAATGGTGTAATTTGGTGCCAATAATACTTACTTTGTGCAATGATACTTACAGGATGAAGAACTGGAGCCTCAATCAGACGAATGCCAACTACTCTGCCAAAATGGTCAGTGCAGAAATCATTAAAGAGAAACGATAACCTAAATATAAATTATTTTTTTAACCGCAAAGACAGTATATATTCCCCATAAGTCTTTAAAAAAAAAAGCAGATCAAATTTCAGTTCTGTCAGACTCTGAACATAATAGCTGACTTGAAGTTCCACATGTTGCTTTTGTACTAAATAATCTCACACATTAAGGAAGAATGTAGCCAAATCATATATTTGTAATCAACATGAACACCAATACTTTGCAATCATGGATAAGATACCAGTAAGATTTTTTGTTTCAGAAACCAGAAACAAAACAGGAGAATATATGCACATAAACCTTCACAGAAGTAATTAACAGTCACTTCTGCATGAACCTATAAACAGAATAAGATTGTATACAATACTTTTCTGGTAAAGAATATGACATATCATGAAGGATTCACTCAAATTCATCCAAATAGGATCAATTTCCATAAGAGCATATATTCATAAGCCTGTTGTGAGTCATGGCATCAGGAATTGTCCATATTACATGCCAATATAAAGGTTTGGCAATGTCAACTTTTCATATATACACGGAGGAAAGGAACGAAAGAGAATAAATCCTATCAAACAAACTGAGGACACATTGCTATAGCAAGCTTCCCCTCTCCAAATGTCCCCCAATAGAAAGGATGACACAAAGGGAAGAGACCCCTTTCAATAATCAGTAAAGGAATTTTAAAAATTATGAAAATATTTTCGTGATTATCTCAAATTCACAAACTGATAAGCAGAAAAAAGCACAATGTCTCCACTTCATTAAACACAGTGACTAAAAACCAGTCAATATATAAGTATAATGGAAGAAAAGGTAAAAATAAAGAGAACATTAGTTATACTTATATGACAATGGAATGCTCATAAATTCATCTAAAGTTACAAGAACATCGATGAAGAAAGCAATAGCAAACAACTCATTCATCATTTATTAAGTGTAATCAGCAATAGGTGAACGTACCAAAGTTCATGAAAGGCAAGATGAAAAAGAAATTGAGAGAAAGACCCACAAGAGAGTTAATTGTGTCAGAACTGATGGCCCATACAGGATCTCCCTGTTACAATACAAGTAAAATTTCAGATTTGAAGTCAAATCAATCTCACTGGCATAATATATTTAAAAAATATATATATCATGTGCAAAGCAACAATTCAAAACCTTCCAGATTGCCAAAGCAAAGTAAGAAAGGAGGAAATTTTGTCAACAAAGCAATATAAGTAAACTTTCTATACAATTATTTGTATAGACACAAAGCCACACAACACCAACAGATTACTTTCTTTCAATGCTAATGATAATACTATAAATACTATTAATGAGACAGTAGTTAATAACTGGGTTTTGGCGCTGCCTTTATACATCAAAAGTTAAGATGGAAATCCCACAAGAGGGAAGCACATCAAAGCCTTCTTTTTTAAACGCTACCCTAGTGGATCCAAGCTTTTTTTACCCCCCAAAAACTTGATTTTTGACAAAACACAATAGTCTCGCTTTATCCATGCAGGCAACCCCACCTTGCAAGAAAAGACTTTTATCATTGTTGTTGTTGTTGCTATTAACCATTAAAGTTTGCTTTTGTATCTTAAAAGTGTCACTAGGATAGGCAAACTTCAACGTTCTGCCCTGCCATATTAAGCTAAAAAGCATCAGTGCATCAAGTGCTCTTATAAAATAAATAAATAAATAAATCCTTAAACATCCAGCAGATGCAATGATGGAAAAATTGTGACTCCAAAAACACTACATATGTATGATGATGAGCTTTAAAGTGTTCTAGTTGCCAAATTAACAAGTCATCATCAGACCAAGCATGGTAACCAGTACCATTTCATTGTTCACGTAAATGAGTCCAAAAATTCGAAAGTGCAAATCATTTTAGAGTTACTTAATAAAGACGTTCATTCCAGGTAGCACACCTAACTGTTGGGGTCCAGCCCATAATTTTTTTTTCTATTTGAAAAATTTCGGAAACACATGCTTTGTGGTCTTTGCCAAACCACACATTTTGTACATGCGTTGTAAGGTACACATTTTGGTGCTCTCTCAACCACACATTTCAATGGGAGCTTGGCTATAAATAACCTTGAAACAAGACTTTAAAGGCATCAAAGAGGCATCGAAGAGGCAATTCCAGAGAGAAAAAACAAGTTCTTTGAATGCAGAGTATTTTCTCTGAGTGAGAAATAGAGAGTTTGAGTAATTTCTATTAGTTTGTGAGTGTGGGTATACACTAGAAAATATTGAGTTTCATCTCTAAGGATCTCATTGAGTGACACTATAATTTTTGTATCACTTGAAAGAAAATAGAATGTGTGTGAGGATACTTGTTTTATTATAGTGAAATATTTCTCAGAATTTGTCCGTGATTTTTTCCTCAAACATTGGAAGGTTTTCTACGTTAAAATTGGTGTCTCTTGAATTTATTCTTTTTACTAATAATTTCATAGTTCGTATTTATTACATGGTGGTAAAAAGTGATCCTAAGAAACATCCGCTGCGTATCAAACCTCTGATCAATTTTTTCCAACACTAACAAGACACAAAGATAACACCCAGCACAAAAAGAGTAATGTGAGATTCCAACTTAAAACTAATTAATATTAAGTAGAATAACTGCACAAATAAACCACACTCAAAAGATTAAGACAGATGATGCGGGACTCTTAGCACCCCCTCCATGTATGTTTGGATAGAACAGGTAAGTATAGCAAAGTAGACAATGAAGAATGGATCTTGGCTTTAATACCATGTAAAATTTCAACTTAAAACTAATTAATATTAAGTAAAGTGTCTTATATATAAACCGCACTAAAAAAATTGAAGTAAAGACTATTATCAACAGCAGGTTGGGTAGGTGCAAAAATTAAAAAAGGGCACCTACAGGTGCATAAGGAAGCAGGAAGAGCCACAAAATGTAGACACCCTCTGCAACCCACAACGCTATTTGAAGCACTCTCCTTAAATTGTCATCTCCCTCTTCCACCGAGGAGGACGTGGCTAAAGCCGTGGGTTTGCGGCGAGCCCCGTAGCACAAAAGGATCCTCGAATTGGCGTGGTTCTGTTTGGGAACGAGTGGTTTTGGAGAGCACCGATGGGTGGAGCTGAAAGCGTTGTGAACCTTTTGTGGCTTGTGCAATTGGGGAAGGTAGAGTGAAGATTTTGGGGCCAATGGTTTGGAAGAAAGGAAGGAGCAGAGAAATGTTGGTGACGACGTCGTTGTGGTCATCGTCGTCGTCAATGCTTCAGCCTTCAGAGAAGCTTGAGCATTGAGTGGTTCAGTTCAGTCAGAATTCAGAGATTGATTGTGTGAAAGAGAATGCCACAGCTCACGGGAATGAATCGTCTCAGCCGTGGGACTGTCTATTTAAGATGATTGTGATTATCTCTTAACTTTATTTATCTCCTTATTCATATGACAAAGTGTTTGTTTGGATTATAGTTGGTAAACTTAAGTTAGTTGAAAGTGTGTTTGTAAATTTAAATTTGGTTAAAAGTAAATTTATAGTAACGTAATTTATGTTTGGAAACTTTTGTTTAAAAAGTGAGTTTGATCAAATTTTTACAGAATAACTTCAACACAAAAGCAAGAAAATCTTGCTTTTGTGTGAACGTCCGTTTGAAGCCAAAAGTCGATTGATGCAATTGTAATTTACAATTGCCAAACGAAAAGGTACTTTGTTCGAGGTAAAGCAAACGTGTGTTTGAAGATTGCAACTGCAATCCAAACATGCTAAAAGTTATCAGAAAAATATACATGAGATTAATGTTTCGGATCTATTTAACTGTAAATCGGTTATATTTCAATTCTAATTCTTTAAAAAAATTGGATAAAGAGTTAAAATATTTAAAAACAAATATAAATTAATAAATTAATCAATTGAATAGATGGATTTTTAATTTAAATTTTTAATTAATTTTTATAAAAAATAAATAAAAAAATTATAGATTAATAATTTACTTTAATCCCTGAAATGATGTATATTTATCATATTTGTTTCTAAGTTTAAAAAATTGACAATTTAATTCATGAAACCTTAAAATATCGGTAAGTTAATTTTCACATTAGTTGTCATCAATTAAATTTGATGAAGATATATGCGTGACACGTTAAGTGTCAACTTTAATGCTGATGTAACTCTTAACTTTAAAACGACGTCGTTTTGAACTAACTTTCACTGTTAATAATTTCACTTTAGTCCCTCACTTTAGCCTTTTTTTTTTCATTGTTAATGGTTTCACTTTCAGGAGAAGAAGATGAAAATGAAGTGATTTCTGAAAGTTTTGCATTTGTTAAAAGGGGAAGCACCACATGAACTAAGCATCCCCAAAATTTGATTCTGAAGTTGAAATCCTTAATAAGAAGGTCACCAAACAAATAATTAAGAAAGGTCATGGCTAGAAACCTTCCAAATATTCAACCTACTTATGTAAGTACCACACTTAATCATATTTTGATTGCTATTAGTTTGAAATCCAATGTTGTCACAATAGTTCATTTCTGGAACTGTGATGTCCAATCATATTGTAGTCAACATCTGCTAAGTTAGACTTGAATGCAACTCCCACCCCCACCCAAAAGAAAAAAAAAATCTTTTTGCTGTGTGCATTGCTCTACTAGACTTGTTATTTGATTTTGATGGATTTGCTCTCCAACAAAGAAGAAAGAAATGACTGATTTGGGCATTTGGTATGGCAAGCATGAAAGCTAGTGAGCATGCATTGCTACGCATAGGCTGGGAATTAGGATATGCAAAATTCTTATTTTGGGAATTTAGGGTTTGGGAATCTTATGACGTTGAAATGGGAGGGGGAATGAAAATTTTTCCTCCACCTCCAATGCAACACTGTTTTGGGGTTAGGAAAAGTTGATCTTTAGAAATTTTGGTCTAAAACGACGTCGTTTTAAGTTGAGAACTTTATTTTTTCATGCACAATTGAAATTACGTCATCTTGAATTAAACAGAAAGTTACATCAGCGTCCAAATTGATACTTAATGTATCACATATGCGTCTCTGTCAAATTTAACTAATGGCAACTGACGCGGAGATTAATGTGATTAACGTTTTGAAATTTTAGGATTAAGTTATTAATTTTTTAAAATCAAGGATGAATATGATCGGTGCATGCAATTTCAAAAACTAAAGTGAAAATTTACTCAAAATAATATGATTATAATATTAACAATTTAACCATCTATTAAATCAATTGACTTGATTAAATCATAAATCACTTATTTCACTGGTTCAATTTGTTTAACCATTTTATAAAACATTAAATGAGAAGATCTACTCCCCACATCACACTATCATAATTTTAAGTTTAAAAAAGACAAGGGTAAATTCGACATCAGATCTCGATATATTAAAAACAAAATTAATTTACATTGTTTAACTAGACATTTATAGTGATTCTATAATTTATTTGTTTAAATTAAATTATATTAATTGTTACTCTAGAATGAGGGAGGATCAACTTACACCAGTGTAAGTTTTTTTTTACTTACACTCATTTTCAATCATTAGATCTACTTTTATCTAATGGTTATTTTTAATGAAATAATCTCAACTATTAGATGAAAGTGGATCTAACGGTTAAAAATAAGTGTAAGTCAAAAAATACTTACACTGGTGTAAGCTGATCCCTCCTCCTCTAGAATAGGGTGGGGTAAATATTATCTCTCATTAGCATTGCTTAATGGGTAGCAACAGGAGGTGGTTTCAGCAAAGGGTTTTTTTTTTTATCTAAATAATGTAGTTTTCTTTTTTATTTCTCCTTATATCGCAATTGCAACATTAATTCCTAAAATGTGCTAATTATTTTTCAATATTAAAATGTTAATTTATATCATATCAACTTCTCAATATTAATTTTTATTTTTTAAATTCTAAAACATTGAGAAATTAGTTTCTAGACAATTGAATTATCAATGTAATATCCCTTTTCTTTAAAAAAACATGTTTATCAATGAAAAATTGACTTCTCAAGTGTGTTTTGAAAAGTAAAATATAAAGAAATAATAGTTAGAAATTAGTTTTTTGTCTCAATGTTTTTTTTTTAAATAAAAATTGTTGTTGAGAAGTTGCTTTACAATGAACCAAATTCTCAGCATTAAAAAAATAAGTGCATTTTGGAAAACTTTTAAAAAAAACTTCCTTGAACTATATGCAATGTGTATTTTAGTTCTATTACTTTAAAAATGTGCAAAATGAATTCGTTATTTTTCAAATTATGTACGTCACTACAAAATGGTAACATACGTTAAAATTAGGATGAAAATTTGCATATGTTACTCACATGCACATTTAAAGCTCTGATAGCCAAAGGAGGTACATATGAGATTAGGGTAATTAGGGAATAAAACTCATTTAGGAGATGTACAATATGAGCACGTGAGGAATTCATTCCCATTTCCCTCCTAAACCCAAAGTTGCCCCTACTTTCTCTACTGAAACTTATCCTAATTTCTCATTTCCTCATTTCCTCAATCATGCAAACTGAATTGTTGCCATTGAGGGAGAAATTGTGCATGAAGTCAAACCCTGAAGGAATGCCTTTGTTCGTGCGATTGAACCGTAGAGGAAGGACTTTTTATCGTGAGTCCAACTAAGCTAAGCATCAAGTCAGACTTTAAGGTTAGTTTTAACTTAACCCTAGAACAATGGTTGTTGTTTTGGTGAAATTGTGTTGTAGGTTAAGGTTATTAATTGTTTATTGGTGGTTTAGGGTTTGATTGGTTGATATGGGATGCATGTGGTCCAAATTGTGTCTGTGATCCCATAATGTTGTCTTTATCAATGTTGTCTGTTACTGTGTTTATGGGTAAAGTGAATTCAATATTCGCTGACTCTAGTTGTGTGTTTGTGGGGTGCATTTGATTTCATTTTTTATTACCTATGGACTCATTTGATTTGTGTGTGAACTTGCAAATGTCTAATTTTTTATTATTTGTAACATGTGAAAATGTGTTTTTCACATGTGTAAAGTGAAATTCAACTACTTACAAAATCTCTAATTTCATATGAATTGCAGTATGTCGTGTTTGTAAGTTTTATGAATGATTAACATAACATGCTTGTAAGCTTTATGAAAGACAACATAATATGTGCTTGTAAGATATATGAATGGGTAGTATAACATCCTTGTTACACTTTACAGATGGTTATGATAACATTTTGTTACATTAAGGAGGAAAATTGCAATTTAGCTCACCTATGGGGTATGTAGAGTGTGTGTTATAGGTTATATAACTTTGATAGTAACCTACTGTCTAGCACACATTTGACTACTTGTATAAGAAAGAATGGGATTAGGATGGGAGAGCCTAAGTGTCTATGGTACAAGTTTCTTGGTTAAACTTTCACCCATTGAATAACAAAATTATTTGGTGATGATGATGTTAGAAAGATATGTAAAATTCTAGAGAAAAGACCTAACTCAACCCTTGAAGTATTTGTTGAACATGATAGTGAGCATAACATAAACCCAACCCACTTAGAACCTAACTCTGAACCTGTATGTGAGTTGGAACCTAACCCACTTGCAATTTTGACTAAACCTGCAATTGAGAATGAATTATACCCTGAAATCCATCCTGTTAGGCAGAAAGGAAAAGAAAGGAGAAAGGAAAAGGGAAGCAGATACAAAAAGGGAAGTGGAAGCAAAAACTAACCCTTAAGAGAAAAACCAATCCTATAGACCTTCAAGACGATGATGAAGTTAATTTAACTGACTGTGATTTTGAGGACAGTGATGAGGAGGTTCTTGACCTATTTTTTGAGAACCATGCAAGGGAAGTTGAGGAAGAAATAAAGACTGTATGGGTATTATAAGAGACTGTATAGAGATGATGAGGTGAATGGTGATGGACAAGCACATGAAGATAAGGGTGAGAGAGGATAGGCCAGCAATGGCAATAATGTTGCCAATGCTGATATTGGACCTCATTAGGATAGGCAGTATCAGTCATATTATAAGGACGATGACACTTTAATCACTTCCCCTAGTTCTGATGTAGAAGAAAGAGAGGTAATGTGGAAAAGGAAATTTCCAGAGTTCAACTAATACACTAACATGAGAAAGAAGATAAAATTGCAAGTAAGAATGAAATTTGTAAGTCATAAGGTGCTCAAGGAGGTTACAAGACAGTTCTATATTAAAAATAGGATTGATTTCAAATTCTTAAGGAATGAAAGCACTCAAATTCAATACACTGTAAGAGAGGTTGTGAATGGAAAATTCATGCCTCTAAAACTCAAAAAATATATGCTTTCCAAATTAGGTCATGGCATTACAATGAGCATGCAAATAATGAACGAAGTAACAAAAATACCAAGGCTAATTCAAGGTGATTTATCTGCCAAGTACCAAGATCGCATTAGAGACTATAAGGGGAAATGGGAGAATGAGGCTTTCATTAACCAGGTGGTTAGAGAACATATGATTTTTTTGTCAAGATTCTAGGTGTATAGGGAAAACAAGATGGCTATGAAGAAGCTTCAAGGCAGTGTAGCAGCTTAATTTTCTTAATTGTGGAATTATGCTGCAGCAATCTTACAATACAACCCTGGTTCAACAATGCTGATCAAGAAAGAGTATGGCTATTTTTAGAGACTATATGTTTGTTTGGATGCTGCCAAAAGAGGTCTGATGTTTTGTAGGCCCATAATCCCATTAGATGGGTGCTTCTTGAAGGTTGGCTTTAGGGGTCAATTACTAGTGGGAGTGGCAGGGGATGCTAATGATAATATGTTCTCTATTGCCTGTGGTGCAGTTGGGGCAGAGTTGAGAGATAGTTGACAGTGGTTTTTTGATAGGTTGCTTGAGGAAATTGGGTCAATTGAGGAGAATGGCTAGGTGTTCATGCCAAATAAGCAGAAGATAACAAAAATAACAGTTCTTACTTTTTGTGATTTTGTGCTTTATAAGTTTGAATTCCTTTCTTACTTTCTGATTTCTTACTTGATGTGCTTTCATGGTTTGAACTCAATACTTGAGAAGATGGGGGTTGAACACAAATTTTGTGTTAAGCTTCTATATGCACACTTCAACCTCACATATAAGGGGCAAGTGCTAAAAGATCTGTTGTGGAATGCTGCAAAGGCCACAACCAAGCCTGAATTTGACTTTTACATGCAAGAAATGAGAAAGATGAATGAGGGACTAGTAGCTAACTGGTTAGCTACAAGAGATGCATGTACATGGTCAAGACAATTATTCTCTCTAAGAGCTAAATCAGACAGTCTATTGAACAACATTACAGAGTTATTCAATTATGCAATACTACTTGCCAGAGACAAGCCTATAATCACAATTATGAAAACCATTAGAAGGATGTTAATGAAGAGGTTTCCTGCAAAGAGAGATGAGATACTTAAGTACTAAGGTCAGATTTGCCCACGAATTCAATAAAAGCTTGAAAAGTCAAAGGAGGATGTTGTGTTGTGCATTGCTCATATGAATGGCAATGGAAAATTTGAAATTGACACATGACAAGAAAGTAAAAAGGCAGTGGATTTGGTGAGCAGGACTTGTTCTTACAGAAGTTGGGACATAACAGGTATAGAACTCATGAAATATCTGTTATTGTGTGGATAATTCATACATGTAATTGACTGTTTTTTTGTATCTCATGCAGGTATCCCTTGTGCACATGTTGTGAGTGTCATTTATGCACAAAAGGATCAACCTAAGAAATATGTTGATGACTAGTACAAGAAAGACACTTCATTGGAATGTTATGGAGTGATGATCAACCTTGTATCTTCACAGGATGAGTGGCCACAATTAATTATGATCCAATCCTCCCTCCTTTGGTTAGGACTTCTGTTGGCAGACCTAAGAAGGCTAGGAAGAAAGCCATTGATGAGCAACCTCAAAACCTAAACAGGGTATCTAGGGAAGGACAACAATGTCAGTGTGGGAATTGTGGAATGTGGGGCCACAATGCTTATGGGTTCCCAAGACCCCTAAATCCAAATAGAAAGATATACAGAAAAAAGAAGAAAACAAGTGTAGGCAGTGATTCTACTACAACTAATCTCATTGCTCCAACTGAAGCAAATCCAAATGCTAGTACTGGAAATGTTCCATCTGATGCTGGTATTGGGATTGCTCCATCTAATGCTCCAAGTGCAAATGCATCAACTAGTCGAATTGCTAGAAGTCAAAGTGACCTTATACCTGTTGTGAGTGGTGATAACAATGTATTTTATGCATTTTATAATCCTCTAACTAGGCTTCTTAAGGTTCAATTTGGCTTAATTAAGTTGATTTTGTCACATTTTATGAAATTAAGCTTAATTGGATCATTGAAGAAATTATTGTTTGAATTATCATTAATTTAGGTGATTGTATTCTTAAGTAAAGTGGCCACAACTTGAGTTGTAATTATCTGATTAATGTGATTCTGGTCTTGTTGGAAAGTTAAGATAATTCTCTAATAACTATTCACTTGATAGCAAGAGCCACATTGGTAGCAATATATTTCATTCATTGTATAACCTTCTCACTTGGCTTTTTCAGTAAACTGGCTATAATTTGAGTTACAAATATCCAATGGATATAATTTTGGTCTTATTTTTAAGCTAAGATAAATTTCTACAACTTTTATGAAGGCCTCAAGACCAGAAACACATGTTTGGATAACTCAAATTGGAGTTGAAGCAAAATCTAGCATTTTGAACCTGACAGCTTGACCTTTATGCACTCATTAGGCTATATCTCGGGTTATAGGAGTTCAATAATTCTGAAATTTTGATAGTGGAAGGTTAAGACCCATATCTACAACTTTCATAAGAACACAAACGCTAATTCGGATTCCTTGAAAATGATATTGGGCTTGGAAGTCAGAACAGAGGTGCTGGATTTGGGCCTGACCCATGAGCAGTAATTGGGCCATATCTTGGGTTGTGGTTATTAGATTTGGCTAAACTTGGTATCTCTAGAATGTTGAGACAATTTCCTAGAAATTTCATGAAGACTACTTGGCTCAATTCTGATGCATGCCATGAGCTAAGAGCAGAGACATTTCGGAGATAAGAAAGTCCATAATTTCAGCTCATTCATCATCTATTTTGATTTTACTTCTTATCATCAAATAACTCTATTGTCTTCTTACACTCCTTGAACTCTATAAAAGGAGGCAAAGGTTGAACATTTGAGGGTGTTAGTTAGCTTAGAGTTTAGTTTATGCTATTGTATTATTAGTTTTCCTTTGTGTAGTTTTCTATTGTTCTTAATTGAAGTTATGTTCATCATTTTCTTCTTCTCTCTTTCTTTCTTCTTGTCTATGAGTAACTAAATCTTCATCTTGCTTGGGTGAAAAGGTGAAGCTCTTAGTAATAAGTTAAGGTTAGATTAATTTCTTTCTTGTGCTTTAAATGATATATTTTTATATGATCTTTATATGAGTTGTATGTTGTTTCCAATTAATTTAGAAACTCTTCTTGTATAATGAATATCTTGATCCATTGTAGACAATAAGATTGGCACAGTGGATGCTTTTGACGATTTACAAGTATTGGTAGATAATTATTGGAACCATTATATGATTACATGATTAAACTTTGAATGTTAAATCTTCCGATTGGAATCTTCATTATGCATGATTTCAATTAAGTTATAAAACGAAATAATCTTGTTTTTAATTTATTACCAAGAGTGGATCCCCTAACCCAAGCAAATCTTTTTCATCTGTGAACAACTTATATTATTTTTAGTACTGTGACAAATCTTCTCCGTACCTCAAATAATTTTCTCTTCATCGATTCCCTGTGGATCGACCTCGGACTCCCGAGAATTTACTACTTGAAATAACCTGCACTTGAGTTTGAAACCTTTAATTTTCCCATCAAGTTTTTGGCGCCGTTACCGGGGAACTTGATTTGAAGTTCTAATATATTGAGGTTCCTTTTCTGTTAGGAAACTTTACCAACAGCTATATTCTTCCTCTACTCTTTTCAATTTCTAATTTACTAACTAACTTACTAATTAACTTACTACTTACTAACTTATTAACTAACTTTTATATTTATGTCATTTATTTTATGCTTTTTAATTTCCTAACTTTTATATTTATGTCATTTATTTATGTTTTTTAATTTTTTAATTTTTGTCATTTATTTATTTTTTTTTTTTTTTTTTTCATTTTTATTTTTTTTATTTACGCTTTTACGCTTTTTTATTATTATTATTCGTATTATTATTATTATTATTATTATTATTATTATTATTATTATTATTATTATTATTATTATTATTATTATTATTATTATTAATGCTTTTCGCTTACTTACTATCTAACTTTTAAATTTGTCATTTATTTTTCTCGCATCTAACTTTTAAATTTCGTCATTTATTTTTCCGTATCTAACTTTTAAATTCTATCATTTATTTTTCTGTCCTCTAACTTAATTAAATAATATTTCTTCTTCTCGTCTTTTCGTCGGCTCTGTGGTGCTCTGCCACTCTCCGTTTTCATATTTAAATTTACTTTCTGCACTTTATTTTTCGTATTTTATTTTTCTCGCACTTTATTTTTTTTTTTTTGCATTTTAATTTTCGTATTTTATTTTTAGTATTTTTATTTTTTTATTATTTTTTGCACTTTATTTTTCGCATTTTTATTTTTATTTTTGGTGGCATTTGGTTTGTACCACATCCTTCTTAATATTTAACTACGGTTTATACCGCCTACTTGTCCATTATTTTTATTTTATGTCACTTATTTATGCTTAATTGATATCGTGATTCAAATTCTGGACGTTTGGTTAAAATTAATCGTAGTAATTTATATATTGATTTATTTGAATCACAATCACACACAATTAAACCAATGGCTGAAATTGAAAGTGTACATGTTGAACATGATAATCAAACACAACGAACTGAAAATGAAAGTATACATGATGAACAAGGAAATCAACCATTGCGAACTATGCGTGCATGTTTGCAACCACCTCGAAATTCTAGTCCATCATGTTTTATCTTTCCACTTACTGCTAATAATTTTAGATTTAAATCAGGTATGATTTCTTTACTTCCTAATTTTCATGTTTTAGAAAATGAAAGCCCGTATTTACATCTAAAAGAATTTGAAGAAGTCTGTATTGCTTTTAATGATCAAAATTGTACTGAAGAAATTGTTAAGCTTAAATTGTTTCCTTTTTCTTTGAAAGATAAAGCAAAAACTTGGCTTAACGCTTTGAAACCAAGATCAATTGGCACATGGCAAGAAATGCAAAGTGAGTTTTTAAAAAAAAAATTCCAACACATAAAACCAATGCTTTGAAAAGACAAATCCAAAATTTTTCCCAAAATTCAAATGAAGCATATTTTCAAAGTTGGGAATGTTTTAAAGATTTATTAAATTCTTGCCCACATCATGGTTTTGAAAAATGACGGATTATAAGCTTCTTTTATGAAGGTTTAACACCTGAAATTAAACAATTTGTAAAAATTATGTGTAATAGCGAGTTTCTTGATAAAGAACCCGAAGAAGCTTTAGATTATTTAAACCATTTGGCTAAAAATTCTCAATCTTGGTATGGTACTAATCCTTCTGAAAATTTAATTAGATATAACCTTGCAAATGCAGGAAAAGGAAAATATCATCTTAGTCAAGAAGAAGATCTAAATGCAAGGTATGCTAGTTAGACTAGAAAGGTTGAATCCATGGAATTAGGGAAAGTAAAAGAAGTCAAATCTGTGCAAAATAAAGAAATTTGTAGCATTTGTGATGAGTTAGGACACTCGACAAATGGATGTCCTAATATTCCTATTTTTAAAGAAGTTATGCATGAGCAAGTAAATGCAATAAACAATTTTAAAAAGCCATTCACCTCTTCTTTTTCAAATTCTTATAATCTAGGATGAAGAAATCACCCGAACTTCAGTTGGAGGAATAATAATCAAGCACAATTTATGTAACCACCACCTCTTTAGGAACAACAGGATTCTCAAAATTCTCAAGGATATACACCTTATGTCCCACCATATAGGAAAAACCTCGAAAGAACATTGAGTGCATTCATAGAAAAGCAAGAGGTCATCAATAAACAAAACACTCAAACCATGATAGACATAAAAGACACTCTTTCCAAACTTACTTCTGCACTCACCATTCACAAGAAAGGAAAATTTCCTTCTCAACCCCAACCGAATCCCAACGGTCAATATAGTCTAAATGAGGGTAGTTCAGAAAACCAACAAATAAATCAAGTCAATTCTGTGATAACACTTAGGAGTGGAAAAGTTATTGAAAAAGAAATTTTTGAACCTTGTGAGAAAGATGGTGAATCAATTCCCCAAGATAAGGAAGAGGTTGATAAGTCATCGGCCAAAATGAAACCAAACTCTCGTCTCCTCCACTCCCATTTCCTCAAGCATTAAGCAAACCAAAGAAATTGGACCACCAAACTGAAATTTTTGAAATTCTTAAACAAGTGAAGGTCAATATTCCGTTGTTAGATACTATCAAACACTTTCCTTTTTATGCCAAATTTTTGAAAGACTTATGCACTGTTAAAAGGAAATTAAATGTGAAAAAGAATGCCTTTTTGACTGAACAAGTAAGTTCCATTATTCAAAGCAATAATGTTTTGAAATATAAAGACCCTAGTTGTCCTACGGTTTCATGCATTATTGGAGTACATATGATTGAACAAGCTTTACTTGATCTTGGTGCTAGTGTTAATTTGCTTCCATATTTAGTTTATCAACAACTCAATCTGTGTGAGTTAAAACCAACTTCTGTAACTCTTCTACTTGCTGATAGATCAATTAAAATTCTAAAAGGAATAATGAAAGATGTGTTGGTACAAGTTGATAAATTCATTTATCCTGTGGATTTTATTGTCTCAAAAACTGAACCTATGATTAATTGTTCCAAGTCAATTCATATTATTTTAGGTTGTCCATTTTTAGCAACATCCAATGCTTTGATAAATTGTAGAAATGGATTGATGAAGCTAACATTTAGAAACATGACACTTGAGCTTAATGTTTTCAACTTATGCAAGCAACCACATGAAGTCAATGATGAAAATGAGGAAGCTGACAGGATTGAGGTTATTGCAGATAATCATCTTCTAAAAAGGAGTTCTTCTGATCCATTAGAAGTTTATTTAATTAATTCATTTGATTCAGGTATGCAAGTAGATGATGATATTTCTGGAATATGTTCTTTGCTTGATTGTACACAAGCAATAGAATACAAAGGATGGAAGCCGAGATTCGAAGAGCTCCAACCCATGAATGATAATATTCATGAAGAAGTACCCACATTGGAACTAAAGCCATTACCTTCTGGGTTGAAGTACACATTTTTGGGAGATGACCAAAGCTTTCCAGTAGTAATTTCATCAATCCTTACTGAAGAACAAGAAGGTATGTTGATAGAAGTACTTAAAAGGCATAAAAATACAATTGGATGGACATTAACAGATATAAAAGGCATTAATCCATTAATTTGTACACATAAAATACATTTAGAGAATAATGCTAAAACATCACAACAACTTCAAAGAAGATTAAATCCACACATGAAATAGGTAGTTATGGCTGAAGTTCTTAAATTACTTGATGTTGGAATTATTTACCCTATTTCTGATAGCCAGTGGGTAAGCCCTACACAAGTTGTGCCTAAGAAATCTGGAATAACAGTGGTTGAAAATGAAAAAGTGAGTTAATACCTACGCGAGTTTCATCTAGTTGGCGTATGTGTATTGATTTTAGAAAATTAAATACGTACCATTAGGAAAGATCATTTCCCTTTACCATTTCTTGATCAAATTTTAGAAAGAGTAGCAGGACATCCCTACTATTGTTTTCTTGATGGTTATTCGGGGTATAATCAAATACCAATTGTATTAGAGGATCAAGAAAAGACTACTTTTACGTGCCCCTTTGGCACTTTTACATATAGAAGAATGCCTTTCGGTCTTTGTAATGCTCTGGCAACTTTTCAAAGATGCATGCTAAGTATTTTTAGTGACATGATTGAGCATTATTTAGAGGTTTTTATGGATGATCTGACAGTTTTTGGAAATTCTTTTGAAAATTGTCTTGATAATTTGGATAAAGTTCTTAAAAGATGTGAAGAAAAATGATTTGTTTTAAATTGGGAAAAATGTCATTATATGGTTACTTCAGGAATCGTGTTAGGTCATGTGATATCTTCTGAAGGAATTGAAGTTGATAAGGCCAAAGTTGAATTAATTGCTCATTTGCCTTCCCCAAAAACAGTCAGAGAAGTTCGTTCCTTTTTAGGACATGCAGGATTCTATCGAAGATTCATTAAGGACTTTAGTGTCATATCTAGACCATTATACAATCTTCTGATAAAAGATGCACCATTTGATTGGACTCAAGAATGCCAAAAATCTTTTGAAAAATTAATTAGTCTTTTAACATCGGCTCCTATCATGCAATCTCCTGACTGGTCTTTGCCTTTTGAATTAATATGTGATGCAAGTGATTTTGCTGTTGGCACTATTTTAAGCCAAAGAAAGGAAGGTAAGCCTCATGTGATTTGTTACGCAAGTAGAACTTTAAATAGTGCACAAATGAATTACACCACTACTGAAAAAGAACTACTTGCTGTAATTTTTGCATTGGACAAATTTTGAGCTTATTTAATTAGTTCTTCTACTGTTATTTTCACTGATCATGTGCTATTAGATATTTAATATCTAAGCAGGATGCCAAACCTAGGTTGATACGGTGGATCTTGTTACTTCAAGAATTCAACATCACAATAAAAGATAAGAAAGGAGCCAAAAATGTTGTCGGAGATCATTTGTCCAGACTTACAACAGGCTCATCTTTTGATAGCACACCTATTAATGATTCTTTTCCTGACGAGTTTTTATTTTCTGTTAATTCCATGCCTTGGTTTGCGAACGTAGTCAATTTTCTTGTAACAGAAAAGATGCCGCCTCATTGGTCACATCAAGACAGAAAAAAGTTTTTGACTGAGGTAAAAAATATTTATTGGGATGACCCATATTTATTCAAATATTCTCCTGATCAAATCTTTCGGAGATGTGTACCCGACAATGAGATAGGTAGTGTCATTAAATTCAGTCACTCAGAAGCATGTGGAGGTCATTTTTCTTCAAAGAAAATAGTTGTGAAAATCTTGCAGCGTGGATTTTATTGGCCCACATTATTTAAAGACAACCATATTTTTTGTAAAAATTGCGTAAATTGTCAAAAATTAGGGTCCATTTCTAAAAGAAATATGATGCCTCTGAACCCTATCCTTCTCATTGAAATTTTTTATTGTTAGGGAATTGATTTCATGGGTCAATTTCCATCCTCATTTGGATGTGTATATTTTGGTTGCAGTTGATTATGTCTCAAAATGGATTGAGGTGATTCCATGTCGACAAAATGATCATAAAACTGTTCTCAAATTTTTAAAAGAAAATGTCTTAAGTCGATTTGGAATCCCTCGAGCTATCATCAGTGATAGGGGAACACATTTTTGTAATAAACCATTTGAATCTTTAATGAAGAAATATGGTATTACCCATAAAGTTGTTACCCCTTATCACCCTTAGACAAATGGACAAGTAGAATTAACAAATAGGAAAATTAAACAAATTTAAAAAAAAAACGGTTAACCCAAATCGTAAAGATTAGTCTTTAAGACTAAACGATGCACTTTGGGCTTACCGTACTGCTTTTAAAACATCTTTAGGCATGTCATCCTATCGGTTAGTCTATGGAAAACTTTGTCACTTGCCTGTAGAACTAGAACATAAAGCATTTTGGGCCATTAAAGCTTTCAATTTAAATCTTGATGATGTTTATAAGTTACGTAAATTGCAAATAAATGAACTTGATGAATTGAGAAATGATGCATATGAAAACTCAAAAATTTATAAAGAAAGAACAAAAGCTTTTCACGACAAATCTATTTTGAGGAAATCTTTTGAAATTGGTCAAAAAGTTCTAGTTTATAATTCTCGTCTTCACCTAATCCCTGGAAAATTGAGATCTAGGTGGACTGGTCCTTTTATTGTCAAACATGTATATCCTTATGGGGCCATAGACATTGAGAATCCTAGGAATGGTAATGTGTCTAAGGTCAATGGACAAAGACTTAAACCATTTCTAGAAAATCAAGCTGCTGAGGTAGAATTCATTTCCCTTTCTGATCCTTGTTATGTGAAAAATTTACTCTAATTTTGTGGCTTTATTTTGTTTTGTAGCTCTTTAGCTCCCCCGGTAAAATGGCGGATAACGTTACTCCGTGACTCTCAAGTCGGTTTGCTCTCTTTCAGTTTCCCAAAATAACTGATTTCTTCTTCTTCAAAATGGATATCATTCTCTCAAACCTGAGAAAATATTTTCCTTCTCTTCCTCAAAATGCTCTAACAAAAATTTACAAGGCTAGATGTGAAAGATTAAGATTGTTAATGCACAAAGGTATACCAAAAGATGTACGTTGGATAATCGAAGCAAAGGTCCGATTAGCAGGTGAGTCTTCAATTTCATTTGACTCATACATGCCAGGTCTTGGTAGAAGTTCATATTCTAAAAAGAGAAGAGTAAAAAGATTACAAGTCTGTCACATATATGGACGATGGAATTGTAACAAGCGATGTCGTTCTTTGGGGATAGTTTCCAAAAACAGAGAAGATAAAATTTTCTTCATTAAGAATGGACTGAGTAAGGAGTCATTAGATGATATCTTATTGACTCTTGATACTCATTCTTGTGGTCTTGTGCATCGTGAACTTCTTAATTTGTGGAATCTCTTCAAGGATGAACAAAAGTAATACAGTCTTGGGAATCTGACTCTAAAAGACCCTGTTTGCCAATTTATAAGAAAATTGGATGGGAAGCTTATCGTCGACTCATAGAAGGTGTTTAAGTCGTTTCTGGACGTGAAACCAGAGGTAGATGTGAGCAACATCCACAACAACATGTACATATTTTCTTTTTCTTCTTCTTCTTCTTCATGTTAAAAAAAATTTAAAAAAAGAAAAGAAAAAAATTTTTTTTAAAAAAAGAAAAAAATAAAAAAAAAGTATGTATACATCTTGAGTTTGGCTTTGGTAACACACAACGTGAATGGGGAAATGCATGCATCCTGATCCAGCCTTCTTAATTGAAAAATAAAGAAGGTAGATTGTATCCTACATGTGAGCCAGCCAGTCGTATTGTGGCCACTTGTCCCTTTTGGGAGCCCTATGTTGCGTTGGTCTTAAATGGGTCTAATACTAGTCAACAATACTTTAGCACAAAGCTGAAAGAGCAGACTACCTCTATCCCAATTTCAAGTAAGTATACATTCATCTTTCATCAGGTTTCTAATAACTTGAAAAAAAAAATAGAGGGCGAAACTATAGTTGTACTTGGTCTTTAATTAGATTAGGAGCCCCGGGCAGATGCCCGTCCTATCATAGACTCAGGAGGAGACCTTCACACGCCAGTATATGAATAAAGTTCGTGTGCCATGCTCTTAGAGAGTTGTGTGCTACATTCCCAGTTCTTGGAACCAAGGCTCTGTAGCGCTGATGGACAGAAAGAAGCGTCCCGTCTTTACAGTGAACGGAAACTGTTAACTGAGCTGTATACTTACTTTAATTAGTAGGTCTCTATGGCGAGTTCTGACTGGCTGCGGTCAGGTACCATCTTCTTAGAATACATGCCTTTAATTAGGTTTGTAGGAAGATAGAGGGTTGTTCTTCCGTAAGCAGGACGGAAAGGATTCAAAGGTTCTTGTTGTCGATTCGGCAATCCTTGTGGAATTCATATGTTGCACTGGTGACACGCAACTCAAATACATGCCACTACTGCATTCATGACGCGCAGTATAAAGATACGCGATGAAAACTGTACATACAGGTATGTCCTCCTTTATTATTATATTTTTTTTATCTTTGTATGATTTTATTGTATTTTAGTTTTTGGACAGACGATCCTTTGAGCAGGGTCCTTCAGGGGTTTCTAGACTTCTTTACCCTGATAGTTTTCTTGAAGTTAAAAAAAAAAAACAAAAATAGTGAAAAATCAAAAAAAAAAAATTTTATTTTCAAACTTTTCTGACAACAGCCAACTTACTTATATAGGTGCTATGATTACTTTTTCCCTTCTTTTCTATATTTAAACACTCCATTCTCTTCACTTTCCTCCAACTTATAATCATTCAGAGGGAAGGTGAAATTATGGGACCTCCTGTTCGTAACCTTAAAAATGTCTGTGTTTTTTGTGGGTCAAGTTATGGGAAGGGTTTAGAGTTTGTAAATGTAGCAAGCGATCTTGGTCGAACACTTGCAACAAGAAATATTCATGTTGTATATGGGGGTGGTTATCATGGGTTAATGGAGGCTGTATCACTCTCTGTATTTGTAGGAGGCAGCCAGGTTTTAGGTATCATTCCTAAACCTTTAGCTCAAAATAATATTACTGGAAAGACAGTTGGAGAAGAAATTCAAGTAACATCTTTGCATGGACGAATGAAAATAATGCTTGACAACTCTGATGCATTCATTGCCTTACCAGGTGGTTTTGGTACTTTGGAAGAAATTTTTCAAATTGTCTCTTGGGCCCAACTGAACATTCACCATAAACCCATTGACTTGTTGAATGTTAATAATTTCTTTGATCTTTTGTTAGTGGCCTAAGGGCACATAGGGGTTGTGGACCCAGGCAGCCTGGTTCCTAAAGCTCAATTTTCCCACTTAGGAGATACACATATGGTTTGACAAGAATTTCAATGACTTATCCTAGTGATGGGGCATCAACAATAAGAATCAAAACAAGGAAGAGTGGGGCAAGGCTTACACAGTAAAGTTGGCTAGGGGTTTAGGGGTTTCTTTTCTGGCATTGGGCTATGACAATTATGCCTTGTTATATGTCCTTTTTTTTAAATGTAATGGTATTGGGCAGTATTGGACCTGTATGGTGATGTTGGCTTTTTTTAAAATTCTAAACCTGCTATATTAGGATTGTATGCCTTGTTGGTATTTTTTTATATTGAGATCTTTTTTTTTTTTGTGAATGTTGACAATGGTTGTTACTAATTATTGCCCAACTGAGGCCCTTAATATAAGTTTATATATTTCCCATATGGTCCATTAGTTTTTGAATTGATTTTTCTTTATTAGGTTTTTTTATTATTGTCAAATGTGGAATGTTTGTGATTGTAATTATGTCAAAACTGATAGGAATTGTTTGTATGTTCCCCACAAGTTTAGCACACCCTTGCAACATGAAAATTGCAATAACTGATTGTATATGTCCCACAAGTTTAACACACATTTTCAATTGAGTGTTTGTATATTCCCCACAGGTTTGTGATTATGCCAAAACTAATTGGGATTGTGATAAAACTCGCATTACAAAGGTGTGTTAAACCTAGGCTTATGCTTCCGCTGTGTTGTAACATCAACTTGTAATTTTGGTGGTTAATGTACTTAGTTCTTTGCATTTCCTGCTATTGGAATTCTGTTATATTGAAATTTTGGTGGTCAATGGAACTTACTGGAATTGTGCTAATTGTTCTGTTACTGTGATTATTCATATTAGTTGCATAAACTTAGTAATTGAGAAATGCTACAATCATTCCATTGAACAAGGTAAATTACATTGAATAACATAATGACCTCGTACATTCAAATTCATTACATCTGACATCTGCTAACTCAATGTCATTCTTAATTGAAAGATCTCTGCACCATCTTACTTACATAAAATATCCCACTACTCCTACACTAAAACTTCCAAAATACATCATAGCATTTATCAAACTTTTTCATTACCAGAGACCAATAACCCAACAAACACAATCATTATAGCAAACATCATACCACACATCATATACAATTGATACCTTTGTGACTTCAGCTTAACCTTCTGTGATTCAACCTTAACATTTAACACACACAATTGAGCCTTATTTGCTTCCAGTTCAACATTTAATTCATTGTTCCTTTTCAACAAACTATTGAAGATTTTTTCAACTTTTTTGTCTATAGGTGGATCATACCACACAGAGAAGTGATAGTTATTTGCGGTGCTATACCTGCTACAATCAAAGAACCTCCTTCCCAGGTTCCTTTCAGTCTATAAGGTTTGCAATTAATAAGTAAGGCCGCATTTGCAACTTTGAGTATGGCAACCGAAGCTTGTTGAACTCTCTAAAGACTGGCTCTGTTGCATTTTCTCCACCATGTTAAACCTCAATTGTTGCTCCCTCAATTGCTACTCAATCGTTGCTCAATGTTGCTCAAGCAGTTAAGTTATGGAGTTCTAGGATTTAGAATTGGGTGAGAGGAAGAAGAACTCCCCACGTGCACATCATGTGCATCTCCTAAATGAGTTTTATCCCCTAATGACCCTCATTTCAGATGCACCTCATTTGGCTATCAGAGTTTTAAATGTGCACGTAAGTGGCACATGTGAGTTTCGGTCCAGATTTTAACGTTTGTTACCATTTTGTAATGACATGCACAATTCGAAAAGTAACGAATCTATTTTGCACATTTTTAAAGTTACAGGACCAAAGTGCACATTGTGTATAGTTCAGGAGTTTTTTTAAGTTTTCCCTTAATGTTACAAATGTTGTATAATGGAAATTAATAAGGAAAAAAATAGCAATATTTATATAAAAAAAGCTAGCAACAAAGGTCGTTTGGTGACAAGGACGATGGAAACAGTAGAGATGACGCCAACAATAAAAATGGCACCGATGACAAGAATAATAGCAACTACATTGCCCTTCCATTATTGATTCTTCATGAGCTTAAATATGTGTTTAGTTCCTCTAAATATAGCGATTTATGGTTTTAATCCCTTATTTTTAAAACTTTAGGAATAAGTCCTCAGAAGAAAAAAAAATCATTCCTATATGGTCCTTCTGTTGCATCTTTGGTATAAGTTTCCGTTATCTGCCTATGTGGAGTCCATCTAATGGATGCTGAGATGGACACTAAAGGGACTAAAACGAAAAATCACTATATTAGAGGACTAAAAAAATCGATTTATTTAGAGAGAATAAATTTATATTTTATTTGAGACTTATTCATCATGGACACACCTAGGAGTGTCTGATGAATGGATTGGGTGAGTTTCGTAACGTTTTTTTTACCTAACCCATTCAACAAACCAGTAGGTTAGGTTGGGTCGAGAAAATCTTATCCTTTAACTTGACCAAACAACCTGACCTGCTCAAGAGTAAGATGTGTTAGGTTAAACCTGTAGATTCGACATACATTAGAAAAAAAATCTCATGCTAAAATATTTTTCGAAATATGAAATAAAAAATTTGATACACATAATACATATTAATTAAAAACTATATATTCCCCAAAGAAACTAAAAAGTCACATAACTAGTTTTACGTAAACATAATAAGTTTCAAATAAGATAAATAAACATAATAAATCTTTAAGTTAACATAAGTCTGAAATAAATTAAAGTAAACTAACAAGTTCTAAAAGTCATAAACAATAAACCACATTAGCTAACTGAAGTCAATGTTATCACATATAGTATATAGATTGACATAGTCATCTACTTCATTCTCAAATTTCTCAACATACTATTTGTTATCCAAGTGATCATTTAGATTTTTATCGCAATGACCTGTTAGATGCTTCATGAATTTCTCATCAATATTTTCTTGGTTACACTCTTAATGTTATCACAATGCATACATCTAAACTTAATTGTCACTATAGAAAAGTTAGAGAAAAGTAACTTGAAATGTATATATATATATATATATATATATATATATATATATATATATATATATATATATATATATATATATAAAACGTTACTTGGGTGGGTTGGATTTGTACTAATTGACACTTTCCAAACTCATTACCTGACCCTTACCTTGTCAGTTGGAGTGTTTTTCAACCTTACCTAACTCACAAACCTAATCTAACCAGTATTTGTAAGTTGGATTGGTCAAAACTCATGGGTTCGTGAGTTGACCCAACCTACTAAACACCCCTAAACACATCAACCAGAAACTCTAGCTCCATATACAATTTTCTTCAACCCATAAAACTCCACCTCTAAACACAATTTTCTTCAACCTGAAAACTCTACCCCTAAACACAATCATCTTCAACCTCTACCCCACCTTTAAGCAACTTATGGACCCATAATCCATCACCTTGGCTAATAGTGAAGGTAAGGAAATTTTTATGAGCTAGTGGCAATGGGTAGTGACGAAGCTTGAACAAAAGTTTTATGGAAGCTTAAGTGAAGGTTTAATATGTAAATTTTTTCATTCTTTTGCTCATTAGTTGACCTATTAAAAAATGCATCTTTTATTTTTTATCTTTAGATCTTTCATGATAAAAATTTTACCTCTAAAATAACTTGAGATTTTTTATATAAATTCACAAATACTGCAAATAAAATAATAAACAAGTACTAGAAGAAAAAAAATTTCATATAGTAAACACAAGAAATAATATATAACGAAGAAAAAGCTTAATACTACAAGGAAAATGGATATTAAGATACCTTATAACTATCAAACAATGAGATAATAGTTAAAATTTATCACAATCACAAAAAAATGGTGATACACATACACACACACACAAATTACAAAGAAAAAAAACTTGAAAATGGGACCATGGCCCCCTTATCTTGGACAAGCTTCGCCCTTGGTAGTGGGTGTTGTTCGGTGATGTAGAGGGATGAAGTTGAGGTGTAATGGGTGGCGTTGGTGCTTATTGTTCATGGTTTATCTCTAGGGCCACAAAACAAAGGCACACAGAGTTAACAATGATGGATGTCTTTATTGCGTGGAGGATATGAATTTGGTGGTTATGTGATGGCTCCGACGATGGTATGGAGAAGCAAAGGCAAGGATGATCTTGAGATGCGATGGGTCTCAAGTGGGTGATTATGGGGGTTTAGTGGTTCGGTTGAACGTTTAATGAAAACAGATTCTGGGTGGATGGACTCAAGACTATAGATTTTCATGGTTTTGGTTATATTTTGTATTACATGTGTGTTGTAGCGATAGTAATTTTGAAAGCTTTGGATAGTTTGAAGCCAAATCACTTGGTGTTTCAAGATAATGAATTATGAGTAGGTGAGTTATTTAGATGTGAGATTTTTAGGTCGAAGAAAATTGTATTTATAAGTGTAGTTTATGTGTCAAATAAAATTGTGTATAAAGGCCCTAATGTGTTGATGATAAATATGTATTTATTCTCTCTAAATATAATAAGTTGTTGCTTTAATCCCTCTAAATACAATATTTTTTAAGTTCCTTTAATGACTACCTTAGCATTTATTAGATTCACATAGAATTTCTTACCTTCCACGTAGACAAATAAACAGTAACTTCTAACGTATATGTAAATAAAAAGATCATATGAAAAAGAAATTTTTTTTAGAGGCCTAATACCTGAAGTGTTAAAAATGAGAGAATAAAACAAAAATTTACTATATTAACAAGAACTAAAAATATATTTAAACTTAATTGGTGTCTGGCATAGCCGAAGTACCTAGGAGCAGGAACTACCACTATAAGATTGGTTGAACCCAATGCCAAGTGAGATCTGCTGCCCTGGATCCATCCATCATTGAAAGCTCATAGGTTTAAAATGATGTGTTTTTACACTATTTCATAAATGAGAAAAGATAGAGTTCCATCATAGGATTTTTTTCCCATAAAATATAAGAATAATATTACATTACCAAAAAATAATAAATTGCTATAAACAATCTTTTTAACCTTTAACCAAGCATGAAAATGTGACACTATATTCGAGAATCCTAAAACAGTTCACAAATCGAACACCCTTTTACCCTATTCACAATGCCAACCATCACCATGTAACAAGCTCGAGAATCAATATGCTCATGTTTATTCACTGAAAGTAAAACATTATAAGAACTGTAGTAACATTAACAAATAAGGTCAACTGTACGAGGCAAGCGCAAGCTGACCCCCAACTTTTTATCTGGAGTTATCTGCCACTATATAGGGTACTAAGGTAAACAAAGAACAATAACAATTCATACTTCAGTTTTTTCCAACCAGTTCACCAAATCTTACACTGCCACAGCCACCGTTCTTAAACTCAAGACTGTTACAACCGTTTATCTTTAGTCTTTACTATTCACTGATCTCTCGGCAAGTTGCAAGCAGCACACTTCATTTTTTACTTCAGTCTCAAACAAAAGTAATTGGGTATCCTAAACTGTTGCAGCAGATGTTCTCTTCACATGCTTCTCATCTTCAACATCCTGAAAGTTCCCATAACATGATAAATCAAAATAATCTTATCAAGAAAAGCTGCCTGCAGTTAAAATTTTCTATCAATAATGAAGGAGGTCAATTATGAAAACGAACTTTCTCAAATATCTGAAAAACACCTTCTCAATCACCATTACATGCTGTCCTCCTGATCTTCCTTCTATCTCCCTTGCACCTCTTCTCTCTGTGTGCGTGCACTTTCTACCTAGTTTCTCTCATTTTTTTTTCCTTATAGAAACCCTACCTTTTCTCAATTACTCTTCTATTTACTAATAACAAAATCAGTTTTACACAATACACATATTTAGATTATCTTATTTATTTTGTAATTTATTTTAACAAACACATAGGGAGCGAGTCCTGTTTGCTTGTGCTCAAACAAATTAAGGTGGCTATAGAATATTAAATGAAAGGAAAAGAGAAACCCAAAGTGGATCCAGATAAAAAGCACTTACAGAATTGGCAATCTTGTCAAAATCATCATCAAAGCTGCCTTCACCATCATCTGAAAGATAGAAAAGATAATCAATGCGATGTCTGCCCAAAGATTTCAAAACCAAGTTAATTCTCAGGAATCTTAAGGATGGTTAATTGACAATGGAATGGCTCATGCTTTTGCACTTACAAATTCCTACATGAAGTGCAAAATTTCAGTCACTGATCCGAGATACAAAATTCAAAATGTCTTGTTAGATTGCATGTTTCTGTAACGAAATATAAACAAACTTTGAGTAATATACATGGAGCTTCATCACTGTCTTCAATATCTCCAAGAAGGAATGTATACAAGTCTTGCTCAGTAAAGGATGAATTAGAAGATTTACTCTTCACATTCTCCCCTCTTGCTTCTGCCTTTCCAGTTCCTCCAGCAACAGCAGTTTGCTCTGCCTTAGTATCCACATTCTGCTTTGCTGCTGCTCTGAGCTGAACCTCCTCCATATCCTTCATCACTGATTGTAATATCATAGTTATTGAATGAGGCTAACTTAAAAATGTTACAACACTGCCCTCATAATAGAAAAGCAACAAGCAATGTCAGAATTCTGGCAAAGATTAGAATAAGATCACTTTTTTTGTTTTTAACATCTTCGTTTTGAATTCACCCTTGTATAAATAGAAAATGCAACTTCTCTACTTAAATTGATTTATCTGCCACATTTGAAGTTTTGCTTGTATAATAGTAGAGGGTGTGTGGAATGAAGTCTGACACCATATCAGTCTCACCGAGCTTTCTTCTCATGTAACCATGTATATAAACATGAAAGGGCCACCTGCATAGATTTATGCCATCCAAACAGTTACAAGGTCAACAAAAGGAATATTAGTCTAAGGACATTAGTGGTAAGAAAGATGTTGAGTTCATGCCTGCAACATGGATTCCCAATGCAACAATAGCAGCATAGTAGTAATCAAATGAGAAGTTCCATTTGTTGGGCATCCTTATGCAATACTCCTCAGATGCCTGAAAAATAGTGTACATCATTTACTTGAGTCATAAAAAACAACCAGATCTAATAGTTCCAATCATGAGAGACAGACTATCAACTCTTTCCCCATTTCTCTTTTATCACTTTAGGAATCCCAAGAAATTGTAGATGGTCAAGGTGTTGAAATATCAATCAACAATAAACTAAAGGGCAATGCAAAATGCAAAATTTCACGATGGAGGAGACTGCTATTTCCTTCTTGACTAGAACAAACTCCGTAAGTCCCTCCTTGTATTGAGGAAGCCCTCTTAGGGGACTTGCCCTCTGTTCGATGGTTAATAAATATAAGGGCAAAAGAGCAAGATATATATTCATGATTAACAAACAGACAACCAGCAGTTCTAGATCTCCTACAGGACTCTAAAAGCATTGTGGACATTTGTGGTTCTAATTCTTTACCTTAATGAATGGCAAGGAATTGTCTATTAGACCAACTGCACTCGTGAAGCCTATACTATACATCATTAAGGACATGTTATATCTGCAAGGAAAAATCTGTTGTCAATATAACAGCAAGAAAAGATTTACTACTCCATGCAGCAGACTCAAACTCAACATTCAAACTTCATGCCTGGATTGCAAAAGCAATGATGGGGCAAATCCAAAGTAATGCATTCTCTTTAAAGAATATGTCATGCCTTAAGTGCTCTGACCTCTGGTTGATGCTAGAATTATTTGGACTTATTATACATTTAACTCCAGGGAATTGAATATACATTCTTATGTCTTATTGTAGCATATGTAGCCTATCATTTATTTAATTCGGGAGAAGTTTGGACTTATTGAATAATTCAGTTCTATTTGTTCAGTCAAATTTTTCTATTATGATGTTGCTTTTTAATTCATGCATTTCTTCAAGACAGCCTAGATTTTTGTCATCTTGACATTCACCTGTGGGTATGAGAAATTTTAATTGTGTCATATAGCAAAAATGATCTAATAATCCATTAAAATTGAAGAACATGTTACAAGCTTTGAAATTTGAAGCAATGCAACGTATGAGGCAGATAAACAGATTTCATGCTTGCTTTCCTGCTTGCTTTTATAATAATAAGCCATGAATTTCCATGTTTTGCTACCTTCTCAAATTGTTTTTCATGACTTCTCTAGAAATCACAAATTGGGAGGCCAAATCTGGATGCCATATTTGGGACTTTGGTTGATACATTTGTATTCTTGAACAAGATTAAGGATGGTTATGTCAGCAAAACTGAGATGGTTGAAGCTATAAATGAAACTACATCAGGAAAGCGTTCTTCTGGAAGAATGGTCATGAAAAAGATATGGTCAGCTGTGTTCTTCTCACAGTAAAACTGAAAGTCATGTATAAAATTTCCTATAAATGAAATTGCATGGAATTGAATTGAATATATTATATTATCGTCCCCAACAACTCTCATATTAAAAATTAAATAATTCATATTATATTAAATAATTTATATCATAATTTAAATAATTCATGTCTTCATTTACTACCTTCCAGGAAATTGCGTGGAATTATATTATATTATCGTCCCCAACTACTCCCAAACCACAAGACACGTCCAAGGATTATTTAAATTTCAGCATTTGTTCTAAAACACTTGTCCTTGCAGATTCAGAGCTGTAGTCTATACATTAATATGGCTTGCAACAGCATCCAAAGCAGCTCAATGATACGAAAATATGATGTGTTTGTGAGCTTCAGAGGTGACACCCGCAACAATTTCACTGATCATCTTTTTGCTGCTCTCCATAGAAAGGGCATTGTTACCTTCAGAGATGATACAAAGCTCAAAAAAGGGGAACCTATATCGCTTGACCTCCTACAAGCAATTGAAGGATCTCAGATTTTGATTGTCGTCTTCTCAAAGAACTACGCTTCCTCAACATGGTGCTTGCGAGAACTAGCAAAGATTGCCGATTTCATTGAAGTATCAAGAAAACGTGTTCTCCCTGTTTTCTATGATGTGGATCCATCTGAGGTGCGAAAACAGAGTGGGAATTATGAGAAAGTCTTTGTGGAGCATGAAGAAAGATTCAAAGAAAATTCAGACATGATGGTGCAAGTTCGAAATTGGAGGACAGCTCTGACACAAGTGGCCAATCTCTCTGGATGGGATGTACGGGATAAGTAAGTAATCTTCTCTATGCCTGTGCAACAACTTGATAAAGCAAATTTAAGGTTTTCATGAAATATAATTAATTAAGAATGCACTCTGTTATATCCTATGTATATTTGATTGTTTCATAGTGATTTGGAGTTCTTGAATTTACTTTACCTTTTCAAACTAGAGTTGAGAGAGAGTACTGTATTATCTGTTGAAGAGTTTTTTAAAGAGTAAAAAAAAAAATTTTCTGTTTTTTGTTCCGTATACGTACTACGTATATGTTTTTTTTTTAGGCTTTTTAGGTGATGATTTGGTGTTCTTGATTTTCTTTAAACTTCAGGCCACAATATGCAGAGATTGAAAAGATTGTTGAAGAGATAATAAGTATATTGGGTCACAAATTTTCAACTCTTCCAAATGATCTAGTTGGGTGGCGGTCTCCTGTAGAAGAATTAGAAAAGCTTTTACTTTTGGGCTCGGATGATGATGTTCGAGTTGTAGGAATATGTGGGATGGGTGGAATAGGAAAGACAACTCTTGCAACTGTTTTATACGACAGAATCTCTCATCAGTATGATGCTTGCTGTTTTATTGATGATGTAAGCAAAATTTATGAAGATTATGGTCCAATTGGTGTACAAAAGCAACTTCTTTGTCAAACTCTAAACGACGATAACCTTCAGATATGCAATCTTTCAAGGGCAACTAATTTGATACAATGTAGGCTACGTCATATAAGGACCCTTATAGTTCTTGATAATGTTGATCGTGTTGAACAGTTGGAGAAATTAGCTTTGAATCGTGAATTGTTAGCTGTTGGGAGTAGAATCATCATAATTTCTAGAGACAAGCATATCTTGAGAGAGTATGGAGTGGATGTAGTTTACAACATTCAACTCTTGAATTATGATAATGCTCTTCAATTATTTTGTAGAAAAGCTTTCAAATGTGATGATATTATGAGAGATTATAGACAGTTGGCATATGATGCACTAAAATATGCTAAAGGCCTTCCATTAGCAATTAAAGTATTGGGCTCATTTTTGTATGGTCGAGATGTTTCTGAGTGGAGAAGTGCATTGACTAGAATGAGAGAAAATCCAATGTTAGATATTATGGATGTGCTTCGAATTAGTTTTGATGGACTGGAGAAAACGGAAAAGGAAATATTTCTAGATATTGCTTGTTTCTTTAACCAATACAGTGAGACATATGTGAAGAAATTTTTAGATGTTCGCGGATTTTATCCTGATATTGGTATAAGAGTTCTCATCGATAAATCACTCATAACCTGTGAGCGGGGGATGATTAGTATGCATGATTTGTTGAAAGAGCTGGGCAGGTGTATTGTTCGAGAAAAATCACCCAAAGAGCCGAGAAAGTGGAGCAGGTTGTGGGAATACAAGGATGTCCAGAATGTTATGTTAGACAATATGGTAAAATCGCTTTTGAAAATAAAATCCTTGGTTACCATTTTTCTAGGATCTTTAAATAATTCAAAATATCTAACATTTTCTTTGTTCTTTGCAATGCTTTAGGTAGCAGAAAATCTTGAAGCCATAGTTCTGGAACGAAGTCCAGTCATGAGTCAAGAAAAGACAATGAGGGCTGATGCTCTATCAAAAATGAGTCACCTTAAATTGCTCATTCTTCGGAAGGTGAAGTTTTCAGGATGCCTCAATTGTCTTTCCAATGAATTAGGATATCTTTCTTGGGGTGAATATCCTTTCATGTGTTTGCCATCAAGTTTTCAGCCAGATAAACTTGTTGAATTGATCCTGCCTTGCAGCAACATCAAACAACTATGGGCAGGCGCAAAGGTACTGTAAATTATTGTTCTTTTTCTATTTTTTTTCTCTAAATGAACTAATAAAAAGACAAATTATCTACTGTTCTTTCTCCTTTCTCTAGAGTTAATTCAATAAGCAAATGAAAGCTTAAATGTGACTATTAATTTTGTCTCCTTCTATTGCCCCTTCTCTGCAGCCTCTACACAATTTGAGACGTATGGATCTCTCTCACTCCAAAAATCTTACTACGATGCCGGATTTTAGGGAGATCCCAAATCTTGAGTGGCTAATTCTTGAAGGATGCACAAAACTTGTACGAATCGATCCATCCATTGGTATTCTAAGAAAGCTTGAGGAATTGAATTTGAAAAACTGTAAAAATCTAGTCAGTATTCCCAACAACATATTTGGTCTTAGTTCTCTTACAGATCTAAATCTCTCTGGCTGTTCAAAATTACGTAATATTCAGCTGTTAGAGAAACCAAGGCATGCAGAACATTTGGAGAAGCTTGATATAAATGAAAGTACTATCCAATGCCGAACAACATCCTCCATCTACAAATTTCTGATGTTGCCTTTCCATTTTTTCTATTCTAGAAGGCATGAAGATTCAGTTCGTTTATTGTTGCCTTCTTTGCCTCGTTTCACATGTTTGCATTATCTGGACTTAAGTTTCTGTAATCTCCTTCAAATCCCTGATGCTATTGGATGGTTATATTGTTTAGAAACACTAAACATAGGGGGAAACCATTTCGTTACACTACCTTGTAGCATCAAAGAGCTTTCGAAACTTAGAGTGTTAAACTTGGAGCATTGCAAGCAGCTGAAATATTTGCCCGAGCTCCCATCGAGTATTGTCTTGCCAGTAAGAAGTGAAGGTAGATACAGAGCAGGATTATATATTTTCAACTGCCCCAATTTGTGTGAGCTGGAACGCTGCCGTAGCATGGCTTTTACTTGGATGATACAAGTCCTTGAGGTGCCTACGCCATTCTTCCTTTCCCTATCTCTCTTTTTCTGTGTGTATGAACTAATATATAACTAATTTTTCTGGTACCAGGTGCACATGCAATCCTCTCTCCTCTCGGGTCTGATCGATATTGTTATTCCCGGAACTCAAATTCCAAGGTGGTTCAACAAACAAAATGTGGGTAGTTCAATAAGCATGGATCCATCTCCAATTATGCATGACAATAATTGGATTGGCGTTGCTTGCTGTGCAGCATTTGTGGCACATGATGATCCAACTAATTTGCTTAACGGATGTAAAGGAAGAAGTAGGTGCGCATGCGGTTTTCGAACTAAAAAGGGCGGGAGCTATCGCCCTATTCCGATACTTATCGAGAAAGATCTATTTATAGTTGAATCAGATAACCTGTTGCTACTCTATTTTAGTCGAGAAGAATTCATTGATTATATAAGTTATAAAACAAATGGAACATATGATCTTGGTGGTATTAAATTGGAAACCATATTCATTCAGCAGCCCCAAGGTTTGCATTTGGAGGTGAAGAATATCGGGTATCGTTGGGTATTTAAGGAGGATTTGGAACAATTAAACCCTACAATGATGCACAAATGTAAATTCGTCATTCGGCTCTAAGCGCCGCTTTTAACAATTGATGATCAGCCACAACCATAATAATTGAGCTGAAAAACAAAAAGCGTAGCAACTGCAATTCGGATACACTTCCATCAAATTTCCAAATTCTAATCCATTTGAGGTAAGACTTAAATCAGCAAAGCACTGATTGTTATAAATTTATAATCCATTCATAAATTCTCTGTTTTTGAATCTTAAATTCATGCCCTTTGCAGGTTATTAGTTGATGATATGGTGATTTTGTTTCTCTATTCTCTTTCCAGGCTAGAGTCAATAGTAATTGAGAACATTGTTAAAGTGATAGTTGTAGACTTCAAGGGTAAAAAGGTACAGAATCAACTTGGATATAACTATCTTAAAGTAGAAATTTTTAACAATGATCGATTGTTTAGTTGAAGTAATTGGGGGAGTCTAGCTCCTTGTATCAATTTATGAGAGTACTATTGTTCATGATTTGATTACAATTTTTAAACAAAAGTGTGGAAAGGAAAGAAAGGTTAAAGTACTTTACTTGAGATACCTTAAAAATCTATATCATTAAAAAGAAGTTATAGTTTAGATTGTTATTTGTTGATTTACAAGAAGTATATGAATATGATAATATATGCAAGTGTCTTCTATCTCTATGGTACCCTGCTTAGCACATTCACTATCTTCAGTGTATGCTTATCCTGTAATTTTCAACAAAATTTCTTATACCCTGCAAATGTTAGCCAATCTCAAAGAATTATGAAAATGACTGAACTTTCCAAAGCTACGGCCTAGTAACTCTAATTAACATTTGTCTCAAATCAAAACACTACGGTGGACAACCAAAATATTCATCTCCAACTATCTGGAGCTAACACTTATTATGACGTGGGAACATATCTACTTGGACATGAAATCATTCTCAACTTCTAATAATGAACAGCAAAGTAAAACTAGACTTTGACTTTTTTTTTTTTGGCTGAGAAGACTTTGACAATTTAGAAATGTTTTATAAAGAACTTAAAGATGAGACTGACAATAAATTGAGTATTAGAACTTTAAAAAAAATGCTTATTTTGTAAAAAAAAGTCTTTCACGCGTTTTAGGGAAAGTCTGAAATAATTTTTTTTTATTTTTTTCCTTTTATATGATAAAGGTAGTACTAAAACAAAACTCGAAAGAAAAAAACAGTTTTCTTGTCTACACAAAAATGGAAATTAATAAAGTTTTACTACTTCCCTCCCAGATGATGTGGTATTCTTTTCATGGAAGACAGTTTAGGGGTTGCTTTCCCTCATTTTGTTATTTCTTAGGGGCTTAGCCCCACTTAGGCGTTAAAAAATAATTTGTATAAATATTATCAAGAAAAAAATAATATCATACAAATAATTTTTTACAGAATTCACTAAAAAAAGGTTGTTATTGCAAGTTATGGGTTACATAAACATTATTAACTATTTAAAGTAATATAATTGTGGTATATCTATACTAGATATATTTGAGAAACCATTATAAGGAAAGTTCTATTAAGTGTCGGCTTCTAGTAGCTTGTTTTCCTTCAAAACTTAAACCTTTCTATTCTCAAAAAGCTTCTCAATTTTTATTGAATTTTATTTAATTAATTTTATTTAATAAATAAATTAATTTGAATTCAAATAATTTTGAACATTTATTCCACTTGTCATTCATTCTCTTTCATCTATTCTCTTTCATCTTTTTTTTTTTAAACTCGCACCGACCTTCATTATTATTATTGCCATTCAATTTCAATTTTAAACCCTAATTTCTTAGGAAGTGTTACATTTACTTCATTTCTCCCACTTACGCTTATGTTTATTACCACTCTCTTTCTCTTTCCTCCCGTGGTGACTCTGTGTTTCCTTTGCTTATTCCCTCTCTCTTACATGGCATGCGTGATGCTACAACTCCTTCCTCATTCATTCTCTTTCATATATTCTTTAACTCCCACCTACCCTGATTGTCCTTGGAAATTTTATGGTTGAATCTCTTTCTTTTATTTTCTCTTCCCCTTTCCTTGATTCTCTCTCTTTCTCTTTCCTCCCATGGTAACTCTCTATTTCCTTCACTTATTCCCTAATTGCATGCGTATGTTGTTTGCAAGGTATTTGATAGTGTTCCAATTGATTAGTTATGATTTTTGTATTTGTGCTGATTACGGTTTAATGACGATGGCTAGTCATACGAGCAAGTTCAAAACCCTAATTGTTTCTCTATAATTTTCTGCCTATAAATGGATTTGTGAATGCAAATGATTCCAGTTTCGTAATGTTGTGTCTTATTTTCTTTATATTTTTCTGCGTATATTTGATAATATTCCTTTATCTGATTCATTCCTGTTTACTATCTTCTATGGCTTTGCGTATTGATCCTTTGGAGAAAATTACTCCAGTGAGGGAGTGTTGGAGGGTGAACATTCACGTAGTCCGACTATGGTATCTTCCAAGTTTCAATAACCCTGAGACCATCAATATCATTGAGATGTGCCGCCTAGGAAAAAAAAAATAAAGGAGATTGGAGCGCAACGAGCAACACGCTGAGTGACGCGCAGGCAGAGAGAAAATCGCATAGAAGAGCAGTATCAATAAAAAATATTAATGAGATAATTTTATTGTATTCTAATTTTATTATATCTTATTAAATTTTTTATATTAAAAAAATGATAAAATCTTGATTATTTTGATATTATTATGTTGAATCATTTTTATCTTATTTTAGGATTTAAAGTAAATTAATTCTATTTTTCTATCGAATATATAAATAAATTTTTTGATGAATTCAATCATATTTTTCTTATGCCTTATAATTTATTAGTGTTATCTAAATATTGATGGTAATTGTTAGATATTAATTATAATTTTTCTAGGGATATATTTTATAATTTGATAATTTATTATTAATTAGGAAAATTTTTATCATATACTTTATTATTATTTTTAGTGTTTCATTGATAGATTTTTTTGTGAGCACGCTGTTTTGCCGCTAAATTTTCATGAGATAAATTATTTGGGTATAATAATTTGATATAGTTAATGTTAAAATTAATCTTGGTGGATTCTGAACCTTAGTCATTTTTCATCTAGTTAAAACCCAATTTTGTTTACTTGTTTTCATTTAATTTGCTATTGGTTATAATTTTATTTGTTTTATTTTATCTTTACATCTTTGATTTCATAATTCTTGTTACTAGATTAGAAAGAATTTTTCAATACTTAAAATTAACTCTAAGTCTCTATGGGATCAACCTCATACATGTTCAATTGCACTTCAGTACGGCTCATGCATTTACAAGTATTTAAAGGAATTTTTTTTTAAAAAAAAGTCACAACACATGCATCTATGTGAAAAAAAATTGATATACAAATTTAAGCCCCTTCTTTTTGAAAGAGAAGTTTATATAATTGCTTACTTTGGTGTTGGTGATAACACTAGGTGCTTCCGAACTATGAGGCATGAATATCGTTTAAATTTTCAATTGAGAACTACTGTAAGGCCATCTGAAAGTGAAGTGATTCCTTTTTATGGTTGTAAGCTGGTTTCATTTGACGAGTTTTTTCATAGTGATGGAGAGTTTCCCTTTTTAGTTGGTAATTGCAAGTTCAATAATTTTATAACATGTTGTTAGTTATATTGTGTCCAATATGGTTTTAATTTTTTTTTTTTGGCAAATGTAATAGGCCTACTAATAGCTATTGGTACTAAAAAGGAATATAACAAAGATGGAAAGAAGACCAAGTTGATAGTCATTGAGTTTGACATTGACAGGTAATGCCCTTTTCTTACCCCTTTTCTGCAATTTAGATACTTGTTGTATCAATTTTGCTCCTTGCATGATATTGAATGTCATTTTGACTACCTAATTAAAGCAATATTCATTACTTATTTTTTCATGCACTAAGTTTTTTAAGTTTTTTGCAATTTATATACTTCATACTTTGATGTTACTGTTTTCTTCCTTGCATGTTTCATATATCTTGAACCAGATTTTTGTAATTCTAATTGCCTATTTAAACCAATGTGCTTGACGTTAAGGCCATGTCCCTTTCTTACTCCTTTTTCTAGAATTTAGATACTTGATGTATTAGTTTTGTTCCTTACATGTTTCATATATCCTTTACCCAATAATGTTTGATTAAGTTGTTTTGTGTTATCTAATTAGTATACTATGGTCTTTTATGATTTTTAATGTAATTTTTTTTCTTATTTTTGAAAAAGTCTTGCTGACTAATTGATATGGCTTATATGATATTGAATGTCATCTTCTACTACCTAATTAAAATAATGTTCATTACTTATTTTTACGTGCATTAATTTTTTTAAGTTTTCTACAATTTATATACTTAATACATTGTTGTTATAGTTTTCTTCCTTGCATGTTTCTTATATCCTTAACCAAGTTTTTGTGATTCTGACTCCCTATTTAAACTATTGATCATTACTTATTTTTATGCGCACTCGTTTTTAAAGTTTTCTACAATATATGTACTTGATACTTTGCTCTATTAGTTTTGTTCCCTGCATATTCTATGTATCGTTTACCAAATAATGTTTGATTAACTGGATTTGTGTTATCTAATCAATATACTATGATCTTTCAGTATTTTTAATGTGATTCTTTTTTTTGTTGGGAAATTTGTGCATAACAAACTGATATAACTTATATGATATTGAATATGATCATGACTGCCTATTTAAATTGATGTTCATTACTTATTTTAGCGGCACTAAGTTTTTTAAGTTTTCTGCAATTTATATACTTGATACTTTGCTGTTAGAGTTTTGTTCCTTGTATGTTTCGTATATCTTGAACTAGATTTTTATTATCTAATTAGTATACTTGATACTTGAACCAGATTTTGTATATTTGATACTAATTTAGATACTTGCTATTATCTTACCCCTTTTCTGTAATTTAGATACTTGTTGTATCAATTTCATTCCTTGCATGTTTCATGTATCTTTTACTCAATAATGTTTGATTAAGTTGATTTGTGTTATCTAATTAGTATATTATAATCTTTTATGATTTTTAATGTGATTTATTTTTCTTATTTTGAAAAATGGCTTGCTTACTAACTGATATGACTAATATGATATTAAATGTCATTCTGACTGTTTAATTAAAACAATGTTCATTACTTATTTTTATGTGCACTAAGTTTTTTAAGTTTTTTGTAATTTATATACTTAATACTTTGTTGTTATAGTTTTCTTCCTTGCATTTTTCTTATATCCTGAACTAGATTTTGTGATTATTACTACCTATTTAAATCAATGTTCATTACTTATTTTTATGTGCACTCAAATAATGTTTTTTGAAGTTTTTACGTAATATATATACTTGATACATTGCTCTATTAGTTTTATTCCCTGCATGTTCCATGTATCTTTTACCAAATAATGTTTGATTAACTGGATTTGTGTTATCAAATTAGTATACTATGATATTTTGGGATTTTTAATGTGATTCTTTTTCTTTTTTTCTTTTTGGGAAATTTGTGCCTAACCAATTGATATGACTTATATGATATTGAATATGATCATGACTGCCAATTTTAACCAATGTTCATTACTTATTTTTAGTTGCACTACATTTTTTAAGTTTTCTGCAATTTATATACTTTTCCCACCTATCACGCGAGTGACCCGGGTTTGCTCCCTGGCAACTGAATTGATTGGTAGTGGCTGGGGTGCCAACCTGGTTGGGATGTCAGTCATTTTTGTGATACTTTTGCATGCCATATTTGTTTATATATATATATATATATACACTTGATACTTTGCTGTTAGAGTTTTGTTCCTTGTATGTTTCGTGTATCCTGAACCAGATTTCTATTAGGTAATTAGTCTTCTAGATACTTGAACCATATTTCATATACTTGATACTGATTTAGATACTTGTTGTTCTGTTATCTTACCTCTTTTCTACAATCTAGATACTTGTTGTATCAGTTTTGTTCCTTGCATGTTTCATGTATCTTTTACCCAATAATGTTTGATTAAATTGATGTGTGTGTTATCTAATTAGTATACTATAATCTTTTATGATTTTTAATGTGATTTATTTTTCTTATTTTGGAAAATGGCTTGCTTATTGACTGATATGACTGATATGATATTGAATGTCATCCTGACTTTCTAATTAAAGCAATGTTCATTACTTATTTTTACATGCATTAAGTTTTTTAAGTTTTCTTCAATTTATATACTTCATACTTTGCTGTTATTATTTTCTTCCTTGCATGTTTCATATAACCTGAACCAGATTTTTGTGGTTTTCACTGCCTATTTAAACCAATGTGCTTGACGTTGACAGGTCATGTCCCTTTCTTATCCCTTTTTGCAATTTAGATACTTGTTGTATAAGTTTTGTTCCTTGCATGTTTCAAATATATCCTTTATCCAATAATGTTTGATTAAGTTATTTTGTGTTATCTAATTAGTGTACTATAATCTTTTATTATTTTTAATGTCATTTTTTTCTTATTTTGGGAAATGCTTTGCTTACTGACTGATATATCTTATATGATATTGAATGTCATTCTGACTGCCTAATTAAAGCAATGTTCATTACTTATTTTTATGTGAACTAAGTTTTCTAAGTTTTTTGCAATTTATATACTTAATGCTTTGCTGTTATAGTTTTCTTCCTTTTCATTTTTCTTATATCCTTAATTAGATTTTTGTGATTCTGACTGCCGATTTAAACCAATTTTCATTACTTATTTTTATGTGCACTCAGTTTTTAAAGTTTTCTGCAATATATATACTTGATACTTTGCTTTATAAGTTTTGTTTCGTGCATGTTTCATGTATCCTTTACCAAATAATGTTTGATTAACTGGATTTGTGTTATCTAATTAGTATACTATGATTTTTTAGGATTTTTAATGTGATTCTTTTTTCTTATTTTGGAAAATGACTTGCTTACTAACTGATATGATTTATATGATATTGAATGTGATCCTGACTTGCTATTTAAACCAATATTCATTACTTATTTTTAGGTGCACTCAGTTTTTAAAGTTTTTTGTAATTTAAATACTTGATAATTTGTTGTTACAATTTTGTTCCTTGCATGTTTCATATTTCTTCAACCAAATATCTGTTATCTAATTAGTATACTTGATACTTATTTTTAGCTGTAGTGTCAAGTTAGAGGTTGCCCTTTTTGGGGATTATGTGGAGGAGGTCAACAATTTTATTGCTAATGATGATATCCATCAACTTGTCATTGTGGTTCAATTCGCAAGAGTGAATGAAGACTTTTAAGGGGTTACTATCCTTTAAATCTTTTACTCTCTGTGGTTAGTGGATATTTTGTATATGTATTTTGTGGTCTTTTTTTATGTTCAAGTTTCTCTAAAAAATTTACTATTCATATTCTTTTAATATGTATATGGTTGTTGTAATTTTTTAATTTGGTTGTAGGCAAGATTGTTCTATAGAATGTCATGTATGGTACTAGATTGTTGTTTAATCCTAACATTCTTGAGGTCATTGAGTTCAAAAATATGTGAATTGTGAGTTCACTGTTTCTGCTCCCTATATATTAGGTTCTCATTATACTAATTAATAGCTTATTTTATTGCTTACTTTCTCATATCAAGCTTATTTTGTTTTATCTTGACTGCGTGTTGCAATTGAAGAAAATTCATAAAACTTTGCGATTATATCTGATGCTCCTTATAACTCCCTTGAGGATGACTTCCTAAAGAGGACTCCTAGGAAGTCCATTCAGAAATTAAAGGAATGTGAAGATGTGTGGTATATGCTTTTATATTTTGTTCTTAATTTTGTTATTCAATATTCAATAATCACTTTTATCACTTTCAATTAATTTATTCATATTAATTATAATTGTAAGATGGTTTATACATAGTTTTTGGAATTGTGAAGTGTGTTAATAATGACCCAGATTGGTGATATGCTGCATGTAAATGCCACAAAGTTGTCACCCTAGACTCTAGGATGTACTACTATGAACGCTGGTTTTGCCTTGTTGTCAATGTTGTTCCTAGGTTATTTTTTTATTTTCTATTTAAATTTAAATGCATTGTTGATTGGTGAATGGAGTTATTTTTTAATGTTCTTTTTTATATTTAATTAGATATAGAATCAAGCTTATAGTCCCCGATGAAGTTGACAGTGCTACATTTGTGGTGTGGGATCATGATGGTTGTATCCTCCTGAAAAAGTCACGTTTTGATTTGCTCAAATGTATTTAGATGGTATATAATTTTTTCTGTGAATTTTAAGTATGTTTTTGTGTTCATGTTTGTCAACAAATGATTTCTGACATTTTGCTCTACAAATAGAGGGGAGGTATCCTCCTGAATTTGAGAAATTATTGATCAAGAAATCATTCCTTTTTAAAGTTGAGGTGAAGAATAGTTAGCAGAAATTTTGAACAATCTTTCAAAGTTACAAAGATCTGTTTTGATCCTTCCGTTATATTCAAATTTAGAGATAATGAATCTGTTGTTTTTCCTACTTAGATCTGCTAATTATTCATGTTCCCTTATTTTGTTTGTATTTTGCATTTAGCTTATTAAATTTATTTTCAAATATAATAAATTGGAATTTTAGTTGTTTTTTTCTTTTTGCCTTTGATTTTGTTTTCAACATCCCTTTCAATCTGATGTTCCTTATTACACACTTGTCAATGACTTCCTCAACATGACTCCTAGCAAGTCAATTGAGCAGCTAAAAGACTTCAAAGATGTGAGTATTTTCTTTATTATTTTTGTTTAATATAATTACAAAATATTTCTATCATGATTGTAAATCTTGGATTATAATTTGAGTGTTTATATTCATGTTAATTATAGGATGGATTTTACATAGTCTTTACTACTGTAAAGGGTATCAATAATGGTTCAACTTGGTGGTATGCTTTGTGTGCATGTAATGAAGCGGTCAAGATCTGAATGTATTGTGAAGGTTGTCAGTGTCATGTGGTGAATGTAATTCCTATGTCAGCTCATTATGTTTGTATTTAAATTCATAATTGCTTGCTGAATTGTGTTCTAATCTTATTTCTATATACTTACTCACATATAAAATCAACCTAAGGGTGATGGAAAACATCGATAGTGCTAAATTTCAAATGTCCAATCGTGATGCATGTTTTATTTTGAAAAAATATGTTCTCATTTGCTTGAATGCATTCCGAAGGTAAGTATTTGTTTTATTCAATTTAATTATAGTAATATGTGTATATGTTTGTTACAAATTCTTTTATGAGATTTTGTTATTTTGAATTTAATATTCGATGAAGTACTAGAAGTTGATGTGAAGCTTTATTAACAATTTTTATTATCTTTTTTTTTTTATATACTAAACATTACTTCTCATTATTAGATATAATTAAATATAGTTGATTATAATTAAATAATTAAACATTACTTTTATATCAAATTACAAATAATTAAATAATTAGTTATGTTACAAAATTTATTTTAATAATATACATGTTTATATATACACACGCGCGCGCATTGAAGTCTTTGTGGAATGTGTTGCCATTTAGGCATTGCTTCAAGGAAGTTTCTGAAATTGTGTCGCCTTAGATTGCTTATACTCAGAGATGTGGAATTTTCAGGAAACCTCTATTGCTTTTCTAACAAATTACAATATCTTAAGTGGTAGGCATATCCTTTCACGTGTTTGCTATCAAGTTTTCAACCTCATAAACTTGTTCAACTAATCCTGCCTTACAGAAGCATCAAACAATTATGGGAAGGCATAAAGGTACACTAAATGCCCATTTTCTATCTATTGTTTCAAGTTAAATAAACAGACTATAAAAAAGAAAATTTACTAATGTTCTTTCCCCTCTCTTTGAAGATAAACGAAATAAATAAAATAAAGTGTAGTGAATAATTTTGTGTGCTCTTCTTTGCCCTTCATAGTTTATGCCCAAGTTGAAAATTATGGATCTCCATCATTCAAAAAATCTTATGAAGACGCCAGCTTTTAGCGGGATTGCAAATCTTGAATGGCTAAATCTCGAAGAATGCGCAAAATTAGTACACGTTGATCCATCAATTGGCCTTTTGGGAAAGCTTACTTCATTGAAATTGAAAAACTGCAAAAATCTAATCAGCATATTCCCAACAAAATATTTTGTCTCAGTTCTCTTGAAATCCTACATCTTTATGGCTGCTCAAAATTATTTAATAACCAAGTGATAGATAGAGCAACGAATGCTAAGCATTTGAAGATGCTAGATATAATTGAAACTGCTATGCATTGCCAATCAATATCTTCCATTTGCAAAAGGCTTATGAATGCTTTTCATTTCATCTATCCTAGAAATCATAAGGATTCAAATGGTTTGTTGTTGCCTTCTTTGCTGTTTCCCTTGTTTGCGTGATCTTGATCTAAGTTTCTGCAATCTAAGTCAAGTCCCTGATGCTATTGGATGGTTACATTGTTTAGAAAAACTAAATTTAAGAGAAAATAATTTTGTTAGACTACCTTCTAGTATCAAGGAGCTTTCCAAGCAGTTGAAATCTTGTCCTGAGTTCCCATCAAGTACTGTCTTGCCAGCAGTAATGAGAAGTCCAGTAGGATTATATATTTTCAACTTTCCGAAATATTGGGTAAGATGGAATGCTGCAATAGCATTGCTTTTTCATGGATGATACAAGTCATTCAGGTGAGCACTCCTTCCTTCCTTCCCCACTTCTCTTTGTCTAAGGAAAAGTGTTTTAAGGAAAATTTCTCAAACAATGTCACTTTTGTATTTTCTTGGATTTAATTTAATCCATTTCTGTTAACCCTAATCAACTTATGCTTGAAGCCACTTTGGATGGACAAAGTGGAGGCTGCTACGTGGATTATACTATGACGTACGTGCTTACAGAAAAATACTGTGTAGTTACTATTATGCCCATTTATCGGTTATGGTTTTATCTTTTTTTATTTTTACTAGATTAGCACACATACATGCATGTACACGTCATGTGCAATGCTTGGAATAAATAAAAAATTATACAATGAATAAAATAATAAGTAAAAAATCTACTTAACATGAATATAAAAAAAAGATAGAATTGTTGCAAATTTAAAATTATTTTATAATTTATTGTTATATAATATTTGAAGTATTCTTCCTTAATTGGATCATACATATGTTGTCGTTTTAGCGTTTTAAGTCATGTGGTAACATATTTTTGTAGTATTTCACTACTGATATCTCTCTTTATATATTATGTAGATTAAGATTTTAAAAATTTAAATAATATAATAAGATATCAATGAATTCTTTATATAAGAAAATAGTAACGAACATTTGAATTTTGAGTTTTTTAATAAATTAAAAATTAAAATTATGTAATAAGATAATGAGTTATTTTTGTAAATAAGATATTAATGAAAATTTAAATTTTAAATTGTTTGTAATGAGAGAGTAATATTAATTAGAGTTTTAATTTTTTTTGTAATAATTTATTTTTCATAACACATGGCATAAGAAAATTATGACATATGTCAAAACTATAATGAAATATTAGTGTCACAAGTTAGAGGAGTCATTTTCAAATAATTGTCTTCTATATTAAAATACTTTTCTTTTATGATTTAAAAAATTAAAAATAATTATTTGGTATATTAAAAATCTCTATCGGCCATCTAATTACTCGAGTAGTTAAAAGGGATAAAAATTTATAAATAATTATAAATTCAAATAACATTAACACTTTCCTTTAGTATAAAAAATATTCTGCCCGTATCATTTACAAATCTTATTGAATGGTTAAGCTTTTAACTGCTCTCAATTCACACTTTGTAGCACACTATTCAAGCATACTTACATACATAAAAACATGATAAGATAAGACTAAAATATTCTCAGTCTTAAAATAATTCACATTTTCTTTTGATTTATCTTTAATTTGATAATAATAAAATTTAAATTCAAATTACATTCATAGTAAGCCAGAGATCACACTTAGGAGAGTTTTTTACATTTTCTTTTAATTCTCTTTAATAGAATAATAATAAAATTTAAATTCAAATAACATTAATGATACAACCTAAATTAATAATCACTTGGTAGAAATTCACAAATATTGTTCTCTTTTTATATATATTATATTAATTTTTCTTTCTCTTGTAATTTCGGTTAAACCCTCTAAAATGGGGAGGTTGTCTAGCTATTACAATTAATCAAAGAAATACAAAAGTTCTCTTTCTCTCTCAAATTTTGGCTATTGATCATTACAAGGTTTTCTCCACTAACTTTTTTTAAGCTTGATTTATCTCCATGTAGAATTGCCTTAGAATTCCATTTTCCCTAAAACACGTGGTACAACATTCAGAGTGTGGGTGGATGGATGGATCAATAAGCGTAGATCCATCTTCCGTTATGCATGACAATAACTGGATTGGTGTTGCTTACTGTGCAGCATTTGTTGCACATAATGATCCAACTGATTTGTTATATCTTGAAAGATATAAAGCCGAATTTGAGTGTGGCTTTTACAAGATGCCCAGGGGTTGTCTTTATGACAAAGATCTGATTACGGTTCTAACGGATCACCTCTGGCTACTCTATTTCACTCGGGAAGAATTCATTCCGTAATGTGCATAATAAAGATGTACACCTCTCATTATTCAATTTGCGCTTTTAAGGTAATGTGTCGGAGCCAAAGCCACTCCTACCACCATCATGCATTTTGCTGTGAGGGATTCGATTTCTTCGTTGGTGTCATCCAGCTTTTGAAATAGATTGATAACTGGAGTGTGAATGGCTGATCTTTATAAGGGTAGCTGCTATGCCCTACCATTTTTTTTTTTTTTTAACATTATGATTAACCTTTTAAATTGTTTCATATTATGAGAAGGTGGTAGAGAGCTTTGTAATTTTAGCTGCCTTTGGTTTGTTATTTTTTAATCAACTTGTTTCATGAGCCTCACTTAATTCCTTTTTTATAACCAAATTAATTATTTTTAATTAGTTATTTTTTATTTTTTTCTTAATTGTTTCTATATTATATTTTTGAAATCTAGTGATTGTATCTCTAGTTAAATGAACACTACTAACTCTGAGTCTGTTTCATATGTATATTTAGTTTTTGATTTGTAGAAGCTTATTGCTTCACATGTATCACAAGTCTCTGGTATTTATATATAGATCTTTATTTTATTACTAACATGATGATTCAATAAAAATAATGCTCCTTAATGTAAATTAGACGAATAATGCTGTTTCACACGAAAATATTTTCGTGAAACATCACAAGAATGCAAAGGCTGCATTGCAAAGGTTGCGTTTTATTGCCTCTCCCAGATGCCAATATCACGTGAATAGTTTAAATCCCATTAATTAACACGTTCGTGTATTGACTCACAAAAATGATTTCGTGAGAAATAGCAATGCCCTATAGACTTATGTCTCGTTTGGTACACATGATAGTATAATATAAGATAAAATGATAGAATAATATAAAATATGATAGTATAATTAATAGGAGAAGACATAATCTTATCTTTTGTTTGATAACAAAAAAATAAATTAACTGATTATATAATATATTTTTTTAAGACCAAAATATCATTTAACATAAAAGTCAAAATAATTTAAAAAAAAAACTTTCTACAACTCTGCAACTGAAACGAGCACATTATCCTTAAGGACAGAAGGGTCTCGAGAGCAAAGACTAGTGTGTGTACAAGTACTACTACGTCTGGACCATCACCCATTCCATTGGAAGCAACAACATCACTTGTTATAGACCCACTATCTAAAGTCTCAGGTTCCATATAAAACTGAGCACAGTAATGTAGCCAAATGGGCATAATAAGCAAATGATTGGATGTGGCATAAGTGTAGCACAAGTTTAAGGCTAAGGCTCTTAAAAACTTGGAGAATCATGTTTAATCTTTCTGGGCGGAGGAGGAAGGGTGGGGTGGTGGTGGCGGCGGTGGTGGTGGGGTAGGGGTGGTGGTGGTGAGATGGAGGTAAGGGTGATGGTGTTGGTGTTGAGGACAAAGAGAGATGAATGATAAAAATAAATTTAAAAATAAGATAGGAATAGAAATCTTATCAAGTCTTATCATATATTATAAGAGAAAATAAAATTATCAACTTAGAATAAAATAAAATGATTTTACTTGATTTTATTATATTATTAAGTGAATGTACTAAACATTAAATAAAATTTGATAATATTAATTTATAATATTATATCTTTTTTATACTATACATCAAACATAACCTTAACGGATTCTAAAATTATGCTTGGGTCTTTATGCGATTTGTAATTAATGATCCTTTACCTAATTGTTTTGTTTTTTCAGCCCGTTACTTGCTCTTTCAATTTTTTTGGTCAAGTTATGCCACTCTGAGTGTTTATATATCAGATGCCCTCATGGGGCTTTATGCTGCATCAATAATATTTTACCTTCCAGTTTGCATAAAGAAATAAATTTTCATCTCATCAGTAAGTGGCCTCATAAACTTTTATGTCAAACCTAATTAATAATATCAATTGTTAAATAATTTGTGAAAGAAGTATATATTTAAATTAATAAAAGAAAATACAGCAATGTCATGACAAGAATGATAAGACTTTCTCTCCTATAAATTTATATGTAAAGTAAATAAGTAAATATATATTTATTTTTAAATTATTTAATGAGTTAAGATAATACAATACACTTTAAATTAAATGTGCAATACACTTTTACTTAATTATTTTAACGGCAAGTTCATTTTAAAATGAATTTTTTTAATTAAATATTTCAGAGCCCAATTAATAAACTATCTTAGATTCTTCTTCTTGTATTGTCTTGTCTTGCATATATGTTTCTTTATGATTTGGACAGTTTAGAGCATGACTTCAATTATTGAATGACAAAATGTGATAGGGATTCTACTATACGCATATTAAATATCAATATCATTGGAATTTTCTTATGTAAAAATCACTTGATTTCCGAACAGCGTTTGCATCATCACATGTAGATGAATTAATTTCAAATATAATATATCATTATATTATTCTATATTATTATTAAATTTGAAACTAATTCATCTATATGATGCAACAAAAAATACTAGCTCACCAGATTGATCTGCACAAATAAATTTCAACATGTTCGTTACACTGACTTGCATCTTAAGGTGATTGAAATGTAGCACGCGCGTCAACATACTTCATGACCAAATTAACCATGATGAGATATCCTTTGTGTGAAGAAGTTCCGGATTATGTTTTTTATAGAAATCTTGGCGTGGGGCAAGAGAGTCTCATAACTGCTATTGAGTATGTAATTCAGCTAAGTTAACATCATACCAATAGCTGCCTTGTATGGTGCATTATTTTTGTATGAACAATTTGCAATTCATTGGATACGTAGGTTGCCAATGTTAAATCTTTGTCTATATATGTATTCTATATTCACAAGAAAGATAAGTCGACATCTGTGTAATACAGTAATACTTCTCTTATAAGGGAAGGGACCATTATTAAAGACAGATTCTGTATATACTTTATTGGGTTTCAAATGGATATATACAGTGGGGATAGCTTACTTTCATTCTAAGATTAATAATTTTTACATTTTATTTTAAACTAAAAACCTATTTTCCTGTTATTGAAACAACTTTAAATAATGGGTATTTGTGTAATTTTATCTGTATAATTTAATTATTATTGTTATTTTGAATTTTTCTCTCACCTAAAGGACATTTTCTCTCTTCAATTTCTCTCACGTGCGCTCTTTTCTCTCCACTGGGGCTGGGGCTGTTTCCTGCGCCTTCTTTCCTTATTTTGTTTGCTTTGTTTCATTCTCGATTAACAAATTCGCACGCGTTTGACTGATGAACGACTTTAAAAACTGAAGTTACATAAAATCTAACACCACTAAAGATTAAGATTATGTTGAGGCGTGATTTATTACGATTGGATTTGTTAGAAACGTGTTTGATATTAGATTTGTTATTATGAAAGATTATGGTTGATTTTAATAATTATAATTTATTATTATTTTTTAATTTTTTTGTATAAATAAAATTAATATTTTTAAATTTATTTATTCAAAAATATAAATAAATATATTAATATTTAGTTTTTTATTTTTATTTTTAATTTGAAATCAAAAAATTTAAGTTTTCAATTCAATCTTAAATTTCAAATTTTAGATTTTCTCTTACATTTTAGATTTCAGGCTATTAAATTTTAGACTTTTGTCAGATTTTACAAATGGTTTAAGATCTGTCAATACTCAAAAAAATAAACATTAATATTTTTATATTCATTAATTTAAAAATATACACAATTTTATTAATATTTATTTTTAATTATATTTCTAATTAAATTTATAATTCACTATTAAAAATGGATATGAACTTGTTAATTTTAAATTTTATATATGCTTTTTGGCTCTGAGCCATCAAATAAGAGTTCAGTACATACTAACTCAAGTGTTGATCATGCTCCCATCAGTTTCTTGGTGTCTTATTTTGAAGAAACCAAGAAACTGGGTTTTACAAGTTGCACAGGAAGCACCAACAACTGTGAATCGAGGCAACCAAGATCCAGATTCCAGGAAACAACCCCAGAATAAACAGTCTCTCATGTTATTGCCATAGAACCAGCCACCGAACAACCAAAAGAAGAAACCACCAAACAACCAAAAGAGGCTGCAACATAACATCTGGTTAGCACAACGCGTGAGAGAGGAATAGAAGAGAGAGAAAAAGTAAAAATAGTCATTAAATTGGATAAAATAAAATTACACAAACAATGATATTCTTATCACATATAATGTAAATATTTTTTTAATATTTATTTTTAATAAAAGATCTATTTATACTAAATATAAGTATTAAGATTTATACTAAATTTTTTATCATTAAATTTATTTTAATTTAACGATTCTAAATAATCTAATTAAATAATAAAAAAATAACAAATACTGAAATAAAATAAAAAAAAGAATAATAAAATATGATATATTAATAAAGAAAAAAATGAATTATTAAGTTTACTTATTAATTTAAAAAATAATTTTTATTAAAAAATGTAAAAGTTAATCATAAAAAAACTACTATTATTTTTTAATTATTTAGTCTTTATGGATTATAATTTCAAAAACTACTATACTAATTTTTTTAAGTTAAAAATTAATATAATCAATGCTAACAATTTTAGGAATTAAAATGAGATGAGAGTTCACCTATTTTTTTCTTGTTTTTTTTTAACAAAATTTTGCTGTACCTAAACCATTAATCTCATTGAAATTTTTATGACAAATTTGACACAAAACCAAAAACCAATGGTTGTTAATTTGTTGGTGATCTAAGAGACTACGAAAGCGTAGTATATATTATAAGTGTTAAAAAGATAAAGGATTAAATATGTTTTTACAATAACTTCAAATTTTTTAAAGTAGTTTTCATAAGTTTTATTTCTTATCAATCTCATTTTTCTGTTATTATGTCACTTAAGAATAGATATTATCTTATTTCGTAAATCTTATTTCACCATTCTAAACACAATTAATATGATATAGAGTCAGTAGGATGCAACACTGCGTGATATTGAAACCAAAATAAAAGAAGATCACAATCCACAAAAATATATTTAAACATATTTTTGGACAACACATTAATAGAAGGACGAAATTGGAAGAAAATTAAATTTATAAGGATTACTTTAAAAAATTTAAAATTATACTTTATTGGTGTCAAATAATTATACAATATTTATTTTTTATTCATTTATAATATTTACAATGTTCAACCTTTTAGATATTTGTATAAAAAAAATTTAATGAATTTATATGATAAGTGTTAAATGTCGTTAATTAATTTTTCATGATAAATACATTAAAAATTATATTTTTTAATAATATTATATTCTCTCTATACGTATTTAATTTTTCATTAAAATTATATTTTTTAATAAAATGTGATATTATGGTATAACTTTCATATTTTTTAATAAAAATTATTTTTAAAATTAATAAGTTGATTTGATAATTGAATTTTTTTTCTTTATTAATATATCACATTTTATTATTCTCTTTATTTAATGTCAATATTTATTATTCTTTTCTCATCATTTAATTAGATGATTTTAACCATTAGATTAAAATAAATTTAATAGTAAGAGATTTGATGTAAATTACATCCAATCTCTTACTATTAAATTTATTTTAATTTAACGGTTCAAAATAACTTAATTAAATAAAAAAAGAGAAAACAATCTCTCATATTAATAAGGAGAAAGAATTATTAAATATAATTTTAATGAAGAAATAAATGTTAATTATTAAGTCTTTTTCATGGACCACTTTACAATAATAAACTTCTTTCCAACTTACCTCCTCACCAGGTTACGGGTCAAGAATCACTGTTGTTGATCAATTTTCCATGATATCGAATGGCTAAAACAACATGCAGCATATTAAACGTCCCCCAGTGCATTGTAGCATGGATGCATGTATTCACTTCTTCAAACTTGAGAGAAAGGATTCTTCACTCTATATATACAACGAAAAATCACCACTCGGGACAATGGAATTGTACTGATCAACTGGCTTTGCCTCTTGTCTACGATCTTGCATCTTCTTTTTATCAGATTTCAGCTCATATCCCTTTTGAACGAGCTACCCAACTGAGAAGACTTTGACTTGAACAAACTTGAAGAACATCTTCGATAAGCTTTAAAGTACCGCTCTTGGTTTGCATTAAAATATCACCTTTTCCTTCAATATTCTCGACCTTTCCATCTCAAAGCTTCACCTTAAACTTGAATTTTTTAACTATGTAGACAAGGTTATCCTTGATTCCAGTTATATAACTATGATAACCACTATCAACATACCACGTATCTTCTTATGTGGAGTTACAAATGTAGAAGACTTGCTCCAAAGTGTCTTCTTTTACTTTTGACAATCTATCACCTTGTGGTTTGATGTTTCGCAGTAAGTGCATTGTCTAAACCAGTAATGATTATTGTCCTGATTATCTTTCTTGCAAATGGAGCATCAAGGGATGGTGTGTGTGCCTATATATGTATATATATATATATACACTTCTCTGTTGTAACATAAACATCCTGAAACACACCCTTCTGAAGAGAATTCATGATGGATATTTAAGATTGGACTATCCACAACCAGAAACGGATACAAAGAAGTGTATTTGGTTTAGCATATTTTAGAATCATAAAAGCTTTTTCTCAAAATGTTCAAGTGAGAACTTCTAGCTGAAAAGGTTTTTCGAGTGCAAAGTAAACTATTTAAACACTTATACCTCTTCCGGCTCCAAGGAAAGAAGATAAGCAATTAAGCCAACCATGGGTATATATCTAAGATACTTCACTAAAACAACCTTGCTTTCCTGAACATTCTGGAGATTGTCACCAATCAACCAAGGCTGGAAAATCATGTAAAGACATATATCCCATATGAAGGCATAGGCCAGCCTTTCTGATCCTAGGTAACCGACCAAGAATTCCCATCTGTCTTCTATGCCCCCAAAATTTGCATCTGTTCGACCAAATAGAGCCCACAACAGAGATATAAGACATGCACTCCCACCAATCAGTCCAACAAATGGGGCACCGTTTGTCATCACAGAACCCAATTGCGAACGTTTGCTTGGAACACTCTCATCATCAGCATCATTCAATCGGATAGCCATATATGGGATCAAAAATGCTGGCATCATAAACAATAGTTATGATACGTAAAGCAATTACATCATACATAAAGGAAAAATAAGTTGAGATTAAAACATACATGGACATCTTTAATATACTTATAAATTACAGTAACCTTCTTCAACTGAGAGTTCCTTTTTTAATTTCTTATTTTAATTCCAAAAGATTAAGAAATCTTAAATTTGTCCATCATTACTGACATGGAAATCCTTTTCCAAATAGGCACACTAGCCATGAATGGTGATAGAAAGAGTAGCAGCAGTTACATCCAGTAGGAGAAGGCTAGTGGATAGGTGGAAGTAATCCAGAAGCAATCAAAGAGAGAAGTAGTGGGTCTGTGGGTGGGTGAGCTGTTTTAGCCTATGAAACATCAGCGAGAATCTAAGTAACCACGGATCAAATGCCAGAGCTGACATTTAATTGTTGATCACTTGAGTAGGACGGCAATCACACTTTTTGATCAGGTGAAAAATATTAAACCAAGCGTTCAAATTTTGGCTTTGAAGAAACTCAATCCTGTCAGCTAATTAAAATAAAGAGCATTGCTTTCTTCAGAATATGAAACATGGATGATTGCAAAGCAATTTAATTATATATCGAAATAATCCAGGAAAAAATGGAGTAATATACTCCATTCAGAGAGAGAATATGCTTGCAGTGCTTATCTGTTTTTGCTCTGAAAGATTAAAATGGATACTGAGGCTGGACTAGTCACCAGTCACCACTCTTTCTAATATAGGCAAATTATTAGCTAGAAAAGCTGTGGTTGTGAATGGAGATCAAGGTAATGAAAAGAAATGTCATGCAAAGAGTTCAATGAAACATACTGTTCGTCAGGAACATTTGCAGGCCCCAGAGTACATCTAGAGACCCCTTGTATCTATCTCTCTTACGATCTGTGAACAGCAAAGGGGCAAACATGAATGTCCACCCAATCACAAAGTTGAATAGTCCTTCAGACATCTGAAGCAAGAAAATTGTCCAACATCAGGGAGACTTTCCAATCAAATGGTGTAATTTGGTGCCAATAATACTTACTTTGTGCAATGATACTTACAGGATGAAGAACTGGAGCCTCAATCAGACGAATGCCAACTACTCTGCCAAAATGGTCAGTGCAGAAATCATTAAAGAGAAACGATAACCTAAATATAAATTATTTTTTTAACCGCAAAGACAGTATATATTCCCCATAAGTCTTTAAAAAAAAAAGCAGATCAAATTTCAGTTCTGTCAGACTCTGAACATAATAGCTGACTTGAAGTTCCACATGTTGCTTTTGTACTAAATAATCTCACACATTAAGGAAGAATGTAGCCAAATCATATATTTGTAATCAACATGAACACCAATACTTTGCAATCATGGATAAGATACCAGTAAGATTTTTTTGTTTCAGAAACCAGAAACAAAACAGGAGAATATATGCACATAAACCTTCACAGAAGTAATTAACAGTCACTTCTGCATGAACCTATAAACAGAATAAGATTGTATACAATACTTTTCTGGTAAAGAATATGACATATCATGAAGGATTCACTCAAATTCATCCAAATAGGATCAATTTCCATAAGAGCATATATTCATAAGCCTGTTGTGAGTCATGGCATCAGGAATTGTCCATATTACATGCCAATATAAAGGTTTGGCAATGTCAACTTTTCATATATACACGGAGGAAAGGAACGAAAGAGAATAAATCCTATCAAACAAACTGAGGACACATTGCTATAGCAAGCTTCCCCTCTCCAAATGTCCCCCAATAGAAAGGATGACACAAAGGGAAGAGACCCCTTTCAATAATCAGTAAAGGAATTTTAAAAATTATGAAAATATTTTCGTGATTATCTCAAATTCACAAACTGATAAGCAGAAAAAAGCACAATGTCTCCACTTCATTAAACACAGTGACTAAAAACCAGTCAATATATAAGTATAATGGAAGAAAAGGTAAAAATAAAGAGAACATTAGTTATACTTATATGACAATGGAATGCTCATAAATTCATCTAAAGTTACAAGAACATCGATGAAGAAAGCAATAGCAAACAACTCATTCATCATTTATTAAGTGTAATCAGCAATAGGTGAACGTACCAAAGTTCATGAAAGGCAAGATGAAAAAGAAATTGAGAGAAAGACCCACAAGAGAGTTAATTGTGTCAGAACTGATGGCCCATACAGGATCTCCCTGTTACAATACAAGTAAAATTTCAGATTTGAAGTCAAATCAATCTCACTGGCATAATATATTTAAAAAATATATATATCATGTGCAAAGCAACAATTCAAAACCTTCCAGATTGCCAAAGCAAAGTAAGAAAGGAGGAAATTTTGTCAACAAAGCAATATAAGTAAACTTTCTATACAATTATTTGTATAGACACAAAGCCACACAACACCAACAGATTACTTTCTTTCAATGCTAATGATAATACTATAAATACTATTAATGAGACAGTAGTTAATAACTGGGTTTTGGCGCTGCCTTTATACATCAAAAGTTAAGATGGAAATCCCACAAGAGGGAAGCACATCAAAGCCTTCTTTTTTAAACGCTACCCTAGTGGATCCAAGCTTTTTTTACCCCCCAAAAACTTGATTTTTGACAAAACACAATAGTCTCGCTTGATCCATGCAGGCAACCCCACCTTGCAAGAAAAGACTTTTATCATTGTTGTTGTTGTTGCTATTAACCATTAAAGTTTTCTTTTGTATCTTAAAAGTGTCACTAGGATAGGCAAACTTCAACGTTCTGCCCTGCCATATTAAGCTAAAAAGCATCAGTGCATCAAGTGCTCTTATAAAATAAATAAATAAATAAATCCTTAAACATCCAGCAGATGCAATGATGGAAAAATTGTGACTCCAAAAACACTACATATGTATGATGATGAGCTTTAAAGTGTTCTAGTTGCCAAATTAACAAGTCATCATCAGACCAAGCATGGTAACCAGTACCATTTCATTGTTCACGTAAATGAGTCCAAAAATTCGAAAGTGCAAATCATTTTAGAGTTACTTAATAAAGACGTTCATTCCAGGTAGCACACCTAACTGTTGGGGTCCAGCCCATAATTTTTTTTTCTATTTGAAAAATTTCGGAACCACATGCTTTGTGGTGCTTTGTGAACCACACATTTTGTGGTGCATTGTAAGCCACACATTTTGTGGTGCTCTCTCAACCACACATTTCAATGGGAGCTTGGCTATAAATAACCTTGAAACAAGACTTTAAAGGCATCAAAGAGGCATCGAAGAGGCAATTCCAGAGAGAAAAAACAAGTTCTTTGAATGCAGAGTATTTTCTCTGAGTGAGAAATAGAGAGTTTGAGTAATTTCTATTAGTTTGTGAGTGTGGGTATACACTAGAAAATATTGAGTTTCATCTCTAAGGATCTCATTGAGTGACACTATAATTTTTATATCACTTGAAAGAAAATAGAGTGTGTGTGAGGATACTTGTTTTATTATAGTGAAATATTTCTCAGAATTTGTCCGTGATTTTTTCCTCAAACATTGGAAGGTTTTCTACGTTAAAATTGGTGTCTCTTGAATTTATTCTTTTTACTAATAATTTCATTGTTCGTATTTATTACATGGTGGTAAAAAGTGATCCTAAGAAACATCCGCTGCGTATCAAACCTCTGATCAATTTTTTCCAACACTAACAAGACACAAAGATAACACCCAGCACAAAAAGAGTAATGTGAGATTCCAACTTAAAACTAATTAACATCAAGTAGAATAACTGCACAAATAAACCACACTCAAAAGATTAAGACAGATGATGCGGGACTCTTAGCACCCCCTCCATGTATGTTTGGATAGAACAGGCAAGTATAGCAAAGTAGACAATGAAGAATGGATCTTGGCTTTAATACCATGTAAAATTTTAACTTAAAACTAATTAATATTAAGTAAAGTGTCTTAATAGATATATAAACCGCACTAAAAAAATTGAAGTAAAGACTATTATCAACAGCAGGTAGGGTAGGTGCAAAAATTAAAAAAGGGCACCTACAGGTGCATAAGGAAGAAGGAAGAGCCACAAAATGTAGACACCCTCTGCAACCCACAACGCTATTTGAAGCACTCTCCTTAAATTGTCATCTCCCTCTTCCACCGAGGAGGACGTGGCTAAAGCCGTGGGTTTGCGGCGAGCCCCGTAGCACAAAAGGATCCTCGAATTGGCGTGGTTATGTTTGGGAACGAGTGGTTTTGGAGAGCACCGATGGGTGGAGCTGAAAGCGTTGTGAACCATTTGTGGCTTGTGCAATTGGGGAAGGTAGAGTGAAGATTTTGGGGCCAATGGTTTGGAAGAAAGGAAGGAGCAGAGAAATGTTGGTGACGACGTCGTTGTGGTCATCGTCGTCGTCAATGCTTCAGCCTTCAGAGAAGCTTGAGCATTGAGTGGTTCAGTTCAGTCAGAATTCAGAGATTGATTGTGTGAAAGAGAATGCCACAGCTCACGGGAATGAATCGTCTCAGCCGTGGGACTGTCTATTTAAGATGATTGTGATTATCTCTTAACTTTATTTATCTCCTTATTCGTATGACAAAGTGTGTGTTTGGATTACAGTTGGTAAACTCAAGTTTAGTTGAAAGTGTATTTGTAAATTTAAGTTTGGTTAAAAGTAAGTTTGTAGTAACGTAATTTATGTTTGAAAACTTTTGTTTAAAAAGTGAGTTTGATCAAATTTTTACAGAATAACTTCAACACAAAAGCAAGAAAATCTTGCTTTTGTGTGAATCCGTTGAAGCCAAAAGTCATTGATGCAATTGTAATTTACAATTGCCAAACGAAAAGGTGCTTTGTTCGAGGTAAAGCAAACGTGTGTTTGAAGATTGCAATTGCAATTCAAACATGCTAAAAGTTATCAGAAAAATATACATGAGATTAATGTTTCGGATCTATTTAACTGTAAATCGGTTATATTTCAGTTCTAATTCTTTAAAAAAATTGGATAAAGAGTTAAAATATTTAAAAACAAATATAAATTAATAAATTAATCAATTGAATAGATGGATTTTTAATTTAAATTTTTAATTAATTTTTATAAAAAATAAATAAAAAAATTATAGATTAATAATTTACTTTAATCCCCGAAATGATGTATATTTATCATATTTGTTTCTAAGTTTAAAAAATTGACAATTTAATTCATGAAACCTTAAAATATCGGTAAGTTAATTTTCACATTAGTTGTCATCAATTAAATTTGATGAAGATATATGCGTGACACGTTAAGTGTCAACTTTAATGTTGATGTAACTCTTAACTTTAAAACGACGTCGTTTTGAACTAACTTTCACTGTTAATAATTTCACTTTAGTCCCTCACTTTAGCCTTTTTTTTTTCATTGTTAATGGTTTCACTTTCAGGAGAAGAAGATGAAAATGAAGTGATTTCTGAAAGTTTTGCATTTGTTAAAAGGGGAAGCACCACATGAACTAAGCATCCCCAAAATTTGATTCTGAAGTTGAAATCCTTAATAAGAAGGTCACCAAACAAATAATTAAGAAAGGTCATGGCTAGAAACCTTCCAAATATTCAACCTACTTATGTAAGTACCACACTTAATCATATTTTGATTGCTATTAGTTTGAAATCCAATGTTGTCATAATAGTTCATTTCTGGAACTGTGATGTCCAATCATATTGTAGTCAACATCTGCTAAGTTAGACTTGAATGCAACTCCCACCCCCACCCAAAAGAAAAAAAAATCTTTTTGCTGTGTGCATTGCTCTACTAGACTTGTTATTTGATTTTGATGGATTTGCTCTCCAACAGAGAAGAAAGAAATGACTGATTTGGGCATTTGGTATGGCAAGCATGAAAGCTAGTGAGCATGCATTGCTACGCATAGGCTGGGAATTAGGATATGCAAAATTCTTATTTTGGGAATTTAGGGTTTGGGAATCTTATGACGTTGAAATGGGAGGGGGAATGAAAATTTTTCCTCCACCTCCAATGCAACACTGTTTTGGGGTTAGGAAAAGTTGATCTTTAGAAATTTTGGTCTAAAACGACGTCGTTTTAAGTTGAGAACTTTGTTTTTTCATGCACAATTGAAATTACGTCATTTTGAATTAAACAGAAAGTTACATCAGCGTCCAAATTGATACTTAATGTATCACATATGCGTCTCTATCAAATTTAACTGATGGCAACTGACGCGGAGATTAATGTGATTAACGTTTTGAAATTTTAGGATTAAGTTATTAATTTTTTAAAATCAAGGATGAATATGATCGGTGCATGCAATTTCAAAAACTAAAGTGAAAATTTACTCAAAATAATATGATTATAATATTAACAGTTTAACCATCTATTAAATCAATTGACTTGATTAAATCATAAATCACTTATTTCACTGGTTCAATTTGTTTAACCATTTTATAAAACATTAAATGAGAAGATCTACTCCCCACATCACACTATCATAATTTTAAGTTTAAAAAAGACAAGGGTAAATTCGACATCAGATCTCGATATATTAAAAACAAAATTAATTTACATTGTTTAACTAGACATTTATAGTGATTCTATAATTTATTTGTTTAAATTAAATTATATTAATTGTTACTCTAGAATGAGGGAGGATCAACTTACACCAGTGTAAAGTTTTTTTTTTTACTTACACTCATTTTCAATCATTAGATCTACTTTTATCTAATGGTTATTTTTAATGAAATAATCTCAACTATTAGATGAAAGTGGATCTAACGGTTAAAAATAAGTGTAAGTCAAAAAATACTTACACTGGTGTAAGCTGATCCCTCCTCCTCTAGAATAGGGTGGGGTAAATATTATCTCTCATTAGCATTGCTTAATGGGTAGCAACAGGAGGTGGTTTCAGCAAAAGGGTTTTTTTTTTTAATCTAAATAATGCAGTTTTCTTTTTTATTTCTCCTTATATCGCAATTGCAACATTAATTCCTAAAATGTGCTAATTATTTTTCAATATTAAAATGTTAATTTATATCATATCAACTTCTCAATATTAATTTTTATTTTTTAAATTCTAAAACATTGAGAAATTAGTTTCTAGACAATTGAATTATCAATGTAATATCCCTTTTCTTTAAAAGAACATGTTTATCAATGAAAAATTGACTTCTCAAGTGTGTTTTGAAAAATAAAATATAAAGAAATAATAGTTAGAAATTAGTTTTTTGTCTCAATGTTTTTTTTTTAAAATAAAAATTGTTGTTGAGAAGTTGCTTTACAATGAACCAAATTCTCAGCATTAAAAAAATAAGTGCATTTTGGAAAACTTTAAAAAAAAAAACTTCCTTGAACTATATGCAATGTGTATTTTAGTTCTATTACTTTAAAAATGTACAAAATGAATTCGTTATTTTTCAAATTATGTACGTCACTACAAAATGGTAACATACGTTAAAATTAGGATGAAAATTTGCATATGTTACTCACGTGCACATTTAAAGCTCTGATAGCCAAAGGAGGTACATATGAGATTAGGGTAATTAGGGAATAAAACTCATTTAGGAGATGTACAATATGAGCACGTGAGGAATTCATTCCCATTTCCCTCCTAAACCCAAAGTTGCCCCTACTTTCTCTACTGAAACTTATCCTAATTTCTCATTTCCCTCATTTCCTCAATCATGCAAACTGAATTGTTGCCATTGAGGGAGAAATTGTGCATGAAGTCAAACCCTGAAGGAATGCCTTTGTTCGTGCGATTGAACCGTAGAGGAAGGACTTTTTATCGTGAGTCCAACTAAGCTAAGCATCAAGTCAGACTTTAAGGTTAGTTTTAACTTAACCCTAGAACAATGGTTGTTGTTTTGGTGAAATTGTGTTGTAGGTTAAGGTTATTAATTGTTTATTGGTGGTTTAGGGTTTGATTGGTTGATATGGGATGCATGTGGTCCAAATTGTGTCTGTGATCCCATAATGTTGTCTTTATCAATGTTGTCTGTTACTGTGTTTATGGGTAAAGTGAATTCAATATTTGCTGACTCTAGTTGTGTGTTTGTGGGGTGCATTTGATTTCATTTTTTATTACCTATGGACTCATTTGATTTGTGTGTGAACTTGCAAATGTCTAATTTTATATTATTTGTAACATGTGAAAATGTGTTTTTCACATGTGTAAAGTGAAATTCAACTACTTACAAAATCTCTAATTTCATATGAATTGCAGTATGTCGTGTTTGTAAGTTTTATGAATGATTAACATAACATGCTTGTAAGCTTTATGAAAGACAACATAATATGTGCTTGTAAGATATATGAATGGGTAGTATAACATCCTTGTTACACTTTACAGATGGTTATGATAACAGTTTTGTTACATTAAGGAGGAAAATTGCAATTTAGCTCACCTATGGGGTATGTAGAGTGTGTGTTATAGGTTATATAACTTTGATAGTAACCTGCTGTCTAGCACACATTTGACTACTTGTATAAGAAAGAATGGGATTAGGATGGGAGAGCCTAAGTGTCTATGGTACAAGTTTCTTGGTTAAACTTTCACCCATTGAATAACAAAATTATTTGGTGATGATGATGTTAGAAAGATATGTAAAATTCTAGAGAAAAGACCTAACTCAACCCTTGAAGTATTTGTTGAACATGAGAGTGAGCATAACATAAACCCAACCCACTTAGAACCTAACTCTGAACCTGTATGTGAGTTGGAACCTAACCCACTTGCAATTTTGACTAAACCTACAATTGAGAATGAATTATACCCTGAAATCCATCCTGTTAGGCAGAAAGGAAAAGAAAGGAGAAAGGAAAAGGGAAGCAGATACAAAAAGGGAAGTGGAAGCAAAAACTAACCCTTAAGAGAAAAACCAATCCTATAGACCTTCAAGACGATGATGAAGTTAATTTAACTGACTGTGATTTTGAGGACAGTGATGAGGAGGTTCTTGACCTGTTTTTTGAGAACCATGCAAGGGAAGTTGAGGAAGAAATAAAGACTGTATGGGTATTATAAGAGACTGTATAGAGATGATGAGGTGAATGGTGATGGACAAGCACATGAAGATAAGGGTGAGAGAGGATAGGCCAGCAATGGCAATAATGTTGCCAATGCTGATATTGGACCTCATTAGGATAGGCAGTATCAGTCATATTATAAGGACGATGACACTTTAATCACTTCCCCTAGTTCTGATGTAGAAGAAAGAGAGGTAATGTGGAAAAGGAAATTTCCAGAGTTCAACTAATACACTAACATGAGAAAGAAGATAAAATTGCAAGTAAGAATGAAATTTGTAAGTCATAAGGTGCTCAAGGAGGTTACAAGACAGTTCTATATTAAAAATAGGATTGATTTCAAATTCTTAAGGAATGAAAGCACTCAAATTCAATACACTGTAAGAGAGGTTGTGAATGGAAAATTCATGCCTCTAAAACTCAAAAAATATATGCTTTCCAAATTAGGTCATGGCATTACAATGAGCATGCAAATAATGAACGAAGTAACAAAAATACCAAGGCTAATTCAAGGTGATTTATCTGCCAAGTACCAAGATCGCATTAGAGACTATAAGGGAAAATGGGAGAATGAGGCTTTCATTAACCAGGTGGTTAGAGAACATATGATTTTTTTGTCAAGATTCTAGGTGTATAGGGAAAACAAGATGGCTATGAAGAAACTTCAAGGCAGTGTAGCAGCTTAATTTTCTTAATTGTGGAATTATGCTGCAGCAATCTTACAATACAACCCTGGTTCAACAATGCTGATCAAGAAAGAGGATGGCTATTTTTAGAGACTATATGTTTGTTTGGATGCTGCCAAAAGAGGTCTGATGTTTTGTAGGCCCATAATCCCATTAGATGGGTGCTTCTTGAAGGTTGGCTTTAGGGGTCAATTACTAGTGGGAGTGGCAGGGGATGCTAATGATAATATGTTCTCTATTGCCTGTGGTGCAGTTGGGGCAGAGTTGAGAGATAGTTGACAGTGGTTTTTTGATAGGTTGCTTGAGGAAATTGGGTCAATTGAGGAGAATGGCTAGGTGTTCATGCCAAATAAGCAGAAGATAACAAAAATAACAGTTCTTACTTTATGTGATTTTGTGCTTTATAAGTTTGAATTCCTTTCTTACTTTCTGATTTCTTACTTGATGTGCTTTCATGGTTTGAACTCAATACTTGAGAAGATGGGGGTTGAACACAAATTTTGTGTTAAGCTTCTATATGCACACTTCAACCTCACATATAAGGGGCAAGTGCTAAAAGATCTGTTGTGGAATGCTGCAAAGGCCACAACCAAGCCTGAATTTGACTTTTACATGCAAGAAATGAGAAAGATGAATGAGGGACTAGTAGCTAACTGGTTAGCTACAAGAGATGCATGTACATGGTCAAGACAATTATTCTCTCTAAGAGCTAAATCAGACAGTCTATTGAACAACATTACAGAGTTATTCAATTATGCAATACTACTTGCCAGAGACAAGCCTATAATCACAATTATGAAAACCATTAGAAGGATGTTAATGAAGAGGTTTCCTGCAAAGAGAGATGAGATACTTAAGTACTAAGGTCAGATTTGCCCACGAATTCAATAAAAGCTTGAAAAGTCAAAGGAGGATGTTGTGTTGTGCATTGCTCATATGATTGGCAATGGAAAATTTGAAATTGACACATGACAAGAAAGTAAAAAGGCAGTGGATTTGGTGAGCAGGACTTGTTCTTACAGAAGTTGGGACATAACAGGTATAGAACTCATGAAATATCTGTTATTGTGTGGATAATTCATACATGTAATTGACTGTTTTTTTGTATCTCATGCAGGTATCCCTTGTGCACATGTTGTGAGTGTCATTTATGCACAAAAGGATCAACCTAAGAAATATGTTGATGACTAGTACAAGAAAGACACTTCATTGGAATGTTATGGAGTGATGATCAACCTTGTATCTTCACAGGATGAGTGGCCACAATTAATTATGATCCAATCCTCCCTCCTTTGGTTAGGACTTCTGTTGGCAGACCTAAGAAGGCTAGGAAGAAAGCCATTGATGAGCAACCTCAAAACCTAAACAGGGTATCTAGGGAAGGACAACAATGTCAGTGTGGGAATTGTGGAATGTGGGGCCACAATGCTTATGGGTTCCCAAGACCCCTAAATCCAAATAGAAAGATATATAGAAAAAAGAAGAAAACAAGTGTAGGCAGTGATTCTACTACAACTAATCTCATTGCTCCAACTGAAGCAAATCCAAATGCTAGTACTAGAAATGTTCCATCTGATGCTGGTATTGGGATTGCTCCATCTAATGCTCCAAGTGCAAATGCATCAACTAGTCGAATTGCTAGAAGTCAAAGTGACCTTATACCTGTTGTGAGTGGCTGATAACAATATATTTTATGCATTTTATAATCCTCTAACTAGGCTTCTTAAGGTTCAATTTGGCTTAATTAAGTTGATTTTGTCACATTTTATGAAATTAAGCTTAATTGGATCATTGAAGAAATTATTGTTTGAATTATCATTAATTTATGTGATTGTATTCTTAAGTAAAGTGGCCACAACTTGAGTTGTAATTATCTGATTAATGTGATTCTGGTCTTGTTGGAAAGTTAAGATAATTCTCTAATAACTATTCACTTGATAGCAAGAGCCACATTGGTAGAATATATTTCATTCATTGTATAACCTTCTCACTTGGCTTTTTCAGTAAACTGGCTATAATTTGAGTTACAAATATCCGATGGATGTAATTTTGGTCTTGTTTTTCAGCTAAGATAAATTTCTACAACTTTCATGAAGGCCTCAAGACCAGAAACACATGTTTGGATAACTCAAATTGGAGTTGAAGCAAAATCTAGCATTTTGAACCTGACAGCTTGACCTTTATGCACTCATTAGGCTATATCTCGGGTTATAGGAGTTCAATAATTCTGAAATTTTGATAGTGGAAGGTTAAGACCCATATCTACAACTTTCATGAGAACACAAACGCTAATTCGGATTCCTTGAAAATGATATTGGGCTTGGAAGTCAGAACAGAGGTGTTGGATTTGGGCCTGACCCATGAGTAGTAATTGGGCCATATCTTGGGTTGTGGTTATTGGATTTGGCTAAACTTGGTATCTCTGGAATGTTGAGACAATTTCCTAGAAATTTCATGAAGACTACTTGGCTCAATTCTGATGCATGCCATGAGCTAAGAGCAGAGACATTTCAGAGATAAGAAAGTCCATAATTTCAGCTCATTCATCATCTATTTTGATTTTACTTCTTATCATCAAACAACTCTATTGTCTTCTTACACTCCTTGAACTCTATAAAAGGAGGCAAAGGTTGAACATTTGAGGGTGTTAGTTAGCTTAGAGTTTAGTTTATGCTATTGTATTATTAGTTTTCCTTTGTGTAGTTTTCTATTGTTCTTAATTGAAGTTATGTTCATCATTTTCTTCTTCTCTCTTTCTTTCTTCTTGTCTATGAGTAACTAAATCTTCATCTTGCTTGGGTGAAAAGGTGAAGCTCTTAGTAATAAGTTAAGGTTAGATTAATTTCTTTCTTGTACTTTAAATGATATATTTTTATATGATCTTTATATGAGTTGTATGTTGTTTCCAATTAATTTAGAAACTCTTCTTGTATAATGAATATCTTGATCCATTGTAGACAATAAGATTGGCTTGGATTGGATGCTTTTGACGATTTATAAGTATTGGTAGATAATTATTGGAACCATTATATGATTACATGATTAAACTTTGAATGTTAAATCTTCCGATTAGAATCTTCATTATGCATGATTTCAATTAAGTTATAAAACGAAATAATCTTGTTTTTAATTTATTACCAAGAGTGGATCCCCTAACCCAAGCAAATCTTTTTCATCTGTGAACAACTTATATTATTTTTAGTACTGTGACAAATCTTCTCCGTACCTTAAATAATTTTCTTTTCATCAATTCCCTGTGGATCGACCTCGGATTACTACTTGAAATAACCTGCACTTGAGTTTGAAACCTTTAATTTTCCTATCAAGTTTTTGGCGCCGTTACCGGAGAACTTGATTTGAAGTTCTAATATATTGAGGTTCCTTTTCTGTTAGGAAACTTCACCAACAGGTATATTCTTCCTCTACTCTTTTCAATTTCTAATTTACTAACTAACTTGCTAATTAACTTACTACTTACTAACTTATTAACTAACTTTTATATTTATGTCATTTATTTTATGCTTTTTAATTTCCTAACTTTTATATTTATGTCATTTATTTATGTTTTTTAATTTTTTAATTTTTGTCATTTATTTACGTTTTTTTTTTTTTTTTTTTTTCATTTTTATTTTTTTTATTTACGCTTTTCTGCTTTTAGTATTATTATTATTATTATATTATTATTATTATTATTATTATTATTATTATTATTAATGCTTTTTCGCTTACTTACTATCTAACTTTTAAATTTCGTCATTTATTTTTCTCGCATCTAACTTTTAAATTTGTCATTTATTTTTCCGCATCTAACTTTTAAATTCTATCATTTATTTTTCTGTCCTCTAACTTAATTAAATAATATTTCTTCTTCTCGTCTCTTTCGCCGGCTCTGTGGTGCTCTGCCACTCTCCGGTTTTCATATTTAAATTTACTTTCTCGCACTTTATTTTCTCGTATTTTATTTTTCTCGCACTTTATTTTTTTTTTTTTTGCATTTTAATTTTCGTATTTTATTTTTAGTATTTTTATTTTTTTTATTATTTTTTGCACTTTATTTTTCGCATTTTTATTTTTATTTTTGGGTGGCTGGTTTGTACCACATCCTTCTTAATATTTAACGGCCGGTTTATACCGCCTACTTGTCCATTATTTTTATTTTATGTCACTTATTTATGCTTAACTGATATCGTGATTCAAATTCTGGACGTTTGGTTAAAATTAATCGTAGTAATTTATATATTGATTTATTTGAATCACAATCACACACAATTAAACCAATGGCTGAAATTGAAAGTGTACATGTTGAACATGATAATCAAACACAACGAACTGAAAATGAAAGTATACATGATGAACAAGGAAATCAACCATTGCGAACTATGCGTGCATGTTTGCAACCATCTCGAAATTCTAGTCTATCATGTTTTATCTTTCCACTTACTGCTAATAATTTTAGATTTAAATCAGGTATGATTTCTTTACTTCCTAATTTTCATGTTTTAGAAAATGAAAGCCCGTATTTACATCTAAAAGAATTTGAAGAAGTCTGTATTGCTTTTAATGATCAAAATTATACTGAAGAAATTGTTAAGCTTAAATTGTTTCCTTTTTCTTTGAAAGATAAAGCAAAAACTTGGCTTAACGCTTTGAAACTAAGATCAATTGGCACATGGCAAGAAATACAAAGTGAGTTTTTTAAAAAAAAATTTCCAACACATAAAACCAATGCTTTGAAAAGACAAATCCAAATTTTTTTCCAAAATTCAAATGAAGCATATTTTCAAAGTTGAGAATGTTTTAAAGATTTATTAAATTCTTGCCCACATCATGGTTTTGAAAAATGACGGACTATAAGCTTCTTTTATGAAGGTTTAACACCTTAAATTAAACAATTTGTAGAAATTATGTGTAATGGCGAGTTTCTTGATAAAGAACCCGAAGAAGCTTTAGATTATTTAAACCATTTGGCTAAAAATTCTCAATCTTGGTATGGTACTAATCCTTCTGAAAATTCAATTAGATATAACCTTGCAAATGCAGGAAAAGGAAAATATCATCTTAGTCAAGAAGAAGATCTAAATGCAAGGTATGCTAGTTAGGCTAGAAAGGTTGAATCCATGGAATTAGGGAAAGTAAAAGAAGTCAAATCTGTGCAAAATAAAGAAATTTGTAGCATTTGTGATGAGTTAGGACACTCGACAAATGGATGTCCTAATATTCCTATTTTTAAAGAAGTTATGCATAAGCAAGTAAATGCAATGAACAATTTTAAAAAGTCATTCACCTCTTCTTTTTCAAATTCTTATAATCTAGGATGAAGAAATCACCCGAACTTCAGTTGGAGGAATAATAATCAAGCACAATTTATGTAACCACCACCTCTTTAGGAACAACAGGATTCTCAAAATTCTCAAGGATATACACCTTATGTCCCACCATATAGGAAAAACCTCGAAGGAACATTGAGTGCATTCATAGAAAAGCAAGAGGTCATCAATAAACAAAACACTCAAACCATGATAGACATAAAAGACACTCTTTCCAAACTTAATTCTGCACTCACCATTCACAAGAAAGGAAAATTTCCTTCTCAACCCCAACCGAATCCCAACGGTCAATATAGTCTAAATGAGGGTAGTTCAGAAAACTAACAAATAAATCAAGTCAATTCTGTGATAACTCTAAGGAGTGGAAAAGTTATTGAAAAAGAAATTTCTGAACCTTGTGAGAAAGATGGTGAATCAATTCCCCAAGATAAGGAAGAGGTTGATAAGTCATCTGGCCAAAATGAGACCAAACTCTCGTCTCCTCCACTCCCATTTCCTCAAGCATTAAGCAAACCAAGGAAATTGGACCACCAAACTGAAATTTTTGAAATTCTTCAACAAGTGAGGGTCAATATTCTGTTGTTAGATACTATCAAACACTTTCCTTTTTATGCCAAATTTTTGAAAGACTTGTGCACTGTTAAAAGGAAATTAAATGTGAAAAAGAATGCCTTTTTGACTGAACAAGTAAGTTCCATTATTCAAAGCAATAATGTTTTGAAATATAAAGACCCTAGTTGTCCTACGGTTTCATGCATTATTGGAGTACATATGATTGAACAAGCTTTACTTGATCTTGGTGCTAGTGTTAATTTGCTTCCATATTTAGTTTATCAACAACTCAATCTGTGTGAGTTAAAACTAACTTCTGTAACTCTTCTACTTGCTGATAGATCAATTAAAATTCTAAAAGGAATAGTGAAAGATGTGTTGGTACAAGTTAATAAATTCATTTATCTTGTGGATTTTATTGTCTCAAAAACTGAACCTATGATTAATTGTTCCAAGTCAATTCATATTATTTTAGGTCGTCCATTTTTAACAACATCCAATGCTTTGATAAATTGTAGAAATGGATTGATGAAGCTAACATTTAGAAACATGACACTTGAGCTTAATGTTTTCAACTTATGCAAGCAACCACATGAAGTCAATGATGAAAATGAGGAAGCTGACGGGATTGAGGTTATTGTAGATAATCATCTTCTAAAAAGGAGTTCTTCTGATCCATTAGAAGTTTATTTAATTAATTCATTTGATTCAGGTATGCAAGTAGATGATGATATTTCTGGAATATGTTCTTTGCTTGATTGTACACAAGCAATAGAATACAAAGGATGGAAGCCGAGATTCGAAGAGCTCCAACCCATGAATGATAATATTCATGAAGAAGTAGCCACATTGGAACTAAAGCCATTACCTTCTGGGTTGAAGTACACATTTTTGGGAGATGACCAAAGCTTTCCAGTAGTAATTTCATCAATCCTTACTGAAGAACAAGAAGGTATGTTGATAGAAGTACTTAAAAGGCATAAAAATGCAATTGGATGGACATTAACAGATATAAAAGGCATTAATCCATTAATTTGTACACATAAAATACATTTAGAGAATAATGCTAAAACATCACAACAACTTCAAAGAAGATTAAATCCACACATGAAATAGGTAGTTAGGGCTGAAGTTCTTAAATTACTTGATGTTGGAATTATTTACCCTATTTCTGATAGCCAGTGGGTAAGCCCTACACAAGTTGTGCCTAAGAAATCTGGAATAACAGTGGTTGAAAATGAAAAAGTGAGTTAATACCTACGCGAGTTTCATTTAGTTGGCGTATGTGTATTGATTTTAGAAAATTAAATACAACCATTAGGAAAGATCATTTCCCTTTACCATTTCTTGATCAAATTTTAGAAAGAGTAGCAGGACATCCCTACTATTGTTTTCTTGATGGTTATTCGGGGTATAATCAAATACCAATTGTATTAGAGGATCAAGAAAAGACTACTTTTACGTGCCCCTTTGGCACTTTTACATATAGAAGAATGCCTTTCGGTCTTTGTAATGCTCTGGCAACTTTTCAAAGATGCATGCTAAGTATTTTTAGTGACATGATTGAGCATTATTTAGAGGTTTTTATGGATGATCTGACAATTTTTGGAAATTCTTTTGAAAATTGTCTTGATAATTTGGATAAAGTTCTTAAAAGATGTGAAGAAAAATGATTTGTTTTAAATTGGAAAAAATGTCATTATATGGTTACTTCAGGAATCGTGTTAGGTCATGTGATATCTTCTGAAGGAATTGAAGTTGAAAAGGCCAAAGTTGAATTAATTGCTCATTTGCCTTCCCCAAAAACAGTCAAAGAAGTTCGTTCCTTTTTAGGACATGCGAGGATTTTATCGAAGATTCATTAAGGACTTTAGTGTCATATCTAGACCATTATACAATCTTCGATAAAAGATGCACCATTTGATTGGACTCAAGAATGCCAAAAATCTTTTGAAAAATTAATTGGTCTTTTAACATCGGCTCCTATCATGCAATCTCCTGACTGGTCTTTGCCTTTTGAATTAATATGTGATGCAAGTGATTTTCTTTGTTGGCACTATTTTAGGCCAAAGAAAGGAAGGTAAGCCTCATGTGATTTGTTACGCAAGTAGAACTTTAAATAGTGCACAAATGAATTACACCACTATTGAAAAAGAACTACTTGCTGTAATTTTTGCATTGGACAAATTTCAAGCTCATTTAATTAGTTCTTCTATTGTTATTTTCACTGATCATCTTTGCTATTAGATATTTAATATCTAAGCAGGATGCCAAACCTAGGTTGATACGGTGGATCTTGTTACTTCAAGAATTCAACATCACAATAAAAGATAAGAAAGGAGCCAAAAATGTTGTCGGAGATCATTTGTCCAGACTTACAACAGGCTCATCTTTTGATAGCACACCTATTAATGATTCTTTTCCTGACGAGTTTTTATTTTCTGTTAATTCCATGCCTTGGTTTGCGAACGTAGTCAATTTTCTTGTAACAGAAAAGATGCCGCCTCATTGGTCACATCAAGACAGAAAAAAGTTTTTGACTAAGGTAAAAAAAATTTATTGGGATGACCCATATTTATTCAAATATTTTCCTGATCAAATCTTTCGGAGATGTGTACCCGACAATGAGATAGGTAGTGTCATTAAATTCAGTCACTCAGAAGCATGTGGAGGTCATTTTTCTTCAAAGAAAACAGCTGCGAAAATCTTGCAGCGTGGATTTTATTGGCCCACTTTATTTAAAGACAACCATATTTTTTGTAAAAATTGCGTAAATTGTCAAAAATTAGGGTCCATTTCTAAAAGAAATATGATGCCTCTGAACCCTATCCTTGTCATTGAAATTTTTTATTGTTGGGGAATTGATTTCATGGGTCAATTTCCATCCTCATTTGGATATGTGTATATTTTGGTTGCAGTTGATTATGTCTCAAAATGGATTGAGGTGATTCCATGTCGACAAAATGATCATAAAACTGTTCTCAAATTTTTAAAAGAAAATGTCTTAAGTCGATTTGGAATCCCTCGAACTATCATCAGTGATAGGGGAACACATTTTTGTAATAAACCATTTGAATCTTTAATGAAGAAATATGGTATTACCCATAAAGTTGCTACCCCTTATCACCCTTAGACAAATGGACAAGTAGAATTAGCAAATAGGAAAATTAAACAAATTTTAAAAAAAACGGTTAACCCAAATCGTAAAGATTAGTCTTTAAGACTAAACGATGCACTTTGGGCTTACCGTACTGCTTTTAAAACATCTTTAGGCATGTCATCCTATCGGTTAGTCTATGGAAAACCTTGTCACTTGCCTGTAGAACTAGAACATAAAGCATTTTGGGCCATTAAAGCTTTCAATTTAAATCTTGATGATGTTTGTAAGTTACGTAAATTGCAAATAAATGAACTTGAGGAATTGAGAAATGATGCATATGAAAACTCAAAAATTTATAAAGAAAGAACAAAAGCTTTTCACGACAAATCTATTTTGAGGAAATCTTTTGAAATTGGTCAAAAAGTTCTGGTTTATAATTCTCGTCTTCACCTATTCCCTGAAAAATTGAGATCTAGGTGGACTGGTCCTTTTATTGTCAAACATGTATATCCTTATGGGGCCATAGACATTGAGAATCCTAAGAATGGTAATGTGTCTAAGGTCAATGGACAAAGACTTAAACCATTTCTAGAAAATCAAGCTGCTGAGGTAGAATTCATTTCCCTTTCTGATCCTTGTTATGTGAAAAATTTACTCTAATTTTGTGGCTTTATTTTGTTTTGTAGCTCTTTGGCTCCCCCGGTAAAATGGCGGATAACGTTACTCCGTGACTCTCAAGTCGGTTTGCTCTCTTTCAGTTTCCCAAAATAACTGATTTCTTCTTCTTCAAAATGGATATCATTCTCTCAAACCTGAGAAAATATTTTTCTTCTCTTCCTCAAAATGCTCTAACAAAAATTTACAAGGCTAGATGTGAAAAATTAAGATTGTTAATGCACAAAGGTATACCAAAAGATGTACGTTGGATAATCGAAGCAAAGGTCCGATTAGCAGGTGAGTCTTCAATTTCATTTGACTCATACATGCCAGGTCTTGGTAGAAGTTCATATTCTAAAAAGAGAAGAGTAAAAAGATTACAAGTCTGTCACATATGTGGACGATGGAATTATAACAAGCGATGTCGTTCTTTAGGGATAGTTTCCAAAAACAGAGAAGATAAAATTTTCTTCATTAAGAATGGACTGAGTAAGGAGTCATTAGATGATATCTTATTGACTCTTGATACTCATTCTTGTGGTCTTGTGCATCGTGAACTTCTTAATTTGTGGAATCTCTTCAAGGATAAACAAAAGCAATACAGTCTTGGGAATCTGACTCTAAAAGACCCTGTTTGCCAATTTATAAGAAAATTGGATGGGAAGCTTATCGTCGACTCATAGAAGGTGTTTAAGTCGTTTCTGGACGTGAAACCAGAGGTAGATGTGAGCAACATCCACAACAACATGTACATATTTTCTTTTTCTTCTTCTTCTTCTTCATGTTAAAAAAAATTTAAAAAAAGAAAAGAAAAAAAATTTAAAAAAAAAAGAAAAAAAAAAGTATGTATACATCTTGAGTTTGGCTTTGGTAACACACAACGTGAATGAGGAAATGCATGCATCCTGATCCAGCCTTCTTAATTGAAAAATAAAGAAGGTAGATTGTATCCTACATATGAGCCAGCCAGTCGTATTGTGGCCACTTGTCCCTTTTGGGAGCCCTATGTTGCGTTGGTCTTAAATGGGTCTAATACTGGTCAACAATACTTTAGCACAAAGCTGAAAGAGCAGACTACCTCTATCCCAATTTCAAGTAAGTATACATTCATCTTTCATCAGGTTTCTAATAACTTGAAAAAAAAAATAGAGGGAGAAACTATGATTGTACTTGGTCTTTAATTAGATTAGGAGCCCCGGGCAGATGCCCGTCCTGTCATAGACTCAGGAGGAGACCTTCACACGCCAGTATATGAATAAAGTTCGTGTGCCATGCTCTTAGAGAGTTGTGTGCTACATTCCCAGTTCTTGGAACCAAGGCTCTGTAGCGCTGATGGACAGAAAGAAGTGTCCCGTCTTTACGGTGAACGGAAAGCGTTGGCGATTTTTGTATACTTACTTTAATTAGTAGGTCTCTATGGCGAGTTCGGACCCATTTGCGGTCGGTCGGTACCATCTTCTTAGAATACATGCCTTTAATTAGGTTTGTAGGAAGATAGAGGGTTGTTCTTCCGTAAGCAGGACGGAAAGGATTCAAAGGTTCTTGTTGTCAATTCGGCAATCCTTGTGGAATTCATATGTTGCACTGGTGACACGCAACTCAAATACATGCCACTACTGCATTCATGACGCGCAGTATAAAGATACGCGATGAAAACTGTACATACAGGTATGTCCTCCTTTATTATTATATTTTTTTTATCTTTGTATGATTTTATTGTATTTTAGTTTTTGGACAGACGATCCTTTGAGCAGGGTCCTTCAGGGGTTTCTAGGCTTCTTTACCCTGATAGTTTTCTTGAAGTTAAAAAAAAAACAAAAATAGTGAAAAATCAAAAAAGAAATTTTTTTTTTATTTTCAAACTTTTCTGACAACAGCCAACTTACTCATATAGGTGCTATGATTACTTTTTCCCTTCTTTTCCATATTTAAACACTCCATTCTCTTCACTTTCCTCCAACTTATAATCATTCAGAGGGAAGGTGAAATTATGGGACCTCCTGTTCGTAACCTTAAAAATGTCTGTGTTTTTTGTGGGTCAAGTTATGGGAAGGGTTTAGAGTTTGTAAATGTAGCAAACGATCTTGGTCGAACACTTGCAACAAGAAATATTCATGTTGTATATCGGGGTGGTTATCGTGGGTTAATGGAGGCTGTATCACTCTCTGTATTTGTAGGAGGCAGCCAGGTTTTAGGTGTCATTCCTAAACCTTTAGCTCAGAATAATATTACTGGAAAGACAGTTGGAGAAGAAATTCAAGTAACATCTTTGCATGGATGAATGAAAATAATGCTTGACAACTCTGATGCATTCATTGCCTTACCAGGTGATTTTGGTACTTTGGAAGAAATTTTTCAAATTGTCTCTTGGGCCCAACTGAACATTCACCATAAACCCATTGACTTGTTGAATGTTAATAATTTCTTTGATCTTTTGTTAGTGGCCTAAGGGCACATAGGGGTTGTGGACCCAGGCAGCCTGGTTCCCAAAGCTCAATTTTCCCACTTAGGAGACACACATATGGTTTGACAAGAATTTCAATGACTTATCCTAGTGATGGGGCATCAACAATAAGAATCAAAACAAGGAAGAGTGGGGCAAGACTTACACAGTAAAGTTGGCTAGGGGTTTAGAGGTTTCTTTTCTGGCATTGGGTTATGACAATTATGCCTTGTTATATGTCATTTTTTTTAAATGTAATGGTATTGGGCAGTATTGGACCTGTATGGTGATGTTGGCTTTTTTTAAAATTCTAAACCTGCTATATTAGGATTGTATGCCTTGTTGGTATTTTTTTATATTGAGATCTTTTTTTTTTGTGAATGTTGACAATGGTTGTTACTAATTATTGTCCAACTGAGGCCCTTAATATAAGTTTATATATTTCCCATATGGTCCATTAGTTTTTGAATTGATTTTTCTTTATTAGGTTTTTTGATTATTGTCAAATGTTGAATGTTTGTGATTGTAATTATGTCAAAACTGATAGGAATTGTTTGTATGTTCCCCACAAGTTTAGCACACCCTTGCAACATGAAAATTGCAATAACTGATTGTATATGTCCCACAAGTTTAACACACATTTTCAATTGAGTGTTTGTATATTCCCCACAGGTTTGTGATTATGCCAAAACTGATTGGGATTGTGATAAAACTCGCATTACAAAGGTGTGTTAAACCTAGGCTTATGCTTCCGCTGTGTTGTAACATCAACTTGTAATTTTGGTGGTTAATGTACTTAGTTCTTTACATTCCCTGCTATTGGAATTCTGTTATATTGAAATTTTGGTGGTCAATGGAACTTACTGGAATTGTGCTAATTGTTCTGTTACTGTGATTATTCATATTAGTTGCATAAACTTAGTAATTGAGAAATGCTACAATCATTCCATTGAACAAGGTAAATTACATTGAATAACATAATGACCTCGTACATTCAAATTCATTACATCTGACATCTGCTAACTGTTGTGTTGTAATCGCAAGTGCACGATTTCGTCAAGTAATAAAATTATCGATCCACGAGGACTGAGTTTATGACAACCAATTAAGTTTAATTATGATTATCAAGACAAAACTAGTGATGTAAAGTTGTGATGATAGACAAGAACGCAGAAATTAAAATTTAAAAGTAACAAAGAAGATAAACTTTGGGACTTAAACACATAAATTGGTATTAAGAAATCAGTTTTAATGAATCTAGGATATGGGTTCACCACAATGGAAATCAACAAGTTTGCGGTTCTTTTTCCTCTCTTCTCAATCTAGGTTATACTTGAAGGTGAATTATCCAAAAGAATTATTGTTTCCTTTCGAATACAATAACGTATCCAATCTAATCCAATTCCTATTTTCACAACAATTGCATTAGATAGGACCCAATAAGAACAGATAATTCAGTTGAAAACCTCAAGAGAATTAATCTACTTTCGTGATTTAAAAGCTCAGGTTCAGTTTTTAGGGTTCGAAATCAAGAGTCACCTTTCAGTTCTTCCTTAATATCAAAGATCATGCAAACATGTGGCCAAACATATTCACAAACAGTTGGTGTGCCCAAAAACTAAATCAAGAGAAACTTAGTATTAAAGAGGTAGAAATTCATGCATCAAACATTGTCAATTGTTCCAATGGGTTACTACCAAATCCTAGAACAAGGAATTACTCAAACATGTTCATTGAAATACAAGCCATAATATATCCAGAACAAACCAAAAGAAATTTCCAAGAGAAGAGGAGAAAAACTCTTGTGAAGCCTTCTTGTCTTTCCTTTAGCTCTTCTCCCAATCCAAGAGTCTCTCCCTCCCCTTGATTCAAGCTTCAAAATCTCCTATTTAGGTCTTCTCTTTCGTGCCTTGGCCTGGTGTCCTCTTTTGACAACCCTCCTCCCTTTAAAAAGGGAAAACAAATCACTTAAAACTGTTCGTAATGCGAACCACGGCCGTGGTGGGGACCACGGCCAAGCCGTGGTCAGTTCTGGAACTGAATTTCTAAAGCTGATTCTCAACCACGGCCGTGGTGTACTCCACGGCCAGGCCGTGGTTGAGTCTGTTTTTCTTGTTTGCTTTTTCTTGACTCCCCCGAACCATGGCCGTGATGGAAACCACACCCAGGCCGTGGTTGAGTCTGTTTGTCCTCTTTTTAGTGCACTTTGCTCCTAATTCAATATCAATTCAACTTAGCTCCATTCCACATCTTTAAGCTTCAATTTGCCTCGTTCCTGCATTACAACACATGCCAAACCGCAGTTATCCGAACTAAAAGAAAAAACGAATGATGAAATAAACAAATATGCATAAAAGACTATAAAAATGCATGCAAAATGTATGCAAAATGTGATGTGGAATCACACACATCAAACTACCCCAAGCTTAAGATTTTGCTTGTCCTCAAGCAATCACTAAGGCCAAATAAAGATCAGAGCTTTGAAATACGACAGTGAATGAGAAACCTAGAAGAACAACGAATCCAAGTAATAGGCATAATCATTCAACCATTGTAGAGATGATCAATGTCCAGTCAATAGAAGCTTAGGTTCCCTAAATTCATGCTTTCCATCAATTGGGGTCACTCATCTAATCACTCTCAAAGTGTGTAAGGGTAAAGAAACATCACTCAAGCTCCTCAAAAAGCACTTTCATGAACTTGATAGGAAACCAGAATTTCACTAATAATCAGCATGCATGCAAGAATCAAAAGGTCTTTCAAAAAGGGTTGTAATGGGGCCATGGGAATGATTTTTGGTAGGATAAAGAAAGGAAAGTATGCACAAAGGGTTAGCAGAATTTCTAATCACAAGAACCCTCTAGAACATAAATGAAGCAAAGGTATTCTTCAATCAAGAGCATAGCTTCACATTTCCAAACAATTTTCTCCTTTCTTTTCCTTCTTTTTCAAGCATTCATCTCAGCATTTATTTATAATTTTTTTTTTTTTCAGAACACTCAAAAACACATGATTCTAAGCAAGCTTCAAGCCGAGTTTTTGCTCCATTAATCATTCTAGATGGTTACCAACGGTGTATACTCATAGGTACCAAGAAAAATCAATTATGCATAAGGCTCAAAATGGGCAACTAGCGGATGAAGATGTGACAATAAGTTCAGAAGGCCATGAAAAATACCTAAGATGCCTTAATCACATTCAAGCATGCAACCAAAAATTTCGCTTCAAAATGGTTTCAAATCAAGTTCTAAAGCACTAAATCCAAGAGTACTGCAATTTCACTCAACAGAAAAGAGGGTTAATATCAATGTAAAGCACATACCCCTTTTTAGGCTCAATTCTCACCTTTAGTAGCAAAATCAATGAAAAGCACAAAAATAGAGAACCTTATGCTAATTATTGCTATCAAAAGATCAACCCTTGAAAATAGCCTATCACAGGAATAACAATATGGGTTCCAAATTCACTTTCTTTTAAATTGTACGAAGTTCATACACGAGGATACAAACTTATAAGGGGGTAACAAGATGGTGTCATCATGCAAAAGAATGCAATATGCAAAATGAAAAAGCATGAAAAAAACTAAATGCAACTAAGTATGCAGCATGAAAACATGAAAATAAATGTAAATACTCCACCCCAAGCTTGAGATTTACATTGTCCCCAATGTAAACCATCAAGTTAGAGAGAGAAGCAAAGAAGTGGACTCACTGTGGTGGAAAGTGATGCTGGCTCATATGCCAGTCATACATAGCACGGATCATGGTCTCCATGCTCGACCCCGTTCTTTGTAGTTGCTCCATCATCGCTCTCTGTGAGCTTGCTCGGACCAGGATGTGGGCCTAGTCGGCTCGAATGAGCGCCTGCTCAGCCTGAATGGCGTCAAGGGAAGTGTAGATCCGATCAAAAGCATCAGAAGAAGTACCTGCAGAAGAAGAAGGAGGCCTAGATGGCCGACCTTGGGGTGGTGGACGAAGAGGTTGCTGAACGTTAAGTGGTTCAGGCTCATCCACCACCGGCACACGCCAGTTGGCCGGGTTTCTAACGAGAGATGGCGGCGGGGTTAGGGAGGGGTAAAGGGTGCAGCCGGTCAGGAATAACTAAGCAGTATGACTCCTCTTCTCTAACAATCATCTTCATAGCCATACATCTTTGTAAGATCAATCCTAGTTCGCCCTTCGGCTTCCACAAAACCATCTAAGTCATACTCAAGATGGTGGGCTATTGCAGTGACAAGCCCACCTATGACTATGGAACCCTCCCCTTTCTTGGCAACTTTGAGTAAGTGCCGAATCATGTGTGACCCTGTGTCCAAGGGAACACTGTGCAACATACCCCATAAGAAAAGGAGTTCGTCCTGACGGACGGCTCCATCGCTATCCCCGCGGCCAAATAAGGTATTAGCCATAATGCGGTGGAGATAGCGAAAACAGGGGTTGACTAAGGCAGTGGCCTTAGCCTTGGATGAATCATAGCTACCTCCACTGATGCTTATTTGACTCCAGAAACGCCCCACATTGAACTCTCGGGGAAGACGCCTTTCCCCACCCACCTAAGAAGGAGAAAATGGAGTTAAACTCCTCTAAATTCGGGACATGATCAACATTAAATAGCCGAGAAAGTGATTCGGCCTTCTTCACACCCCTCCCCTTGCAAAATATTGGCCTCGAGAGAGCTCAAGAACTCTAATGTAGGCCCAAGAAGCGTAACATAACGGGTGCGAGCAAGGTGCTCCACCCTATGTTTTCCAAGCATCCAATTTATCTCCTCAGTCAATCCTAGAGTGTCTAGAACTTGGTCATCTAGGTACCTAGTGTTCACTATTTTTCTTTTGGCTAACACATTGTACCTATCCTTTTGTTCTCTACTCTTAAACACAATGCCATAAGGGTTAGAGTCGGGGAGTTACCTCTTGGAGGAGCACCTCGTGCTCTGGAGGATGAAGCTGGATCCCCACGTTGCCGTTTGCTAGCCATATGAACTATCAATTTGCAGGAGATTTTGCAAAATTAGGAAGCTAGAGTTTCCTTCTTCAAAATTGGGGATTTGAAATGTAGTGCAAATGTGAGAGTTTGAATGTGTGGTTGTGGGTTAGGGAGGTGTGGAATGGTGGATGAAGAAAATGGGTGGTGATAGGAAGGATAATGGTTAAATGGAAAGGGAGTATGGAGGTTTGAGGGAGAAGAATGGGGAAGAAGAAGAAGAAAATGGAGGTGGAGGATTGAATTTAGGGGTGGATTTGGAAAGGTTTAGTGTGATTTGTGAGAGAAGGAGTGAAGGATGGAGGTTGAGGAAGGTGGCTATGGGAGGTGGGGGAAGGAAGAAGAAGAAGATATGGGGGGGAAAGGAGGGGGGGGGGGTGGGTTCGTATGGCTTAAAGGCCACGGAACACGCACCACGGCCGTGGTACCCACCACGCCCTTGGGCCGTGGTGGATTCTGGATTTTGAAATTCAGCCCCTTTTTTTTTTTTTTTTTTTTTTTTTTTTTTTCATTTTCCTTTTTTTTTTTTTCATTTCCCTTTTTTTTTCTTTTCTTTCTTTCTTTTTTTTTTTTTCATTTTCATTTTTTTTTTTTTTTTTTTTTGAAATCAAGAAGTGAACCACGGCCATGGTGGCCACCACGGCCTGGCCGTGGTTGGTTACGGAATCCCACTTAAACATCATAAATTGAACCACGGCCATGGTGGCTACACACCTGGCCGTGGTTGGTTCTGGAAAATATCTCTCTGCTTCCTATTCACTTTCTCTCTCCTTTTTTTTTTTTTTTTTTTTTACATCGAAAACTAATAAAAATAAAAGAAACTTAACAATTAAAATAAACTCGGGTTGCCTCCCAAGAAGCGCTTATTTATGGTCTTAAGCTCGACCCTTGTCACTTTTAACTTGAAGCACTTGGACAAAGAAGGTTGTGTGTCACTCCCTTCTCTATGGATTCATCAACAAGATAAGACTTCAACCTTTGTCCATTTACTTTGAAGGATCCCGTGGCTTCGCTCCACACCTCAACAACTCCATAAGGAAACACTTGACGAACTTGGAATGGTGGACCATCTAGACCTGAGCTTACCTGGAAATAGCTTCAATCTTGAGTTGAAGAGTAGCACAAGATCTCCTTCTTTGAATTCTCGACGCAAGATGTGCTTGTCATGCCAACGCTTGGTCTGTTCCTTGTAAGTCTTGGCATGTTCATATGCATCAAGCCTCAATTCGTCCAGCTCATGAAGTTGTAACTTCCTTTTCTCCCCAGCCATTTTCATGTCAAAGTTCAGTAGTTTGATGGCCCAAAATGCCTTGTGTTCTAGCTCGACTGGGAGATGACACGGCTTACCATAAATCAACCGAAATGGAGTCATACCAATGAGAGTCTTATAAGTCATTTTACGTACGCCCATAGAGCGTCATCAAGTTTTAAAGACCAATCCTTTCTTGATTTTGAAACAGTCTTCTCCAATATGCTCTTGATTTCTCTATTGGAAACCTCTACTTGTCCATCTGGTTTGGGGATGGTACGGTGTAGCGACTTTGTGAGTCACTCCGTACTTCTTCAAGAGGTTTTCAAATTGTCTTTCGATGAAATGCGAACCTCCATCACTTATGTCTGCTCTTGGAACTCCGAACCTTGGAAATATGATCTTTTGAATAGCTTCATAACAGTTTTAGCATCACTCGTTGGGGATGGTATTGCTTCTACCCACTTTGAGACATAATCCACCGCCACAAGAATGAACTTGTTGTTACAAGATGGTGGAAATGGTCCCATGTAATCAACTCCCCAAACATCAAAAATCTCAACTTCCAATATGGGATTCAGAGGCATTTCATGTCTTCTAGATATATTTCCAGTTCTTTGACAACTGTCACAAGAGAGCACAAAGTTTCGAGCATCTCTGAAAATATGAGGCCAAAAGAAACCAGATTGAAGAACTTTGGCTGCTGTCTTTGAGGCACTAGCATGTCCTCCATAGGATGAAGAATGACAACAATTCAGTATACTCTGACCTTCATCCTCTGAGACACATCTTCGATAGATACCATCGCACATCTCCGGAAGATATACGGCTCATCCCACACAAAATGCTTCAAATCGAGAGAAAAATTTCTTTTACGTTGATAATTAATTTCGGTGGTAGAATTCGCAAGCTAAGTAATTCACAAAGTCGGCATACCAAGGAGCATCCTCTTCGAAATGGCAAGTAGTTGCTCATCGGGGAAGGAATCATCAATAGGCAAATTACCTTGCTCATTCACCGGTGGTTCAAGTCTGGATAGGTGATCCGCAACTAAGTTCTCTACCCCTTTCTTGTCTAGAATCTCCAAGTCGAATTCTTGCAAGAGAAGTATCCAGCGGATAAGTCTAGGCTTAGCTTCCTTTTTGCTCATGAGATATTTAAGCGCGGAATGGTCAGTGTACACAGTCACCTTTGAACCCACAAGGTATGATCTGAATTTCTCAAAGGCAAAAACCACCGCAAGCAATTCCTTCTCAGTAGTTGCATAATTAGCTTGGGCTCCATCAAGAGTTTTGCTTGCATAATAGATGGCATGGACCTTCTTGTCTTTCCTTTGCCCCAAAACAGCTCCTATGGCATAGTCACGGCATCGCACATAACCTCAAATGGTAGATTCCAATCCGGTAATTGTAAAATGGGAGCGGTAATCAAAGCTTCTTTCAATCTGCAAAAGGCTTGCAAACAATCAGTATCAAAGTCAAATGGAACATCTTTCACTAAGAGATTAGACAACGGTTTAGCAATTTTTGAAAAATCTTTAATAAATCTCCGGTAAAAACCGGCATGTCCCAAGAAACTCCGCACTCCTTTCACATTCACTTGGTGGAGGCAATTTTTCAATTACTTCAATCTTTGCCTTATCCACCTCAATCCCTTTTCCAGAAACTAAGTGTCCAAGCACTATTCCCTCTTGTACCATAAAATGGCACTTTTCCCAATTCAAGACGAGGTTAACCTCTTCACAACGCTGCAAGATCTTAGACAAATTGGACAAACAATCATCAAAGTTAGTACCATATACAGAGAAATCATCCATAAAAACTTCCATGATGTTTGCAATAAAATCAGAGAAAATTGCAGTCATGCATCTTTGAAAAGTAGCCGGAGCATTACACAAACCAAAAGGCATTCTCCTATAAGCAAAGGTGCCATATGGACAAGTAAATGTGGTTTTTTCCTGGTCACTAGGATGAATGGGGATTTGGTGGAATCCCGAATAACCATCCAGGTAACAGAAATATGCATGCTCACTAATCTCTCTAGCATTTGGTCAATGAAGGGGAGGGGAAGTGATCCTTCCTAGTAGCTTTATTCAGCTTCCTATAATCAATGCACATTCTCCATCCTGTGACCGCCCTTGTGGGAATCGGTTCATTTTTCTCATTTTTGGTCACGATTATCCCCCCCCTTTCTTAGGAACCACATGCAGGACTAACCCATTCAGCATGCGAGATTGGGTAAATTACTGACATCTAACAACTTAAGAATTTCTTTCTTAACCACCTCTTTCATATTGGGATTCAACCTACGTTGATGATCAATGGATGGTTTATGGTCAACTTCCATCAAAATCCGTGCATGCAAAAGGAAGGATTTATGCCCTTAATATCATCAATTGTGTATCCTATGACCTTTCGATGCATTCTAAGTGCTCTAAGCAATTTCTCTGTCTCTAACTCATTCAAACTAGCACTTACAATGACGGGATAAGAAGAGTTTGGACCAAGAAATTCATACCTGAGAGTGGAAGGGAGGGGTTTGAGTTCTACCTTTGGAGCCTTGTCCTCTTTCCAATCTTCAGGTTTGGGTTTAGACTCAAGCTTTTCTATTTTCGCATTTTTAGGTGGAATTGCTGGGTTTGCCTCTAACAGACGGGCATACTCAGCTACTTCACCTTCAAATTCTGATGAGTCTCTTCCAACCAAGCACATTTCCAATGGATCTTCCAAGTGCATCTTGATGGTTTCTTCTTTCACTACCTGGTGCAATAAATCAATCCTGCAACAAGAATCCTCAAAAGATGGTTGCTTAATGGACCGAGATATATCAAACTCAACCTTATCATCACCAACAGTCAAGGACAACTTACCATTTTTCACATCAATTATAGCACTGCGCAGTAGCCAAGAAAGGCCTACCAAGAATAATGGGAATTTGTGCATCCTCTTCCATTTCAAGTACCACAAAATCAGCGGGAATAAAGAACTTACCCACCCTAATAGGAACATCCTCCAAGATGCCTATTGGGTATTTGACTGATCGATCCGCCAATTGAAGGGAGATAGTTGTGGGCTTTAGTTCACCCACCTCCAACTTCTTACAAACAGAGAAGGGCATAAGACTAACACTAGCCCCCAAATCACACAAGGCTTTATCAAAACTGGTATTCCCAATCAAGCAAGGAATAGAGAAGCTGCCAGGGTCTTTGAGTTTAGGAGGTAACTTATTTTGAATCAAAGCGCTACACTCCTCAGTTAATGCTACGGCTCTCATACTCCTCTAGCTTTCTCTTATTGGACGAGAATATCCTTAAGAAATTTAGCATAGGTAGGCATTTGTTGCAACGCCTCAGTGAAGGGTACATTAATGTACAACTTCTTAAGGACCTCAAGAAACTTCCCAAACTGCTTATCTAGCTTGGCCTTGGCCAATCTTTGAGGAAAGGGCACCGGGGGTTGGTAAGGTTTTGGGGGTACATACTTAGACACTTTCTCATTGATCTCCTCTTCTTCTAAGGGTTGTGTCCTAGTTGTTTCTTTCTCTTCATCCCTCCCATCCTTATCATTCTCCCTTTTGCTTTAAAATCTTCTAATTGCTTTCCACTTCTTAAACTCACAGCCTTACAATGTTCATTAGGATTAATTTCAGGCTGTCCTGGAAATTTCCCAAGTGGTCTATTTGAAGAGCTAGCTTGTTGGGCTATTTGAGTTTCTAACATCTTGTTATGAATAGCTAAATTATCAACCTTAGATGTCAACTCCTTAATAGCCTCACTAACAACTTGACCATGGTGCCTAAACTCTTCATTTTGCTTGGTTTGACTCTCTACAAAATTTTCAAGGAGAGTTTCAAGTTTAGACTTTTGTACCTGGGGGAATCCAATAGGAGGTTTAGCACCACTTTGCCCAACTTGATTGTTCCTATAGGAGAAATTGGGATGAGACCTCCAACCGGGATTGTAGGTCTGTGAATATGGATCATTGCGCACCTTCGGTGGAATGTCATAGAAATTATGGCATGATTCCATTTGTTCCACCGAAGTGCTTTGCGAGGAACCACTTTCAGCTTGGCATTCCGCACTCATATGTCCCTGCATTCCACAAATCTCACAAAAGATGTTAGCAAAGCATTTATGGCATTAACTCCAACTTTTTCAAGCTTATCAAAGCGTTTATTCAATGAGTCAAACTTAGCCATAATTAAACCAACACTATCTATCTCAAACTTACCTCCCGAGAGTTTTCTCGGGTTGTTACCTCTTTCATTGGCCCACTGGTGATGGTTTGCAGCGACATTCTCAATAATATCATAGGCTTCTGTAAGGCTTCTATTCATCAAAGCTCCACCTGCTGCAGAATCCAAAGTGACACCTTTGAAGGATATTCCAATCCATTGTAGAAGGTGTGAATAATTAGCCATTTTTCTAACCCATGATGTGGGCAAGATTCCAATGCCCCTTGTACCTATCCCAAGCTTCGAATAACGATTCTCCTTCCTTTTGAACGAAGCTTGTGATTTGAGTTCTAAGATGTGCAGTCTTTGAAGGAGGAAAGAATTTATTCAGGAACGCTTGCTCCAATTGATTCCATGTGGTCAATGTGTCGGTGGGTACCGACTTCAACCAAGCTCGAGCCTTGTCCCTTATGGATAATGGAAATAACCGGAGCCGAATGGCATCGACTGAGGCACCTTCAATCTTGAGAGTCTCACAGAATTCCAAGAACATCTCCACATGATCATTTGGGTCCTCCGAAGGTAAACCTCCAAACTGATTTTGCCTTATCATGGATAGTAGGGAAGGCGGTATGGTGAAATTCTCAGCTTCAATGGTTGGCCTAGCAATTCCGGATCGCAAGCCCCGAGCATTAGGTGCTGCATACTCCTTTAGCGGTCTATTGTCCACAGGTTCAGCCATGATTGATGTTGGTTTAAGTACTTCTCTCACTCTTTGTCTTTGTTGTCTTCTCCTTCGATGAAAAGTCCTTTCAATCTCAGAATCTGCTTCAATAAGAGTCCTGAAACGTCTAGAACTTCGCATAAACAAGAAACAAGTCAATTGCAAAGAGCACAGGAAGAGAAATATCCAACGCAGAAATTCAAATGCCTAGAAGAATCAAATTAAATCTGAATTGATAGTCAAAGAAAACACAGTCCCCGGCAACGGCGCCAAAAACTTGTTGTGTTGTAATCGCAAGTGCACGATTTCGTCAAGTAATAAAATTATCGATCCACGAGGACTGAGTTTATGACAACCAATTAAGTTTAATTATGATTATCAAGACAAAACTAGTGATGTAAAGTTGTGATGATAGACAAGAACGCAGAAATTAAAATTTAAAAGTAACAAAGAAGATAAACTTTGGGACTTAAACACATAAATTGGTATTAAGAAATCAGTTTTAATGAATCTAGGATATGGGTTCACCACAATGGAAATCAACAAGTTTGCGGTTCTTTCCTCTCTTCTCAATCTAGGTTATACTTGAAGGTGAATTATCCAAAAGAATTATTGTTTCCTTTCAGAATACAATAACGTATCCAATCTAATCCAATTCCTATTTTCACAACAATTGCATTAGATAGGACCCAATAAGAACAGATAATTCAGTTGAAAACCTCAAGAGAATTAATCTACTTTCGTGATTTAAAAGCTCAGGTTCAGTTTTTAGGGTTCTGAAATCAAGAGTCACCTTTCAGTTCTTCCCTTAATATCAAAGATCATGCAAACATGTGGCCAAACATATTCACAAACAGTTGGTGTGCCCAAAAACTAAATCAAGAGAAACTTAGTATTAAAGAGGTAGAAATTCATGCATCAAACATTGTCAATTGTTCCAATGGGTTACTACCAAATCCTAGAACAAGGAATTACTCAAACATGTTCATTGAAATACAAGCCATAATATATCCAGAACAAACCAAAAGAAATTTCCAAGAGAAGAGGAGAAAAACTCTTGTGAAGCCTTCTTGTCTTTCCTTTAGCTCTTCTCCCAATCCAAGAGTCTCTCCCTCCCCTTGATTCAAGCTTCAAAATCTCCTATTTAGGTCTTCTCTTTCGTGCCTTGGCCTGGTGTCCTCTTTTGACAACCCTCCTCCCTTTAAAAAGGAAAACAAATCACTTAAAACTGTTTCGTAATGCGAACCACGGCCGTGGTGGGGACCACGGCCAAGCCGTGGTCGGTTCTGGAACCGAATTTCTAAAGGCGATTCTCAACCACGGCCGTGGTGTACTCCACGGCCAGGCCGTGGTTGAGTCTGTTTTTCTTGTTTGCTTTTTCTTGACTCCCCGAACCATGGCCGTGATGGAAACCACACCCGGTGCCGTGGTTGAGTCTGTTTGTCCTCTTTTAGTGCACTTTGCTCCTAATTCAATATCAATTCAACTTAGCTCCATTCCACATCTTTAAGCTTCAATTTGCCTCGTTCTTGCATTACAACACATGCCAAACCGCAGTTATCCGAACTAAAAGAAAAAACGAATGATGAAATAAACAAATATGCATAAAAGACTATAAAAATGCATGCAAAATGTATGCAAAATGTGATGTGGAATCACACACATCACTAACTCAATGTCATTCTTAATTGAAAGATCTCTGCACCATCTTACTTACATAAAACGTCCCACTACTCCTACACTAAAACTTCCAAAATACATCATAGCATTTATCAAACTTTTTCATTACCAGAGACCAATAACCCAACAAACACAATCATTATAGCAAACATCATACCACACATCATATACAATTGATACCTTTGTGACTTCAGCTTAACCTTCTGTGATTCAACCTTAACATTTAACACACACAATTGAGCCTTATTTGTAGAAGTGGCAAAACGGGTTCAACCCGTTGGGTTGGTCCGCCAACTCGCAATTTTTTTACGGGTTGGGTTCAAGATTTCAATCCATTTTTGATTTCCAACCCGCATAACCCGCGGGTTAAGCGAAAGAAGTGGTGCTTGGGTTGGCTCGGCGATTTGAGTTTTTAAAAAAAGTGTTATAAATTAGTCTTATTATTTGTGTTTATGATATTTTTATGAGTATGATACTAAATTTATTTTATTTATTTTATTTTTTTAACCTCTATAAATTATAATTTTTTCTATTTTTTAATTTTTATGATTTTTTTTATTTTTTATACATTTTGTTTTGTTTTTTAGGATCAACTCACTTACTTTTTTTTTTTTTTTTTTTTTTATGGTCAACTCGCCATCCTTAACCCGCACTAAAGCGGGGTGGGTTAGCTCTTCCAACCCATTTTTCAAAACGGGCTAACCCGCCCCGCCCCGCATTTTTGCGGGTTGAATGCGGGGCGGGGCGGGGCGGGGCGGGTCAGCCCATTTTGCCACCTCTACTTATTTGCTTCCAGTTCAACATTTAATTCATTGTTCCTTTTCAACAAACTATTAAAGATTTTTTCAACTTTTTTGTCTATAGGTGGATCATACCACACAGAGAAGTGACAGTTATTTGCGGTGCTATACCTGCTACAATCAAAGAACCTCCTTCCCAGGTTCCTTTCAGTCTATAAGGTTTGCAATTAATAAGTAAGGCCGCATTTGCAACTTTGAGTATGGCAACCGAAGCTTGTTGAACTCTCTAAAGACTGGCTCTGTTGCATTTTCTCCACCATGTTAAACCTCAATTGTTGCTCCCTCAATTGCTACTCAATCGTTGCTCAATGTTGCTCAAGCAATTAAGTTATGGAGTTCTAGGATTTAGAATTGGGTGAGAGGAAGAAGAACTCCCCACGTGCACATCATGTGCATCTCCTAAATGAGTTTTATCCCCTAATGACCCTCATTTCAGATGCACCTCATTTGGCTATCAGAGCTTTAAATGTGCACGTGAGTGGCACATGTGAGTTTCGGTCCAGATTTTAACGTTTGTTACCATTTTGTAATGACATGCACAATTCGAAAAGTAACGAATCTATTTTGCACATTTTTAAAGTTACAGGACCAAAGTGTACATTGTGTATAGTTCAGGAGTTTTTTTAAGTTTTCCCTTAATGTTACAAATGTTGTATAATGGAAATTAATAAGGAAAAAAATAGCAATATTTATATAAAAAAAGCTAGCAACAAAGGTCGTTTGGTGACAAGGACGATGGAAACAGTAGAGATGACGCCAACAATAAAAATGGCACCGATGACAAGAATAATAGCAACTACATTGCCCTTCCATTATTGATTCTTCATGAGCTTAAATATGTGTTTAGTTCCTCTAAATATAGCGATTTATGGTTTTAATCCCTTATTTTTAAAACTTTAGGAATAAGTCCTCAGAAGAAAAAAAAATCATTCCTATATGGTCCTTCTGTTGCATCTTTGGTATAAGTTTCCGTTATCTGCCTATGTGGAGTCCATCTAATGGATGCTGAGATGGACACTAAAGGGACTAAAACGAAAAATCACTATATTAGAGGACTAAAAAAATCGATTTATTTAGAGAGAATAAATTTATATTTTATTTGAGACTTATTCATCATGGACACACCTAGGAGTGTCTGATGAATGGATTGGGTGAGTTTCGTAACGTTTTTTTACCTAACCCATTCAACAAACCAGTAGGTTAGGTTGGGTCGAGAAAATCTTATCCTTTAACTTGACCAAACAACCTGACCTGCTCAAGAGTAAGATGTGTTAGGTTAAACCTGTAGATTCGACATACATTAGAAAAAAAATCTCATGCTAAAATATTTTTCGAAATATGAAATAAAAAATTTGATACACATAATACATATTAATTAAAAACTATATATTCCCCAAAGAAACTAAAAAGTCACATAACTAGTTTTACATAAACATAATAAGTTTCAAATAAGATAAATAAACATAATAAATCTTTAAGTTAACATAAGTCTGAAATAAATTAAAGTAAACTAACAAGTTCTAAAAGTCATAAACAATAAACCACATTAGCCAACTGAAGTCAATGTTATCACATATAGTATATAGATTGACATAGTCATCTACTTCATTCTCAAATTTCTCAATATACTATTTGTTATCCAAGTGATCATTTAGATTTTTATCGCAATGACCTGTTAGATGCTTCATGAATTTCTCATCAATATTTTCTTGGTTACACTCTTAATGTTATCACAATGCATACATCTAAACTTAATTGTCACTATAGAAAAGTTAGAAAAAAGTAACTTGAAATGTATATATATATATATATATATATATATATATATATATATATAAACGTTACTTGGGTGGGTTGGATTTGTACTAATTGACATTTTCCAAACTCATTACCTGACCCTTACCTTGTCAGTTGGAGTGTTTTTCAACCTTACCTAACTCACAAACCTAATCCAACCAGTATTTGTAAGTTGGATTGGTCAAAACTCATGGGTTCGTGGGTTGACCCAACCTACTAAACACCCCTAAACACATCAACCAGAAACTCTAGCTCCATATACAATTTTCTTCAACCTATAAAACTCCACCTCTAAACACAATTTTCTTCAACCTGAAAACTCTACCCCTAAACACAATCATCTTCAACCTCTACCCCACCTTTAAGCAACTTATGGACCCATAATCCATCACCTTGGCTAATAGTGAAGGTAAGGAAATTTTTATGAGCTAGTGGCAATGGGTAGTGACTAAGCTTGAACAAAAGTTTTATGGAAGCTTAAGTGAAGGTTTAATATGTAAATTTTTTCATTCTTTTGCTCATTAGTTGACCTATTAAAAAATGCATCTTTTATTTTTTATCTTTAGATCTTTCATGATAAAAATTTTACCTCTAAAATAACTTGAGATTTTTTATATAAATTCACAAATACTGCAAATAAAATAATAAACAAGTACTAGAAGAAAAAAATTTCATATAGTAAACACAAGAAATAATATATAACGAAGAAAAAGCTTAATACTACAAGGAAAATGGATATTAAGATACCTTATAACTATCAAACAATGAGATAATAGTTAAAATTTATCACAATCACAAAAAAATGGTGATACACACACACACACACACACACAAATTACAAAGAAAAAAAACTTGAAAATGGGACCATGGCCCCCTTATCTTGGACAAGCTTCGCCCTTGGTAGTGGGTGTTGTTCGGTGATGTAGAGGGATGAAGTTGAGGTGTAATGGGTGGCGTTGGTGCTTATTGTTCATGGTTTATCTCTAGGGCCACAAAACAAAGGCACACAGAGTTAACAATGATGGATGTCTTTATTGCGTGGAGGATATGAATTTGGTGGTTATGTGATGGCTCCGACGATGGTATGGAGAAGCAAAGGCAAGGATGATCTTGAGATGCGATGGGTCTCAAGTGGGTGATTATGGGGGTTTAGTGGTTCGGTTGAACGTTTAATGAAAACAGATTCTGGGTGGATGGACTCCAGTACTATAGATTTTCATGGTTTTGGTTATATTTTGTATTACATATGTGTTGTAGCGATAGTAATTTTGAAAGCTTTGGATAGTTTGAAGCCAAATCACTTGGTGTTTCAAGATAATGAATTATGAGTAGGTGAGTTATTTAGATGTGAGATTTTTAGGTCGAAGAAAATTGTATTTATAAGTGTAGTTTATGTGTCAAATAAAATTGTGTATAAAGGCCCTAATGTGTTGATGATAAATATGTATTTATTCTCTCTAAATATAATAAGTTGTTGTTTTAATCCCTCTAAATACAATATTTTTTAAGTTCCTTTAATGACTACCTTAGCATTTATTAGATTCACATAGAATTTCTTACCTTCCACGTAGATAAATAAACAGTAACTTCTAACGTATATGTAAATAAAAAGATCATATGAAAAAGAAAATTTTTTTAGAGGCCTAATACCTGAAGTGTTAAAAATGAGAGAATAAAACAAAAATTTACTATATTAACAAGAACTAAAAATATATTTAAACTTAATTGGTGTCTGGCATAGCCAAAGTACCTAGGAGCAGGAACTACCACTATAAGATTGGTTGAACCCAATGCCAAGTGAGATCTGCTGCCCTGGATCCATCCATCATTGAAAGCTCATAGGTTTAAAATGATGTGTTTTTACACTATTTCATAAATGAGAAAAGATAGAGTTCCATCATAGGATTTTTTTCCCATAAAATATAAGAATAATATTACATTACCAAAAAATAATAAATTGCTATAAACAATCTTTTTAACCTTTAACCAAGCATGAAAATGTGACACTATATTCGAGAATCCTAAAACAGTTCACAAATCGAACACCCTTTTACCCTATTCACAATGCCAACCATCACCATGTAACAAGCTCGAGAATCAATATGCTCATGTTTATTCACTGAAAGTAAAACATTATAAGAACTGTAGTAACATTAACAAATAAGGTCAACTGTACGAGGCAAGCGCAAGCTGACCCCCAACTTTTTATCTGGAGTTATCTGCCACTATATAGGGTACTAAGGTAAACAAAGAACAATAACAATTCATACTTCAGTTTTTTCCAACCAGTTCACCAAATCTTACACTGCCACAGCCACCGTTCTTAAACTCAAGACTGTTACAACCGTTTATCTTTAGTCTTTACTATTCACTGATCTCTCGGCAAGTTGCAAGCAGCACACTTCATTTTTTACTTCAGTCTCAAACAAAAGTAATTGGGTATCCTAAACTGTTGCAGCAGATGTTCTCTTCACATGCTTCTCATCTTCAACATCCTGAAAGTTCCCATAACATGATAAATCAAAATAATCTTATCAAGAAAAGCTACCTGCAGTTAAAATTTTCTATCAATAATGAAGGAGGTCAATTATGAAAACGAACTTTCTCAAATATCTGAAAAACACCTTCTCAATCACCATTACATGCTGTCCTCCTGATCTTCCTTCTATCTCCCTTGCACCTCTTCTCTCTGTGTGCGTGCACTTGCTACATAGTTTCTCTCATTTTTTTTCCTTATAGAAACCCTACCTTTTGTCAATTACTCATTCTATTTACTAATAACAAAATCAGTTTTACACAATACACATATTTAGATTATCTTATTTATTTTGTAATTTATTTTAACAAACACATAGAGAGCGTCCTGTTTGCTTGTGCTCAAACAAATTAAGGTGGCTAGAGAATATTAAATGAAAGGAAAAGAGAAACCCAAAGTGGATCCAGATAAAAAGCACTTACAGAATTGGCAATCTTGTCAAAATCATCATCAAAGCTGCCTTCACCATCATCTGAAAGATAGAAAAGACAATCAATGCGATGTCTGCCCAAAGATTTCAAAACCAAGTTAATTCTCAGGAATCTTAAGGATGGTTAATTGACAATGGAATGCCTCATGCTTTTGCACTTACAAATTCCTACATGAAGTGCAAAATTTCAGTCACTGATCCGAGATACAAAATTCAAAATGTCTTGTTAGATTGCATGTTTCTGTAACGAAATATAAACAAATTTTGAGTAATATACCTGGAGCTTCATCACTGTCTTCAATATCTCCAAGAAGAAATGTATACAAGTCTTGCTCAGTAGAGGATGAATTAGAAGATTTACTCTTCACATTCTTCCCTCTTGCTTCTGCCTTTCCAGTTCCTCCAGCAACAGCAGTTTGCTCTGCCTTAGTATCCACATTCTGCTTTGCTGCTGCTCTGAGCTGAACCTCCTCCATATATTGCTTCCCATACCTGATAGTAATATCATAGTTATTGAATGAGGCTAACTTAAAAATGTTACAACACTGCCCTCATAATAGAAAAGCAACAAGCAATGTCAGAATTCTGGCAAAGATTAGAATAAGATCACTTTTTTTGTTTTTAACATCTTCCTTTTGAATTCACCCTTGTATAAATAGAAAATGCAACTTCTCTACTTAAGTTGATTTATCTGCCACATTTGAAGTTTTGCTTGTATAATAGTAGAGGGTGTGTGGAATGAAGTCTGACACCATATCAGTCTCACCGAGCTTTCTTCTCATGTAACCATGTATATAAACATGAAAGGGCCACCTGCATAGATTTATGCCATCCAAACAGTTACAAGGTCAACAAAAGGAATATTAGTCTAAGGACATTAGTGGTAAGAAAGATGTTGAGTTCATGCCTGCAACATGGATTCCCAATGCAACAATAGCAGCATAGTAGTAATCAAATGAGAAGTTTCATTTGTTGGGCATCCTTATGCAATACTCCTCAGATGCCTGAAAAATAGTGTACATCATTAACTTGAGTCATAAAAAACAACCAGATCTAATAGTTCCAATCATGACAGACAGACTATCAACTCTTTCCCCATTTCTCTTTTATCACTTTAGGAATCCCAAGAAATTGCAGATGGTCAAGGTGTTGAAATATCAATCAACATTAAACTAAAGGACAATGCAAAATGCAAAATTTCCGATGGAGGAGACTGCTATTTCCTTCTTGACTAGAACAAACTCCATAAGTCCTTCCTTGTATTGAGGAAGCCCTCTTAGGGGACTTGCCCTCTGTTCGATGGTTAATAAATATAAGGGCAAAAGAGCAAGATATATATTCATGATTAACAAACAGACAACCAGCAGTTCTAGATCTCCTACAGGACTCTAAAAGCATTGTGGACATTTGTGGTTCTAATTCTTTACCTTAATGAATGGCAAGGAATTGTCTAATAGACCAACTGCACTCGTGAAGCCTATACTATACATCATTAAGGACATGTTATATCTGCAAGGAAAAATCTGTTGTCAATATAACAGCAAGAAAAGATTTACTACTCCATGCAGCAGACTCAAACTCAACATTCAAACTTCATGCCTGGATTGCAAAAGCAATGATGGGGCAAATCCAAAGTAATGCATTCTCTTTAAAGAATATGTCATGCCTTAAGTGCTCTGACCTCTGGTTGATGCTAGAATTATTTGGACTTATTATACATTTAACTCCAGGGAATTGAATATACATTCTTATGTCTTATTGTAGCATATGTGGCCTATCATTTATTTAATTCGGGAGAAGTTTGGACTTATTGAATAATTCAGTTCTATTTGTTCAGTCAATTTTTTCTATTATGATGTTGCTTTTTAATTCATGCATTTCTTCAAGACAGCCTAGATTTTTGTCATCTTGACATTCACCTGTGGGTATGAGAAATTTTAATTGTGTCATATAGCAAAAATGATCTAATAATCCATTAAAATTGAAGAACATGTTACAAGCTTTGAAATTTGAAGCAATGCAACGTATGAGGCAGATAAACAGATTTCATGCTTGCTTTCCTGTTTGCTTTTATAATAATCAGCCATGAATTTCCATGTTTTGCTACCTTCTCAAATTGTTTTTCATGACTTCTCTAGAAGTCACAAATTGGGAGGCCAAATCTGGATGCCATATTTGGGACTTTGGTTGATACATTTGTATTCTTGAACAAGATTAAGGATGGTTATGCCAGCAAAACTGAGATGGTTGAAGCTATAAATGAAACTACATCAGGGAAGCGTTCTTCTGGAAATGGTCATGAAAAGATACAGTCAGCTGTGTTTCCCTATCTCAGTCACAGTACAATTTTCCACTGAAAGAATTTTCAACCCAACTTCACGGAAAAGGTATAACAATTTCCTCATTTACTACCATCCCCGAAATTGCATGGAATTGAATTGAATATATTATATTATCGTCCCCAACAACTCTCATATTAAAAATTAAATAATTTATATCATAATTTAAATAATTCATGTCTTCATTTACTACCTTCCAGGAAATTGCGTGGAATTATATTATATTACCGACAGCCTCTTCATTTCCACACCTTTGTCATTTGTTCTAAAACACTTGTCCTTGCAGCTTCAGAGCTGTAGTCTATACATTAATATGGCTTGCAACAGCATCCAAAGCAGCTCAATGATACGAAAATATGATGTGTTTGTGAGCTTCAGAGGTGACACCCGCAACAACTTCACTGATCATCTTTTTGCTGCTCTCCATAGAAAGGGCATTGTTACCTTCAGAGATGATACAAAGCTCAAAAAAGGGGAACCTATATCGCTTGACCTCCTACAAGCAATTGAAGGATCTCAGATTTTGATTGTCGTCTTCTCAAAGAACTACGCTTCCTCAACATGGTGCTTGCGAGAACTAGCAAAGATTGCCGATTGCATTCAAGTATCAGGAAAACGCGTTCTCCCTGTTTTCTATGATGTGGATCCATCTGAGGTGCGAAAACAGAGTGGGAATTATGAGAAAGTCTTTGTGGAGCATGAAGAAAGATTCAAAGAAAATTTAGACATGATGGTGCAAGTTCGAAATTGGAGGGCAGCTCTGACACAAGTGGCCAATCTCTCTGGATGGGATGTACGGGACAAGTAAGTGATCTTCTCTATGCCTGTGCAACAACTTGATAAAGCAAATTGAAGGTTTTCATGAAATATAATTAATTAAGAATGCTCTCTGTTATATCCTATGTATATTTGATTGTTTCATAGTGATTTGGAGTTCTTGAATTTACTCTACCTTTTCAAACTAGAGTTGAGAGAGAGAGAGTACTGTATTATCTGTTGAAGAGGAAACTCGCAAATCGGGTCAAAATTTACATTTTTACTGAAAAGAGTTTTTAAAGAGTTAAAAAAAAAATGCTCTGTTATCTTGTTCTGTATATGTACCTTTTTTTTTAGGCTCTTTTAGGTGATGATTTGGTGTTCTTGATTTTCTTCAAACTTCAGGCCACAATATGCAGAGATTGAAAAGATTGTTGAAGAGATAATAAGTATATTGGGTCACAAATTTTCAACTCTTCCAAATGATCTAGTTGGGTGGCGGTCTCCTGTAGAAGAATTAGAAAAGCTTTTACTTTTGGGCTCGGATGATGATGTTCGAGTTGTAGGAATCTGTGGGATGGGTGGAATAGGAAAGTCAACTCTTGCAACTGTTTTATACGACAGAATCTCTCATCAGTATGATGCTTGTTGTTTTATTGATGATGTAAGCAAAATTTATGAAGATTATGGTCCAATTGGTGCACAAAAGCAACTTCTTTGTCAAACTCTAAACGAAGATAACCTTCAGATATGCAATCTTTCAAGGGCAACTAATTTGATACAATGTAGGCTACGTCATATAAGGACCCTTATAGTTCTTGATAATGTTGATCGTGTTGAACAGTTGGAGAAATTAGCTTTGAATCGTGAATTGTTAGCTGTTGGGAGTAGAATCATCATAATTTCTAGAGATAAGCATATCTTGAGAGAGTATGGAGTGGATGTAGTTTACAACATTCAACTTTTGAATTATGATAATGCTCTTCAATTATTTTGTAGAAAAGCTTTCAAATGTGATGATATTATGAGAGATTATAGACAGTTGGCATATGATGCACTAAAATATGCTAAAGGCCTTCCATTAGCAATTAAAGTATTGGGCTCATTTTTGTATGGTCGAGATGTTTCTGAGTGGAGAAGTGCATTGACTAGAATGAGAGAAAATCCAATGTTAGATATTATGGATGTGCTTCGAATTAGTTTTGATGGACTGGAGAAAACGGAAAAGGAAATATTTCTAGATATTGCTTGTTTCTTTAACCAATACAGTGAGACATATGTGAAGAAATTTTTAGATGTTCGCGGATTTTATCCTGATATTGGTATAAGAGTTCTCATCGATAAATCACTCATAACCTGTGAGCGGGGGATGATTAGTATGCATGATTTGTTGAAAGAGCTGGGCAGGTGTATTGTTCGAGAAAAATCACCCAAAGAGCCGAGAAAGTGGAGCAGGTTGTGGGAATACAAGGATGTCCAGAATGTTATGTTAGACAATATGGTAAAATCGCTTTTGAAAATAAAATCCTTGGTTACCATTTTTCTAGGATCTTTAAATAATTCAAAATATCTAACATTTTCTTTGTTCTTTGCAATGCTTTAGGTAGCAGAAAATCTTGAAGCCATAGTTCTGGAACGAAGTCCAGTCATGAGTCAAGAAAAGACAATGAGGGCTGATGCTCTATCAAAAATGAGTCACCTTAAATTGCTCATTCTTCGGAAGGTGAAGTTTTCAGGATGCCTCAATTGTCTTTCCAATGAATTAGGATATCTTTCTTGGGGTGAATATCCTTTCATGTGTTTGCCATCAAGTTTTCAGCCAGATAAACTTGTTGAATTGAACCTGCCTTACAGCAGCATCAAACAACTATGGGCAGGCGCAAAGGTACTGCAAATTATTGTTCTTTTTCTATTTTTTTTCTCTAAATGAACTAATAAAAAGACAAATTATCTACTGTTCTTTCTCCTTTCTCTAGAGTTAATTCAAGAAGCAAATGAAAGCTTAAATGTGACTATTAATTTTGTCTCCTTTTATTGCCCCTTCTCTGCAGCCTCTACACAATTTGAGACGTATGGATCTCTCTCACTCCAAAAGTCTTACTACGATGCCGGATTTTAGGGAGATCCCAAATCTTGAGTGGCTAAATCTTGAAGGATGCACAAAACTTGTACGAATCGATCCATCCATTGGTATTCTAAGAAAGCTTGCAATATTGAATTTGAAAAACTGTAAAAATCTAGTCAGTATTCCCAACAACATATTTGGTCTTAGTTCTCTTACAAATCTAAATCTCTCTGGCTGTTCAAAATTACGTAATAATCAGCTGTTAGAGAAACCAAGGCATGCAGAACATTTGGAGAAGCTTGATATAAATGAAAGTACTATCCAATGCCGAACAACATCCTCCATCTACAAATTTCTGATGTTGCCTTTCCATTTTTTCTATTCTAGAAGGCATGAAGATTCAGTTCGTTTATTGTTGCCTTCTTTGCCTCGTTTCACATGTTTGCATTATCTGGACTTGAGTTTCTGTAATCTCCTTCAAATCCCTGATGCTATTGGATGGTTATATTGTTTAGAAACACTAAACATAGGGGGAAACCATTTCGTTACACTACCTTGTAGCATCAAAGAGCTTTCGAAACTTAGAGTGTTAAACTTGGAGCATTGCAAGCAGCTGAAATATTTGCCCGAGCTCCCATCGAGTATTGTCTTGCCAGTAAGAAGTAAAGGTAGATACAGAGCAGGATTATATATTTTCAACTGCCCCAATTTGAGTGAGCTGGAACGCTGCCGTAGCATGGCTTTTACTTGGATGATACAAGCTCTTGAGGTGCCTACTCCATTCTTCCTTTCCCTATCTCTCTTTTTCTGTGTGTACGAACTAATACATAACTAATTTTTCTGGTACCAGGTGCACATGCAATCCTCTCTCCTCTTGGGTCTGATCGATATTGTTATTCCTGGAACTCAAATTCCAAGGTGGTTCAACAAACAAGATGTGGGTAGTTCAATAAGCATGGATCCATCTCCAATTATGCATGACAATAATTGGATTGGCGTTGCTTGCTGTGCAGCATTTGTGGCACATGATGATCCAACTAATTTGCGTAACGGATGTAAAGAAAGAAGTAGGTTCGCATGCGGTTTTCGAACTAAAAAGGGCGGGAGCTATCGCCATATTCGGATACTTCTCGAGAAAGATCTAGTTATAGTTGAATCAGATCACCTGTTGCTACTCCATTTTAGTCGAGAAGAATTCATTGATTATATAAGTTATAAAACAAATGGAACATATGATCTTGGTGGTATTAAATTGGAAACCATATTCATTCAGCAGCCCCAAGGTTTGGATTTGGAGGTGAAGAATATCGGGTATCGTTGGGTATTTAAGGAGGATTTGGAACAATTAAACTCTACAGTGATGCACAGCAGAAATTCGTCAGTTCGGAAGCGCCAGTTTTTAACAATTGATGATCAGCCACAACCATAATAATTGAGCTGAAAAACAAAAAGCGTAGCAACTGCGTTTCGGATACACTTCCATCAAATTTCCAAATTCTAATCCATTTGAGGTAAGACTTAAATCAGCAAAGCACTGATTGTTATAAATTTATAATCCATTCATAAATTCTCTGTTTTTGAATCTTAAATTCATGCCCTTTGCAAGTTATTAGTTGATGATATGGTGATTTTGTTTCTCTATTCTCTTTCCAGGCTAGAGTCAATAGTAATTGAGAACATTGTTAAAATGATAGTTGTAGACTTCAAGGGTAAAAAAGGTACAGAATCAACTTAGATATAACTATCTTAAAGTAGAAATTTTTAGCAATGATCGATTGTTTAGTTGAAGTAATTGGGGGAGTCTAGCTCCTTGTATCAATTTACGAGAGTACGCTGTTCATGATTTGATTACAATTTTTAAACAAAAGTGTGGAAAGGAAAGGAAGGTTAAAGTACATTACTTGAGATACCTTAAAAATCTATATCATTAAAAAGAAGTTATAGTTTAGATTGTTATTTGCTTATTTACAAGAAGTATATGAATATGATAATATATGCGAGTGTCTTCTATCTCTATGGTACCCTGCTTAGCACATTCACCATCTTCAGTGTTTGCTTATCCTGTAATTTTCAACAAAATTTCCTATACCCTGCAAATGTTAGCCAATCTCAAAGAATTATGAAAATGACTGAACTTTCCAAAGCTACGGCCTGGTAACTCTAATTAACATTTGTCTCAAATCAAGATACTACTGTGGACAACCAAAATATTCATCTCCAACTATCTGGAGCTAATACTTATTATGATGTGGGAACATATTTACTTGGACATGAAATTATCCTCAATTTCTAATAATGGACAGCAAAGTAAAACTAGACTTTGACTCTCATCATGAAATTATCCTCAATTTCTAATAATGGACAGCAAAGTAAAACTAGACTTTGACTCTCATTTTTTGGCTGAGAAGACTTTGACAATTTTAGAAATATTTTATAAAGAACTTAAAGACGAGACTGACAATAAATTGTGTATTATAACTTTTAAAAAAAATATTTATTTTGTAGAAAAAGTTTTTCACGCATTTTAGAGAAAGTCAGAAAGAATAATTTTTTTTTCTTTTATATGATAAAAGTAGTACTAAAACAAAACTCGAAAGAGAAAGAAGTTTTCATGCCTACACAAAAATGAAAATTAAGAAAGTTTTAGGACTTCTCTCCAGGATGATGTGGTGTTATTCTCATGGAAGACAGTTTAGGAGTTGCTTTCCCTTATTTTGTTGTTTCTTAAGGGCTTAGCCCCTCTTGTGTGTTACAAAATAATTTGTATAAATATATTGACGAGTGTAAAATATATTCATCTTTTGAGTTTATTTATTAGAATTTTTAATTTATTTTTATTTACTTTTAAATAATTATCTCCTTACTTAATCATATTTGAATTTTTAGGATAAATCATAAGATTTTTGTACCAAATAATAAATTTCTAAAGAATATTTAAAAGATTCTTATTATATTCTTATATGTTAATTAAAGTTCTAATTGGTTACAAAATCTTAGATTAACGATTGAATAAGGATTTTCAAAGAGATTTGATTCAAAGCGAAATTCAGATTCCCGCGCTATCCTGATCATTCCTCATTAATTAAGTCATATCATTGGCTACACATATCAGATTGACGAGCCATTTGCGGCATTGAAAAACTAACAAAAAATCCTACAAATTATCTGTTGATATCAAGGGTAGATTTGACCATATAGTGGTGAGAAAAATAATGCAAGTTAGATACGAAAATTTGTTAGCTTTTCTATAAAAGGGGGAAAATAAGTTTAGCAAATAAACTCTCTTTTGGTTCAGAAAATACACAAAAAATAGAGAATTTTGGAGGCTCAAAGGCATCCAGGGGACAAGCCCTAGGAGAGGAGGATGAGCCGTCATAGAGCTCTTATGGAGTTGGATATCAAATCACCATTAAAGACGCTTTGGTTTCTTCTCTACGGTTCTATCATGATAAATTCTGTTTCATCTTCCTATCTCTTCTTCTCTTTTGTAGTAGCTAAATTCATGTGTTTCTAAGGTGAATATATAATTTAATTCAATCAACATGTATTAAGATTGATTTTTTAATTAATTTATTTTATATTCAATTTGAGTGCTAATTATGAGTTTAATGTCTGTATGAATTGATCACCTATAAATTGATCTAGTGAGATGTGTGTAGAATCAGAAGGTTTGCATATGACTTAGACCATAAATAATTATTTAGGAATAAAGGTTATAGGTTGTGTGGGAGAATTGTAGTATTTTCCATGAGAATTCATAGAGTGAAGGCCATGTCTTTAAGTATTGGGGTTTATATCAAGAAATTGATTAGGCTTTAATAATTAAAGAGAATTAACTCACTAAGGAATTGAGTTTTAATTAATTAAATGATTCTCCTCGTTAATTGAATTACTAGAAATTAATTAGAATGAATGTCCCAAAACTACTCTATTGTTTATGATAGATTGTTGAATTAAGTGAAGTCAGATTTCTAGTGTTTTAATTTCGTGTGTTTACATCCTTAATGTTTTTTGCATTTATGTATTTTGTTATCTCTTTTCCTTCTTAATTTCGTGCATTATTGTGTGTGTGCTTTTTTTTAATTTATAATTTGTGTTTTTAATGACTTTGAATCACTCTTAATTATTGATTGCATAGATAATATTAATATTAGATAAGTAGTACTAGGTAAACTAATTCCTCGTGGAAATGATATTTTACTCACTCTTTATTACTTGTTCGATATGTGCACTTGCTGTAATATCGCCTAAATTAGTACATAATCACATGTAGGGTGAACAAATATTATCAAGAAAAAGATAATATAATACAAATAAAAATTTTACAGAATTCACCAAAAAAAAAAAAAGGTTGTTATGGCAAGTTATGGGTTATATAAACATTATTAACTATTTAAATTTATATAATTGGGTTAACCTACTCACTATGACAAACTCATTTACAGGATCCATAAAACAAAACTTACATATGAGCATTGCTTTAGCAACAATAGGCCTATTAAAAATATTGATCACAATTTGGGCTAAACAAAATATTCTAATAATTTTGACATCCAATTAATTTGGGTTTTATAAAATTATAAAATATGATTTATACTAGTCCACAAAAAAATATAACATTCTCCCACTTGAATAGCATAAGTCACATTACATTATTTTAATAAGAAAACAATTCTCCAGATTAATCAAATAATATATGGCCACAACATGATGTCAAAATCGAGCCAACACTCTCAACAACTAGTCCAAAATGAGAGTACAAGAATCTCAACAATGCATAAAATCTTACTCGAAGAAGTATTAATATCATACATGCAAGATACTTATTTCTCAGTGACCCAACAAAATATGGTATATCGATAATAGGAACACACATCCAAAATTGCATGACAATATGTGATCAAAGTGCATTTTCCAACAAAATGGCCCCAAGCATCCGCCCAAGATACTTTGTAAGATTTAACAAACATCTCAGCACAACAATAAAATTAGACTAGGTCCAAAATATCTCCACAACATGTCATATCATAAACAAACAAAACTACGTAGATAATAATAATAATAACAATATTATATGGCAACGACAATAATAATAATATAATTGTCTAAGGTCTTGAGACATAATAATAAAATGAGGTCACAATAAAATTACAAAACAAACTCCTACTAACCCAAAACATTAGAAGACCTCACTATACTCATACGGGTTACATGATCAACAAAAACTTTAACAACTAAACCTTTGGTTAAAGGGTCTGAAACCATAAGTTCTGTAGGAATATGCTCGACACAAGTTTGAAACTCCTGAATCTTCTCTCTAACAAACATGAATTTTGTATCAAAATACTTTGAGCCCTTAGAGCTTTTATTAATTTGAGAGAAGGACACTACAGTAGAGTTATCACAATAAATAGTAAGATGCCTGAAAATACTCTTCACAATATGAAATTCAGTAATCAAATATTTCAACCATACCGCTTGACGCGTAGCCTCATAACAAGCTATATACTCTGCCTCCATAGTAGAAATAGTTGTAAGTGTCTATTTAACACTTCCAAGAAACAACTCATCTTGCTAACATAAAGATATATCCCGATGTGGACTTGTAGTCATCTGGACAACCACCATAATCAGAATCAGAATAGCCTATCACCTCAAGGTGGTCCGACCTCTTATAGGTGAGCATATAATCTTTGGTACCATGTAGATACCTTATAACCTATGAAGCACAGACACGCCGATTATGAGGCGTGTCCGACAGTGTCCGTGTCAGACATATGGAGACACCCGTACAACACACGTGTCCTGAGTGTCTGAATGCGTCTGATTAAAAAGATTATTTTTTTCAGTTTGGACACATCTTGGACACACTCGAACACTTCTCGGACACGTTTAGACACTTGTCGGACACGCTCGGACACTTGTCGGACACGCTTGAACACAATTAGGACACAACTTGAATACAACCTATTAATATTTTAAAAAAAATAGTTTTCATGACTAATGTTCAATTAGTAAGTCCGTAACTCACTCAAGGCCAATCACATGACTGACGTCCCAAGTTACTATTTTTACATACCAGTATTTTAAGTTTTATCTTTTCACACGCTACTATTAGACTTTTAAGTTTTATCTTTTCACACACCACTATTTTCATTTGCTCCTTCTATCTCTGCTCGTACCAAGTCGTCCATTTCGTTATCACCGAAGCTTACCTCACACCAATATTCCCTTTAGTTATTTTTTTTATGTACATGTACTTGTACATGATTAGTTCTATTAAGAGAAGTTAGTTTAGGAAATTTTTCAGAATATGTCAATAGAAATTATGTTCTATATTTTTTAGAGGGGATTTATTAGGTTGCAAATATTGGCACATGTATCATATATTAAAATATTATAAATCTTCAAGCTTATAAAAATGATATTAATGAATTATAAAATTTTTTCTTAAATTTTGAAATTATATATATATATATATATATATATATATATATATATATATATGTCATGTCCGTGTCTTATAATTTTTGAATTTGGTGTGTCCCGTATCTGTGTTTGTGTCGTGTCCCGTGTCCGTGTCCATGCTTGTGTTTCATAGCTTATAACTTATTTTGCATCTTGCTGATGAGTCATACTAGGTTTGCTCAAGTATCTCTCTGATACACTAACAACAAAAGCAATATTAGGACGTGTACAAAATTGAGCATACATAAGACTACTAATAGTAGAAGCATATAAGACTTTCTCTATTTTAGCAACATCTTTATCATTTTGAGCACATTGAGTATTAGAGAGTCTTTCACCCTTTTGAACAAGTGCAACATAAGGATTACAAGATTTCATATTAAATCTATTCAGAATCCTTTCAATATAAGCTTTTTGAGACAAGCCAAGAATACCATGAGATCTGTCATGGTGAATCTCAATACCCAATACAAAAGAGGCATCACCAAGATCTTTCATATCAAAATGCGCTGTCAACATCTGCTTAGTCTCATTCAAAAAAATAATATCAGTACTAGCCAACAATATATCATCAACATATAAAATAAGAATGATGAATCTGCTCCCACTAAACTTCAGATAAATGCATTAGTCAACAATATTTTCTTTAAAACCAAGAGAGTCAACAATATAATCAAATTTCAAATATCATTGCTTGGAAGCCGGTTTCAATCTATAAATGGGTCTTCTCAAATTACATACCATATGATGTTTACCATATGATGTTTACCATCTTCAATAAAACTATCAGGTTGATCCATATACATATCCTCATACAAATCACCATTTAGGAAAGTGGTCTTAACTTCCATTTGATGAAGCTCCAAATTAAAATGAGCAACAAATGCCATCACAACACGAAAAGAGTCTTTAGTGGAGACCGGTGAGAAAGTCTCCTTATAATCGATATCTTCCCTCTAATTGTATCCCTTAACAACAAGTCTGACCTTATACCTCTCAATTTCACATTTAGCATCACGCTTGCTCTTAAAGACCTATTTGCAACCAACAGTTTTACAACCAGTAGGCAACTCCACCAATTCCCAAACATTATTTTTTTTTATAGAAACCAACTCATTCTCCATAGTCACTAGTCATTGTGCATTATCAGGACTAACCATGACCTCTTGAAAGGAAATAAAATCAGAATCCTCAACTGAATTAAACTCATGTTCTTGCAGGCACACAATATAATCCATGAATCTAGTAAACTCAGTGGATATAGGAACCTACTTAGATCTTCTCAGTGGATTCACAATAACATAAGGAATTTGTACATTATTTTTGACTTGTTGAGGGATATTGACATTATCAACAAGATCAACAACATCATCATTATGGATAAAAGGAGATGACATTATTCCTGGAAAAGGAACAACAGGATTAGGAACAACAACAAGCTCTTCTATGAAATCAATAATACGCGGTTCCTGAGTTCAACCATGTTCTAAGTCCCCTTCAAAACAGATAGCTCTATTGAATTCAATAACTCCAGTAGTATAAGAAGGACAATAGAACCTAGAACCTCTTGAGCCAATACAATAGCCAATGAAGAAACCACTAATAGTTTTAGGATCAAGATTATTTAAATGTGGGTTATAAGGTCTCATCCCTGCCCTACAACCTCAAACACGAAAATGCCTTAAGGGAGGCCATTTTCCTGTCATAAGCTCATATGGAGTCTTCAGCACATATTTACTTAGCACTTGATTCAATATATAAGTAACAATATTCAAGGCATTTCCCCACAAGAATTTTGGAAGAGTATAATGATTAAGCATACATCTCACCATATCTATAAGAGTACGATCTCACCTTTCTGCAACTTCATTTTATTGGGGAGTGCCAGGTATGATATATTGTGTAACATTCTCCTTAACATAATGGTTCTAATCAGGATTATAGAAGCTTAGTAACTCCGGTATGAGTTATCTGTTAATTCGGGTAACCTTTTGAACTAATTTAAGCCTAATTCTATAACATCTGTTAAAAGAGAGAAAAGGAAGAGAGACATATAATGAAACCGCGTGATTCAACTACACGACGAAGAACTGTTTATATAGAGTTATGATAATAAATACAAGGATTAGGGTTATGATCTGATTAGCCTATACAAGGAAACTACATAAATACAAAAGATATACAAAAGATATTTACACGTTTTCAACACTCCCCCTCAAGGTGGAGCATATAAGTCATATGTACCAAGCTTGTTACAAATATAGTTTATTCGAGGACCTCTCAAAGACTTAGTGAAAACATCTGCCAGTTGATCATTTGAATTGACGAAGCTAGTGGTGAAGTCTCCAAACAAGATCTTTTCTCTGATAAAGTGACAGTCTATCTCAATGTGTTTGGTCCTCTCATGAAATACTGGATTGGAAGCGATATGCAAAGCAGCTTAATTATCACACATAAGAGTCATTTACATAACGCTTCCAAACTGAAGCTCTTTAAGAAGCTGTTTTAACCAAATGAGCTCGCAAGTAGCTGAGGCCATGGCTCAATATTCTGCTTCGACACTTGATCTTGCAACCACATTTTATTTCTTACTTTTCCAGGAAATCAGATTACCCCCAATGGATACACAATAACCAGAAGTAGATCTCCTATCAATAGGAGAACCTGTCCAATCAGCATCTGAGTACCCTATAATCTGAGTGTGTCCTTTGTCTTCATAGACAAGGCCTTTTCTTGGAACTCCCTTAATATATCTGAGAATACGAATCACTGCATCCCAATGCCCTTCACAAGGTGAGTTTAGAAATTGGCTCACTACACTCACCGCAAAGGAAATATCTGGACGGATAACAATAAGATAGTTAAGTTTTCCAACCAATCGTCTATATCTTCCTTGGTCTAAAAGTAGCTTCCCCCTGATCCGGTAAAAGTCTAACATTGGGATCCATAGGGGTGTCAACCGGCTTTGCATTCAAGAGTCATGTTTCCTCAAGAATGTCCATAGCATACTTCCTTTGTGAGATTACTATGCCATTCTTGGATTGTGCCACTTCAATTCCCAAGAAATAACGAAGTTTGCCAAGATCTTTGGTCTGAAAGTGATGACAGAGATGCTATTTTATCTGAGTTATACCTTGGTGATCACTGCCGGTGATAACAATGTCGTCCACATACACAGTCAAATAGATACAACCTCGGACTGTATGGCGATAGAAGACAGAGTGGTCAGCCTCACTGCGAGTCATACCAAATTGCTACACAACAGTACTGAATCGATCAAACCAAGCCCGGGGAGATTGTTTGAGACCATACAAGGACTTGTGTAGACGACACACGAGACCAGAAGACTCCCCCTGCGTAACAAACCCTGGAGGTTGCTCCATGTAGACTTCTTCTTCCAGATCACCATGAAGAAAAACATTCTTAATATCCAGCTGATGAAGGGATTTAGGCGATCAAGAGTGCCATCAGGGTCAACCTTGACCGTATAAATCCACCGACAACCAATAATAGACTTCCCAGGAGGAAGGGGAACAAGTGCCCAAGTACCACTGCTCTGAAGTGCACACATTTCATCAATCATTGTTTGTTGCCACCCAGGATGAGATAAAGCTTCACCTAGAGAGTTAGGAATAGACACAGAAGACAAGGTAGAAAGGCAAGCATAATGCAATAAAGAAAGACATGGTAATTGAGAGTAACATATTGAGGAGAAGGGTTACGAGTGGATCTAATACCTTTTCGAAGAGCAATGGGAAGGTCTGACGCAGGAGGCAGTGCCGGACCTGGTAAAGGAGGTGGTGCTGGATGAGAGTCCAAAGAAGTTTCAGTAATCTCTACAACCTCTGATGGTGGTGGTGGTAGTGGTGGTGGCTATGGCCGACGACGATAAACCTGGAGAGAGCCAGTAGTAGGGACCGGGGCACCAATAGGAGAAGATGGTGATGGAACAGGGTCAACATGGACAAGAGGAGGAAAAGTAGGGAGGACCTCAGTGATGGGTGGAAGAGGCAGGTCAGGAGACTCAAAGAAAGGAACAGACTCAAAGAATATAACATCGACAGAGACTAGATAACGCTTAAGAGTGGGTGAAAAACACCTATAACCCTTTTGAGACCGATGGTAACCAAGAAAAACACATTTGATGGAGCGAGCAGAGAGTTTGTCAAGACCGAGAGTGATATTATGGACAAAACATGTCGACTCAAAGACACGAGGCGGAAGAGAGTGGAGGGGTAGGTGAGAGAACAAAACAGAATGGGGGACCCGCTTATCAAGAACAGAAGAAGGCATACGATTAATCAAATAGCAAGCAGTGAGAACCACATCGCCCAAAAAACGAAAGGGGACATGACCATGGTATAAAAGGGTCCAAGTTGTTTCAATAAGATGTCTATTTTTGCGCTCAGTAACCCCATTTTGTTGAGGGGTATAGGCACAGGATATTTGGTGAAGAATGCCATGAGATGCCATAAAAGTTTAAAAATTGTGAGACAAAAATTCACGGGCATTGTCACTACGCAAAATACGAATCGGAACACCAAATTGAGTTTTGATTTCATTATAAAAAGTCTGAAAAATTGAAAACAACTCTGATCTATTTTTCATTAAAAATAACCAAATACACCGAGAATAATCATCAATGAAAGTAACAAAGTATTTTGACCCAAAAGTAGATGCAATACGACTAGGACCCCAAATATCATAATGAACTAAAGCAAAAGGAGACGCAGCTTGACGACACACTCTATCGGGAAACGAACTACGGGTGTGTTTCCCAAGTTGACACGACTCACAAGGTAAAGTAGATAACTTAGAAAAGGTTAGCACCATTTGCTGTAACTTGGCAAGACTAGGATGACCCAACTGAGCATGGATGGTGAGAGGAGAATCTGTAACAGAGCACACACGAGAGGTGGCAGAGAGCTGGTAAAGGCCATTAGACTCACATCCGGCGCCAATCATCCGTCCAGAACTCCGGTCCTGCAAAATGACAAAGTCTTTAGTGAAACTAATGCGACAATCTAAAGAATGGGTCAAACGACTAATAGAAAGTAAATTAAAAGGACAACCAGGAGCATGAAGAACAGAATCAACAGACAGAGAAGGGAGGGGATGGACAGTGCCAATCCCTTCGGGTTGTGTTTGGGAACCACTTGCTAAAGTAATTATAGGTAAATAGCCAGAGTTAGAAAATTTGGAGAAAAGACGTTTGTTACCAGAGATATGGTCAGATGCACCAGAGTTAAGTACCCAAAGACCTAATGGTGGAGATTGAGAGAGACAAGCAAATGCATTATCAGTGTGTTCAACAGATGCAGTAGAGTTAGAACCCTGTTGTTACTCAAACCATTTCAGAAAATCTGCATAGGCTGCCAGAGATGGGGTCGGTGGAGCAGAGGACTCAGGTAAATCAGGTACAGTGGCCTGGGCAATATTGGCAGCCCGTGGAGGACGGCCATTTTTGGTCCAACAACGATCCTCAGTATGACCTAACCTGTTATAGAATGTACACTTCGGACGAGGTCTACTCGAGGTGCCAGAACGAGAACGACCACGATTGGCACTTTGGGAGACGAGCGTAGAAGTATCAACTGGAGCCGGAGCTAAGACAGAACCAGAGGGTTGCTTCACTGGGACCTGAAGCAAAGAAGACCAAGCTGAGGACAGAATGGGAACTGTAGGCGAACCCAAAATCTGATCACGATTAGCAGAATATTCTGGAGGTAACCCATACAAGGTCATGAGCATGAAAAAGGTGCTACGTTGCTCGAGTTCTTGTGCAGGGGTAGCAGCAGGGGGTAGTAACTCATTGAAATCATGCAGAGCACCATGAACCTTACCCAAGTAAGCAGACATAGGTCCATCAAACTGACGAGGAACAATAAGACTCATGAGGTTGTGACAAACCCCATATAATCGCTGAGTGTCATTAGTGTAAAGAATCTTGGCTTGTTCCCAAATTGAAGCACAAGTGGTCTGCGCACGGAAGATCTGCTTGAGAGAGGAGTGAATGGTGGACTTGATTACAATGCATAACTGTTTATCAATCTTCTTCCACCTGGGTTGTTCCTCCGCAGGTATAGAGTTAAGGTCTGTGGTGAGATGGTCTTCATAGCCTTGACTTTCAAGCCATAACTTGATGTCGGAAGCCCAAGTATCATAATTACTGTCATCTAATTTATCAGCAGAGAGAGGGGTATGGAGGTAACTTGTGAAAATAAGAGGCTCAGTCTTGGGATGATCTTTAAAGCCATCTGGAGAAGTAGAACTTGCCATAGGTCAGAATATAAAGGGCAAAAATGAAAAAACACAAGATACCTGAAAAATCCAACTCAAGAAAACAAGGATCTGAGGGCAGATCGACGTAGAGGGGGGCCAAGACGAGTCAAACAAGAGGAACGGCGGCCAGAGGGACGGTCAGACGCGCTGTCACGCGCCGGAAAACAGGTTGTGCGGTGGCTGGATGGCTGCGGCTACGGGCGGCGCGTGAGGGCGGCGCTGGGGCTGGGCTTCTGGGGTCTGGCCGGTCGGAGGGACGTGGTTCCAACAGTGTGGTCGGCGGCAAGAAAGGAGGCGGCGGACGGCGGTGGCAGCGACGAACAGGGAGAAAAGGATGCCGGAAAGACGTCACGGCAAGGGAGAAAGGTCGGCAAACCGGAAGGGAAACACGGTTGGCCGAAAAAATTTTCACCGAAGGGCAGTGGACCCACCGGGTATGTGCGGTTCTAGGGTTGCCTCTCTTTAGGCTCTAGATACCATGTTGAAAGAGAGAAAAGGAAGAGAGACATATAATGAAACCGCGTGATTCAACTACACGACGGAGAGCTGTTTATATAGAGTTATGATAATAAATACAAAGATTAGGGTTATGATCTGATTAGCCTATACAAGGAAACTACATAAATACAAAAAATATACAAAAGATATTTACACGTTTTCAACAACATCGAATGTAAAAAATTAGCTAAAGTTTTTACATAAACAGTTGATATAATGAAAATAAATATGAAAAATTTATTTCTTAATTATAACTAGTTGATAAGAGTTGTAGTAAATTTTGGAGAATCAGATGAATTAATTTGGTATTTTTAACGACATTGAATGAAAGTTTAGAAGACCGATTTGACAGTTAAAGTAGTTCAGAAAATTATGAAATTTTATAGAGATGACAAGTAACATATGAAGAATATTTTAGTATAAAATGTTAACTAAGATAAGTATCAGTAAACTTATTTACTTAATTCTTAAGTTTAACTTAACTTGGGACCGAATAATGAAGTTTAACCGATAAATATCAGTATATGAAAAATTATAGAAATATGGATACAAAGACTAAGTTGAGTCCTAAATTTTTTATAACACTTATGGACACTTAAAAACTTAGTTTTAGAAGATTAAAGTGTACGTAATAAATCTAGAAGTTTCAGCACAAAATTTTTATTCACTTTTTCCACACCCATCGTCTTTGCTTTTCTCTCATCTTTATCATTTAATTTGACTTTCTTCCTTCACATTTGTGCTTCAGATTTCACGGTAACAGCAGCAGAAAGAAAAAGGGAAGGGATGGCCAAAGAGAAAAGAAGAACAGGGAAGGAAAATAAGGTGAAAAGGAAGAGGAAAATTCAAGGAATCAAGTTCTAACAAGTTAGGAAATTGAGGTAGGGGATTTCTAGTTTTAACTTACTCTTCCTTTCCATTGATTATGGATTTAATTTGTGTCCCTTGTGCCTATGTGTTACTAAGCCAGACCATAATTTAGAAAGGATTTCTTTGCTTCAATATGCTCATCCTTTTTAATGTTTCTTGAGTTGAAATTGTGGTGTTAGTTATGATTAATAAAAATGGAATTTCTTGTGTTTTTGGTTGGAGGGTTCACGACCAAACTCTACACTAAATGGTGCTCTTGTTGATTTTATGCTATTGATTATTGATTCTATATGATGAGAGTGATGTATGCTTGATAATAATTATTATACATGAACGGTTTCCACGCAAAGAACTAACTGTGAACACTTATATTCTATATTTGTTGATGAAAGAAAGTGTGTGTTCCAAAGTGTAAACACTTTGATTTTCTAAGAAACCGTGTGTTTGAAAGTGTGAACACTTTGATTTTCAACATTGGTTGTTAAAAGTAGTGTGGTTTTGATTTCAATCAAGTGTTCACACTAGAGAAATCGTGTGAACTCTATATGATTTTCTAAGTGTTCACACTATAATTTTATATATTATTTGTTAGTTAAGTTGACTAAAAGAAGGTGATTAGATGAAGAAATTAACAAGTTGGTCATAAAAAAACGAGACTTGACCATGATTTGTCTATGACAAATTTGTGCTTGATATTGATCAAATAAAGTACTAAAGGGTTTATAGAGAAATTCTAATACTTGAATTCTTGTATTGTATTTTAATCTGAATTTTATAAAATTATAATATAATTTATACTAGTTGATTAAAAAAAATTCTAATACATGAGGTGCAAAGCACAGCCATGCAGTCCCAATCAAAGTTAATTGAAAAATGGTAGACCTTATTTTCAATTTTCTATCACAAATGTACACTCTTTTCTCTTCCACTCTCTCTTGAGTCCCTGACATACATAAGGGACACAGATCACTCACTCTCACACACACTTTTACAGCTTCTACATGGTCACTTAAGATTAAAGATAAAGAAACATGACAATCAATTAACTCCAATTCCAGTGGTCATTCATCTGGTAATCAATCCTCTAAGTGGAATAACTGACCCCATCTAAACTAAAAACTTCCAGGGTCCATTTATAAGTTGCATTAATCAATGCCATGAAACCCATTCAACCCCAGAAACTTTGATTAAACTTATACACTTAAAAGTTGGGATGCATGTCAAACTAGAGTGAAACTTTTAATATCTCTGCAAATTTCTGGTCCCATTCCAATTCGATTAACATATGTAGAGTCATAAAACACAACTGAAACAAACATTTCTCTCACTCTAAGAGAGAATAAGCAAAATTACAAGAGCTAGGATTCAAATGTGAAGTGCAAAATTTAGAATCAAAGAGAGCGCAAACGGTTAGTAGCTAAGAAAGAGAATAGGAGGACTGGAGAAAAAAAATAAAAACATGAGGGAAAGGGAATGTGTGAAGGCGTGACAAAAAAAAATTCAAAGTTAAAAATATTAACTTTAAATATCTAAATTTAATAATGCAAAACTCCTCCATGCTCTCCCAAAGGTGGAGCCAAGTACCTGTCTCAAAAGTGAAACGCTATACATCCACGTCTTATTGCATCATGCATGTCATGATGGCCGTAACACTTACAAATAAAATTTTTATTTTGTTGAGAAAGATTTTTATAAAGGCTGTGGTAAAAATGTGTTTCCCTGTCTCAGTCACAGTACAATTTTCCATTGAAAGAATTTTCGACCCAACTTCACGGAAAAGGTATAACAATTTCCTCATTTATCGTCCCCATCTACTCCCAAACCATAAGACACGTCCAAGGATTATTTAAATGTTCTTCATTTCACACCTTTGTCATTTGTTCTAAAACACTTGTCCTTGCAGCTTCAGAGCTGTAGTCTATACATTATACATCATCTTCAGCTTTTGCAATGGCTTGCAACAGCATCCAAAGAAGCTCAATGATACGAAAATATGATGTGTTTGTGAGCTTTAGAGGTGACACCCGCAACAATTTCACTGATCATCTTTTTGCTGCTCTCCATAGAAAGGGCATTGTTACCTTCAGAGATGATACAAAGCTCAAAAAAGGGGAACCTATATCGCTTGACCTCCTACAAGCAATTGAAGGATCTCAGATTTTGATTGTCGTCTTCTCAAAGAACTACGCTTCCTCAACATGGTGCTTGCGAGAACTAGCAAAGATTGCCGATTGCATTCAAGTATCAGGAAAACGCGTTCTCCCTGTTTTCTATGATGTGGATCCATCTGAGGTGCGAAAGCAGAGTGGGAATTATGAGAAAGTCTTTGTGGAGCATGAAGAAAGATTCAAAGAAAATTTAGACATGATGGTGCAAGTTCGAAATTGGAGGGCAGCTCTGACACAAGTGGCCAGTCTTTCTGGATGGGATGTACGGGATAAGTAAGTAATCTTCTCTATGCCTGTGCAACAACTTGATAAAGCAAATTTAAGGTTTTCATGAAATATAATTAATTAAGAATGCACTCTGTTATATCCTATGTATATTTGATTGTTTCATAGTGATTTGGAGTTCTTGAATTTATTTTACCTTTTCAAACTAGAGTTGAGAGAGAGTACTGTATTATCTGTTGAAAAGGTAACTCGCAAATCAGGTCAAAATTTACATGCTTACTGAAAAGAATTTTTAAAAAGTAAAAAAAAGAATGCTCTGTTATCTTGTTCTGTATATGTATCTTTTTTTTTAGGCTTTTTTAGGTGATGATTTGGTGTTCTTGATTTTCTTTAAACTTTCAGGCCACAATATGCAGAGATTGAAAAGATTGTTGAAGAGATAATAAGTATACTGGGTCACAAATTTTCAACTCTTCCAAATGATCTAGTTGGGTGGCGGTCTCCTGTAGAAGAATTAGAAAAGCTTTTACTTTTGGGCTCGGATGATGATGTTCGAGTTGTAGGAATCTGTGGGATGGGTGGAATAGGAAAGACAACTCTTGCAACTGCTTTATACGACAGAATCTCTCATCAGTATGATGCTTGCTGTTTTATTGATGATGTAAGCAAAATTTATGAAGATTATGGTCCAATTGGTGCACAAAAGCAACTTCTTTGTCAAACTCTAAACGAAGATAACCTTCAGATATGCAATCTTTCAAAGGCAACTAATGTGATACAATGTAGGCTACGTCATATAAGGACCCTTATAGTTCTTGATAATGTTGATCGTGTTGAACAGTTGGAGAAATTAGCTTTGAATCGTGAATGGTTAGCTGTTGGGAGTAGAATCATCATAATTTCTAGAGACGAGCATATCTTGAGAGAGTATGGAGTGGATGTAGTTTACAACGTTCAACTCTTGAATGATGATAATGCTCTTCAATTATTTTGTAGAAAGGCTTTCAAATGTGATGATATTATGAGAGATTATAGACAGTTGGCATATGACGCACTAGAATATGCTAAAGGCCTTCCATTAGCAATTAAAGTATTGGGCTCATTTTTGTATGGTCGAGATGTTTCTGAGTGGAGAAGTGCATTGACTAGAATGAGAGAAAATCCAAGGTCAGATATTATGGATGTGCTTCGAATTAGTTTTGAAGGACTGGAGAAAACGGAAAAGGAAATATTTCTAGATATTGCTTGTTTCTTTAACTGGAAGGATGAGACGTATGTGAAGGAAGTTTTAGATGTTCGTGGATTTTATCCTGATATTGGTATAAGAGTTCTCATCGATAAATCACTCATTACCTGTGAGTGGGGGAAAATTAGTATGCATGATTTGTTGATAGAGCTGGGCAGGTGTATTGTTCGAGAAAAATCACCCAAAGAGCCGAGAAAGTGGAGCAGGTTGTGGAAATACAAGGATGTCCAGAATGTTATGTTAGACAACATGGTAAACTCGCTTTTGAAAATAAAATCCTTGGTTACCATTTTTCTAGGATCTGTAAATAATTCAAAATATCTAACATTTTCTTTGTTCTTTGCAATGCTTTAGGTATCAGAAAATCTTGAAGCCATAGTTCTGAAACAATATCCAGTCAAGATTCGAGAAAAGACAATGAGGGCTGATGCTCTATCAAAAATGAGTCACCTTAAATTGCTCATTCTTCGGAATGTGAAGTTTTCAGGATGCCTCAATTGTCTTTCCAATGAATTAAGATATCTTTCTTGGGGTGAATATCCTTTCATGTGTTTGCCATCAAGTTTTCAGCCAGATAAACTTGTTGAATTGATCCTGCCAAACAGTAACATCAAACAACTATGGGAAGGCACAAAGGTACTGCAAATTGTTGTTCTTTTTCTATTTTGTTTTTCTTTAAATGAACTAATAAAAAGACAAATTATCTAATGTTCTTTCCCCCTTTCTCTAGAGTTTATTAAAGAAGCAAACGAAAGCTTAAATGTGACTATTAATTTTGTCTCATTCTATCGCCCCTTCTCTGCAGCCTCTACCCAATTTGAGACGTATGAAGCTCTCTCACTCCAAAAATCTTATTACGATGCCGGATTTTAGGGAGATCCCAAATCTTGAGTGGCTAAATCTTGAAGGATGCATAAAACTTGTGCGAATCGATCCATCCATTGGTATTCTAAGAAAGCTTGTGAAATTGAATTTGAAAAACTGTAAAAATCTAGTCAGTATTCCCAACAACATATTTGGTCTTAGTTCTCTTATAGATCTAAATCTCTCTGGCTGTTCAAAATTACTTAATAATCAGCTGTTAGAGAAACCAAGGCATGCAGAACATTTGGAGAAGCTTGATATAAATGAAAGTACTCCCCAAAGCCAATCAACATCCTCCATCTACAAATTTTTCATGTTGCCTTTCCATTTTTTCTATTCTAGAAGGCATGAAGATTCAATTGGCTTATTGTTGCCTTCTTTGCCTCGTTTCCCATATTTGCAATATCTGGACTTAAGTTTCTGTAATCTCCTTCAAATCCCTGATGCTATTGGATGGTTATATTGTTTAGAAATGCTAAACATAGCGGGAAACAATTTTGTTACACTACCTTATAGCATCAAGGAGCTTTCGAAACTTAGAATGTTAAACTTGGATCATTGCAAGCAGCTGAAATATTTGCCTGAGCTCCCATCAAGTACTGTCTTGCCCGTAGGAAGAGAAACATTTTTTGGATTATATATTTTCAACTGCCCTAATTTGAGTGAGCTGGAACGCTGCCGTAGCATGGCTTTTACTTGGATGATACAAGCCCTTAAGGTGCCTACTCCATTCTTCCTTTCCCTATCTCTCTTTTTCTGTGTGTATGAACTAATACATAACTAATTTTTCTGGTACCAGGTGCTCATGTAATCCTCTCTCTCCTGGTGTCGGATCGATATTGTTATTCCCGGAACTCAAATTCCAAGGTGGTTCAACAAACAAAATGTGGGTAGTTCAATAAGCATGGATCCATCTCCAAGTATGTATGACAATAACTGGATTGGCGTTGCTTGTTGTGCAGCATTTGTGGCACATGATGATCCTACTAATTTGGGAGACGGATGGCGAGGAGGAGGAATTGGGTGCAATTTTGAAACTAAAATAGAAATAACGGGTTTCCCTTTTCCGATACGTTTCGAGAAAGATCTAGTTACAGTTGAATCAGATCACCTGTTGCTACAATATTTTACTCGAGATAAATTCATTGATTCTGTAATTTGTTATATGAAAAACCGAACACAAGATCTTGATGGTATTCAATTGGCAACCTCAATCTTTCCTCCGAACCAAGGTTTGCATTTGAAGGTGAAGAATATCGGGTATCGTTGGGTATTTAAGGAGGATTTGGAACAATTAAACCCAACAATGATGCACAGCGGAAATTCATCAGTTCGGAAGCGCAAGTTTTTAACAATTGATGATCAGCCACAGCCATAATAATTGAGCTGATAAACAAAAAGCGCAGTAACTGCATTTCGAATACACTTCCGTCAAATTTCCAAATTCTAATCCATTTGAGGTAAGACTTAAATCAGCAAAGCACCGATTGTTATAAATTTATAATCCATTCATAAATACTCTATTTTTTAATCTTAAATTCACGCCCTTTGCAGGTTATTAGTTGATGATATGGTGATTTTGTTTCTGTATCCTCTTTCCAGGCTAGAGTCAATAGTAATTGAGAACATTGTTAAAGTGATAGTTGTACACTTGAAGGGTAAAAAAGGTATAGAATCAACTTGGATATAGCTATCTTAAAGTATAAAATTTTAACAATGATCGATTGTTTAGTTAATGTAATTAGGGAAGTCTAGCTCCTTGTATCAATTTATGAGTACGTTGTTCATTATTTGATTTACAATTTTTAAATAATAGTGTGGAAAGGAAAGAAAGGCTAAATTACTTTAGTAATAGAAAAATGATAATCTCTTACACCATTTGAGATACTTAGACAATCTATATCATTAAAAAGAAGTTATAGTTTAGATTGTTATTTGCTTATTTACAAGAAGTATATGAGTATGATAATATGTGCGAGTGTCTTTTATCTCTATGGTACCCTACTAAGCACACTCACCTTCTTCAGTGTTTGCTTATCCTGTGATTTTCAACAAAATCTCCTATACCCTGCAAATGTTACCCAATCTCAAAGAATTATGAAAATGACTGAAATTAACATTTGTCTCAAATCAAAACACTACCGTGGACAATCAAAATATTCATCTCCAACTATCTGGAGCTAACACTTATGATGTGGGAACATATCTACTTGGACGTGAAGACATCCTCAAATTCTAATAATGGACAGCAGAGTAAAATTAGACTTTGACTTTTTTTTTTGGCTGAGAAGACTTTGACAATATAGAAATGTTTTGTAAAGGACTTAAAGATGAGTCGGACAATAAATTGGGTATTAGAACTTTTTTAAAAAATGTTTATTTTGTAGAAAAGTTTTTCACGTCTTTTAAAGAATAACTCTTATATTCTTATTACAAATAGTGTATATATTTTTTTTCACATTTCTTTCAATATCATTCGTTATATATATTTTTTTCTATTTATTTTCTTTCACTTAATTAACACTTTTAAAAACAGTATTAATAGTTCCTACACTTAGAAAGCCAGAAAGAATTACTTTTTTATTTTTTTTCCTTTTATATGATAAAGGTAGTAACAAACTCGAAAGAGAAAGCATTTTTCTTGCCTACACAAAAAAGGAAATTAATAAAGTTTTACTACCCTCCCATAAGATGTGGTATTCTTTACATGGAAGACAGTTTTGGAATTGTTTTCCCTCATTTTGTTATTTCTTAAGGGCTTAGCCCCACTTGTGCGTTAAAAAATAATTTGTATAAATATTATCAAGAAAAAAATAATATCATACAAATAAAATTTTTATAGAATTCACCAAAAAAAATGTTGTTATGGCAAGTTATGGGTTACATAAACATTATTAACTATTTAAATTAATATAGATGTGGTATAACTATACTAGATATATTTGAGAAACCATTATAAGGGAAGTTCTCTTAACTGGTGGTTTCTAGTAGCTTGTTTTCTCTCCATAAGTTAAACCTTTCTATTCTCAAAAAGCTTCTCAATTTTTATTGAATTTTATTTAATAAATAAATTAATTTGAATTCAAATAATTTTGAACATTTATTCCACATGTCATTTATTCTCTTTCATCTATTCTTTTTCATCTTTTTTTTAACTCGCACCAACCTTCATTATTATTGTCATTCGGTTTCAATTTTAAACCCTCATTTCCTAGGAAGTGTTACATTTACTTCATTTTTCTCACTTACTCTCATGTTTATTACCTCTCTTTCTCTTTCCTCCTGTGGTGACTATGTGTTTCCTTCGCTTGTTCCTTCTCTCTTATATGGCATGCGTGATGCTATAACTCCTTCCTTATTCATTCTCTTTCATATATTATTTAACTCCCACCTACCCTGATTGTTATTGGAAATTTTATGATTGATTCTCTTTCTTTTATTTTCTCTTCCCCTTTCCCTAATTCTCTCTCTTTCTCTTTCCTCCCACGGTGACTCTTTGTTTCCTTCGCTTATTCCCTAATCGCATGCGTATGTTATTTGCTAGCTATTTGATGGTGTTCCAGTTGATTGGTTATGATTGTCGTGTTTGTGCTGGTTAAGGTTTAATGACGGTGGCTAGCCATACGAGCAGGTTCAAAACCTAACTATTTCTCTAAAATTTCCTACCTATAAGTGGATTTGTGAATGCAAATGATTCCAGCTTCTTAACGTTGTGTCTTATTTTCTCTATATTTTTCTGCGTATATTTGATAATATTCATTTCTCTGATTCCTTCCTGTTTACTACCTTTTATGGCTTTGCGTATTGATTCTTTGGAGAAAATCACTCCAGTAAAGGGAGTGTTGGAAGGGTGAAGGTTCACGTGGTCCGACTGTGGTATCTGCCAAGTTTCAATAACCCTAAGACCATCAATATAATTGAGATGGTTTTCATGGACAAATTTGTAAGTTTTTTCCTCTTTCATTGCCATCCATTAATTTTTTAAATGTTTGATATTTAATTCATTTGATTTAATTGCAGGGTTGTACCATGTATATTGAAGATAGTCTAATTTTTATATATTTTTTTCATAAAAAAGGATATTATTATATCTTATTATATTTGATTTTAGTGACTTTGTAATATTATTAATTTATTTATTTAAAAATTATTAAATTAATTATTGTGATAAATTTCAAAATTAAATAATTAATTTAGATAAAAGGTGATGAAGCTCAGCCCAATCCATTTTGAATATTTAAAAGAAGTGAGCACTTGAAAATATGGCACAACCACTTGCCGTGAACCAAGTGGGGCCGTGACTACATGAACAATTAAAGGAAGAAAAATTGAAAGAAGGAAGTGAGCAGCTGTTCATGAGGAGGAAAAAAAATCTAAAGATAAAAATTGAAGATAGAAATCAAAGGTTGGTCCCATTGCCAAATAAACTTTGGAAGGAAGCAATTAAGAGGCGATGAAACAATTGCACAAAACTATAAAAGAGAGACTGCGCCGCACAGTGCTAGGAAAAAAAAAATAAAGGAGATTGGAGCGCAACGAGCAACACGGTGAGTGACGAGCAGGGCAGAGAGAAAATTGCAGAGAAGAGAAGAAGAAGAAGAGCAGTATCAATAGAGAATATTAGCGAGATAATTTTATTATGTTTTAATTTTATTATGTCTTGCTAAATTCTTTATATTAAGGGGATGATAAAATTTGATTATTTTGATATTGTTAGGTTGAATTATTTTTACTCAATTTTAAGATTTAAAATATATTGATTATATTTTTTTATTAGATTATATGAATAAATTTTTAGATGAGTTCAGTCATATTTTTTTATATTTTGTAATTTAGTTGTGTTATCTGAATGTTGGTAGTAATTGTTTGATATCAATTGTAATTTCTTTCTCGGGATACATTTGATGATTTGATAATTTATTATTAATTAGAGAAATTTTATCATACACTTGATTATTATTTTTAGTGATTCATTGATAGATTTTTCGTAAGCACATGCTTTGTCGCTAGATGTTCATGAGATAAATTATTTGGGTATTGTAATTTGACATTATTAATGTTAAAATTAATCTTGTGAATTTCGAACCTTAGTCATTTTTCATCTAGTTGAAACTCAATTTTGTTTACTTGTTTTCATTTAATTTGCTATTGGTTTTAATTTTATTTGTTTTATTTTATCTTTACATCTTTGATTTCGTAATTCTTGTAACTAGATTAGGAAAAAAATTTCAAAGCTTAAAATTAACTCTAGGTCTCTGTGAGATCGACCTCGTACTTGTTCAATTGTACTTCGGTACGACTCGTATAATTATGAGTATTTAAAGGATTTTTTTTTAAAAAAAGTCACAACACATGCATCTGTGTGAAAAAATTTTGATATACAAATTTAAGTCCCTTCTTTTTGAAGGAGAAGTTTATATAATTGCTTACTTTGGTGTTGGTGGTAACATTGGGTACTTCCAAACTATGAGACATGAATATCGTTTAAATTTTCAATTGAGAACTACTGTAAGGCCATCTGAAAGTGAAGTGATTCCTTTTTATGGTTGTAAGTTGGTTCCATTTGACGAGATTTTTTAGAGTGAAGGAGAGTTTGCCTTTTTAGTTGGTAATTGCAAGTTCAATAATTTTATAACATGTTCTTAGTTATATTGTGTCCAATATGGTTTTAATTGTTTTTTTTTTTTTGCAAATGTAATAGGTCTGCTAACAACTGTTGGTACTAAAAAGGAATATGACAAAGATGGAAAGAAGACTAAGATGATAGTAATTGAGCTTGACATTGACAGGTCATGCCCTTTTCTTACCCCTTTTCTACAATTTAGATACGTGTTGTATCAGTTTTGTTCCTTGCATGATATTGAATGTCATCCTAACTACCTAATTAAAACAATGTTCATTACTTATTTTTTTCATGCACTAAGTTTTTTAAGTGTTCTGCAATTTATATACTTCATACTTTGTTGTACTATTTTATTCCTTGCATGTTTCATATATCTTGAACCAGATTTTTGTGATTTTTATTGCCTATTTAAACCAATGTTCTTGACGTTGACAAGTCATGTCCCTTTCTTACCCTTTTTCTACAATTTAGATACTTGCTTATCAGTTTTGTTCATTGCATGTTTCATATATTCTTTACCCAATAATGTTTGATTAAGTTGTTTTGTGTTATCTAATTAGTATACTATAATCTTTTATGATTTTTAATGTAATTTTTTTCTTATTTTGGAAAATGTCTTGCTTACTGACTGACATGGCTTATATGATATTGAATGTCATCTTGACTGCCTAATTAAACCAATGTTCATTACTTATATTTGTGTGCATTAAGTTTTTTAAGTTTTTTACAATTTATATACTTAATATTTTGTTGTTACAGTTTTATTCCTTGCATGATTCTTATATCCTGAACCAAGTTTTTGTGATTTTGACTGCTTATTTAAACTAATGTTCATTACTTATTTTTATGTGCATTAGTTTTTAAAGTTTTTTGTAATATATATACTTGATACTTTGCTCTATCAGTTTTGTGCCCTGCATGTTCCATGTATCCTTTACCAAATAATGTTTGATTAACTGAATTTGTGTTATCTAATTAGTATACTATGATCTATTAAGATTTTTAATGTGATTCTTTATTTATTTATTTTGGGAAATTTGTGCCTAACAAACTGATATATATACTTGATATGATATTGAATATGATCCTGACTACCTATTCAAATCGATATTCATTACTTATTTTTAGTTGCACTAAGTTTTTTAAGTTTTCTACAATTTATATACTTGATACTTTGCTGTTAGTGTTTCGTTCCTTGCATATTTCATATATCTTGAACTAGATTTCTGTTATCTAATTAGTATACTTGATACTTGAACCAGATTTCGTATACTTGATACTAATTTAGATACTTGTTATCTTACCCCTTTTCTACAATTTAGATACTTGTTGTATCAGTTTTGTTCCTTGCATGTTTCATGTATCTTTTACCTAATAATGTTTGATTAAGTTGATTTGTGTTATCTAATTTGTATACTATAATCTTTTATGATTTTTAATGTGATTTATTTTTCTTATTTTGGAAAATGACTTGTTTACTGACTGATATGGTTGATATGATATTGAATGTTATCCTGACTTCCTAATTAAACCAATGTTCATTACTTATTTTTACGTGCACTAAGGTTTTTAAGCTTTCTGCAATTTATATACTTAATATTTTGCTATTACAGTTTTCTTCCTTGCATTTTTCTTTTATCCTGAACTAGATTTTTGTGATTTTGACTTCCTATTTAAACCAATGTTCATTACTTATTTTTATGTGCACTTAGTTTTTGAAGTTTTCTACAATATATATACTTAATACTTTGCTCTATCAATTTTGTTCCATGCATGTTCCATGTATCTTTTACCAAATAATGTTTGATTAACTGGATTTGTGTTATCAAATTAGTATACTATAATCTTTTAGGATTTTTAATGTGATTCTTTTTCTTTTTTTCTTTTTTGCGAAATTTGTGCCTAACTAACTAATATGACTTATATGATATTGAATATGATCCTAATTGCCAATTTTAACCAATGTTCATTACTTATTTTTAGTTGCACTACGTTTTTTAAGTTTTTTGCAATTTATATACTTGATACTTTGCTGTTAGAGTTTTGTTCCTTACATGTTTCGTATATCCTGAACTAAATTTCTGTTAGATAATTAGTCTACTTGATACTTGAACCAGATTTCATATACTTGATACTAATTTAGATACTTGTTGTTCTGTTATCTTACCCCTTTTCTGCAATTTAGATACTTGTTGTATCAGTTTTGTTCCTTGCATGTTTCATGTATATTTTACCTAATAATGTTTGATTAAGTTGATTTGTGTTATCTAATTAGTATACTATAATCTTTTATGATTTTTAACGTGATTTATTTTTCTTATTTTGGAAAATAGCTTGCTTACTGACTGATATGATATTGAATGTCATCCTGACTGCCTAATTAAAGCAATGTTCATTACTTATTTTTACATGCACTAAGTTTTTAAGTTTTCTGCAATTTATATACTTCATACTTTGTTGTTATTGTTTTCTTCCTTGCATGTTTCTTATATCCTGAACTAGATTTTTGTGATTCTGACTGCCTATTTAAACCAATGTGCTTGACGTTGACAAATCATGTCCCTCTCTTACCCCTTTTCTGCAATTTAGATGCTTGTTGTATCAATTTTGTTTCTTGCATGTTTCAAATATATCATTTACCCAATAATGTTTCATTAAGTTGTTTTGTGTTATCTAATTAGTGTACTATGATCTTTTATTATTTTTAATGTCATTTTTTTTTCTTATTTTGAAAAATGCCTTGCTTACAGAGTGAAATTTTTAATATAATATTGAATGCCATCCTGACTGCATAATTAAAGCAATGTTCATTACTTATTTTTACGTGAACTAAGTTTTCTAGGTTTTCTGCAATATATATACTTAATACTTTGCTATTGCAGTTTTTTCTTGCATTTTTCTTATATCCTGAATCAGATTTTTGTGATTCTGATTGCCTATTCAAACCAATGTTCATTACTTATATTTTGTGCATTCAGTTTTTAAAGTTTTCTACGATATATATACTTGATACTTGCTTTATCAGTTTTGTTCCGTGTATCCTTTACTAAATAATGTTTGATTAACTGGATTTGTCTAATCTAATTAGTATACTATGACTGTTTAGGATTTTTAATGTGATTCTTTTTTTTTTTTTGAAAATTTGTGCTCAATTAATTGATATGACTTATATGATATTGAATATGATCCTGACTGCTTATTTTAACCAACGTTCACTATTTATTTTTAACTGCACTAAGATTTTAAAGTTTTCTGAAATTTTTATACTTAATACATTGCTGTAACTGGATTTGTGTTATCTAATTAGTATACTATGATCTTTAAGGATTTTTAATGTGATTCTTTTTTCTTAATTTACAAAATTGATTACTTACTAACTGATATGACTTATATGATATTGAACGTGATTCTGACTACATATTTAAACCAGTGTTTCATTACTTATTTTTAGGTGTAGTAAGTTTTTTAAGTTTTCTGCAATTTATATACTTCATACTTTGTTATTACAATTTACTTCCTTGCATGATTTATATATCCTAAACCAAATTTGTCTCATCTAATTAGTATAGTGTGATATATTTTTTAACTCCCACCTTCCCTCATTGTTATCTTCATTTAGTTTCAATTTGAAACCTTCATTTTGTATGAAGTGTTACATTAGATCATTGCATTTCATTCTCTTTCATCTATTCTTTAATTCCCACCTATACTAATTGATATTGCAAATTTTAGTATCTGTGTTATCTAATTAGTATACTATGATCTTCTAGGATTTTTAATGTGATTCTTTTTTCTTATTTTAGAAAATGGCTTCCTTACTAACCGATATGATTTATATGATATTGAATGTAATCCTGACTTGTTATTTAAACTAATGTTCATTATCTAGTTTTAGGTGCACTTAGTTTTTAAAGTTTTTTTGTAATTTAAATATTTGATAATTTGCTGTTACAATTTTGTTCCTTGCATGTTTCATATTTCTTCAACCAAATATTTGTTATCTAATTAGTATACTTGATACTTATTTTTAGCTGCAGTGTCAAGTTAGAGGTTGACCTTTTTAGGGATTATATGGACGAGGTCAATAGTTTTATTGCTAATGGTGATATCTATCAACTTGTCATTGTGGTTCAATTCGCAAGAGTGAATGAAGACTTTTAATGGTTTACTATCTTTTAAATCTTTTACTCTCTGTGGTTACTGGATATTCTGTATATGTATTTTATGGTCTTTTTTTATGTTCAGGTTTCTTTAAAAATTTTACTATTCACATTCTTTTAATATGTATATGATTTTTGTAATTGTTTTATTTGGCTGTAGGCAAGATTGTTTTGCAGAATGTCATGTATGGTACTAGATTGTTGTTTAATCCTAACATTCCTGATGTCATTGAGTTCAAAAATAGGTCAATTGTGTGAGTTCACTGTTTTCGCTCCCTATATATTAGGTTCTCATTATACTAATTAATAGCTTATTTCATTGCTTATTTTCTCATATCATGCTTATGTTGTTTTATCTAGGCTGCTTGTTGCAATTGAAGAAAATTCACAAAGCTTTGAGATTATATCTGATGCTCCTTATAACTCCCTTTAGGATGACTTCTTGAAGGGGACTCCTAAGAAGTCCATTTAGGAATTAAAGGAATGTGAAGATGTGTGTTATATGCTTTTATATTTTGTTCTTAATTTTGTTATTCAATAATCACTTTTATCACATTCAATTAATTTATTTTTATTAATTATAATTGTAGGATGGTTTATACATAGTCTTTGGAATTGTGAAGTGTGTTAATAATAGCCCAGATTGGTGGTACGTTGTATGTAAATGCAACAAAGCTATCACCCCAGACTGTAGGATGTACTACTGCGGACATTGTTTCTGCCATGTTGTCAATGTTGTTCATAGGTTAGTTTTTTTATTTTCTATTTAAATTTAAATGCATTATTGATTGGTGAGTGGAGTTATTTTTTAATGTTCTGTTTTATATTTAACTAGATATAGAGTCAAGCTTATAGTCACCGATGAAGTTGACAATGCTACATTTGTGGTGTGGGATCGTGATGGCCGTATTCTCTTAAAAAAGTCATGTTCTGATTTGCTCAAATGTATTCATATGGTATATAATTTTCTTTTGTAAATTTTAAGTATGTTTTTGTGTTCATGTTTGTCAATAAATGATTTCTAACTTTTTTGCTCTACAAACAGAGGGGAGGTCCTATTGGTCATCCTCCTGAATTTGATCAATTATTGATCGAGAAATCATTCCTTTTTAAAGTTGAGGTGAAGATAATAGTTAGCAGGAATTTTGAACAATCTTTCAAGGTTACAAAGATATGTTTTGATCCTTTCATTATATTCATGTTCCCTTATTTTGTTTGTATTTTGCATTTAGCTTATTAAATTTATTTTCAAATATAATAGATTGGAATTTTAATTATTTTTTCTTTTTGCCTTTGATTCTGTTTTCAGCATCCTTTTCAATCTGAGGCTCCTTATTATACACTTGCCAATGACTTCCTCAACATGACTCCTAGCAAGTCAATTGAGCAGCTAAAAGACTACAAAGATGTGAGTATTTTCTTTATTATTTTTGTTTAATATAATCACAAAATATTTCTATCATGATTGTAGATCTTGGATTATAATTTGAGTGTTTATATTCATGTTAATTATAGGATGGATTCTACATTGTTTTTGCTATTGTGAAGGGTTTAATAATGGTCCAGACTGGTGGTATGTTGCATGTACATGTAATGAAGCAGTCACCCTCGACTCTGGAATGTACTATTGTGAAGGTTGTCAATGTCACGTGGTGAATGTAATTCCTAGGTTAGTTCATCACGTTTGTATTTAAATTCATAATTGCTTGTTGAGTTGTGTTCTAATCTTATTTCTATATACTTACTCAGATATAAAATCAACTTAAGGGTGATAGATAACACTGATAGTGCTAAATTTCAAATGTCTGATCTTGATGCATGTTTTATTCTGGAAAAATCATGCTTTCACTTGCTTGAATGCATTCATAAGGTAAGCATTCATTTTGTTCAATTTAATTATTGTAATATGTATATGTTTGTTACAAATTCATTTTTGATTTTGTTATTTTGAATTAGAATGGAGGTCCAATTGGTCACCCACATGAATTTCAACAATTCCTAATAGAGAGATTGTTCCTTTTTAAAGTACAAGTCAACATAGAAGTGTTCAATCATTTTGAACCTTCTTTCAAGGTTTTCAAGATTTATTCTGATCCTTCTATTATTTCTAAATTCAGAGAGTCCAGTCCTACATTCTTTGCCAATGAGGTCTAAAAAATTGCATGGATCCTTTCTTAATTTTGAATTGTATACTTAGTTTATTATGTTTTGTTTTTATAATTAAACTTCTTAGGAATAGCAATTTAATAATTTTTTTTCTGTCTTTGAATCTATTTCTAACCTGACATTACTGTAAGGTTATCTCTTGGTGAAACATCTTCAAGTATTGAGTTTCAAGATGTTCAATCCTCTATTGCTAAGGTTTTCAAACTTATTATGTTAATTATCTTTAATTAATATGATGTGTTCATTAAATCTTTGTTTAAATTATGGTTTTGTAGGACTTGATGTAACATTTCAGTGATGGAGATATATGTCTTGGTAGTCAAGCTAAAAATATGGTTCCCAATCTGACTCCTACAAAAAGAGCTTCCCAAGAATGTGTTTCATTAGTCGATAGTGATATGTCTAGTACCAAGTTGAAAGATGTCAAGATAGAGAAGGATTGAAATTTATATATATGAAGAGTAATTTGAAGGTGGAATAAAGCAAATGTGGTCCTTTTTTGTTTTTTATTTTTTCCATATATTTATGTTCAACACTGCTTTTGGTTGTGTTTTGATGTATGGATGTTTGTGGTGACATTAGGAACAGGATATATAGGTTCCTTTTTTTACGATAATTCCTCATCTTTGTGTTTCGCTGTAATTTGCTACTATGATGTTTAAGTGTTGCTTTTATCTTCTACTTTTAAACATGACTATCATATTATGACAATTCTTACAGTAATGATTATGTCTTTAATTTTGCTATAATTTGTATTTTATATATTAGTAAGTTTCATGCATGTTTACTTATATAATTAAGTTTTTCACACTTGATTAATTTTATTAGTAACAGACTAATGAAGTACTAGAAGTTGATCTGAAGCTTTGCTATATAGCACTTGTTATAAGACCCATCATTACGAAGAAACAAGAGACGAACAGGGGTTTGGGCCTTTTTTGAAATGGTTGCAAGTGAAGAGGGTGAGTCACGTGGTGGTTAGGTGCGGTCGGTCTGGTGCGCTAGTTAAGCGCTGGTCTAGAGGTCGCGGCGCGGTGGCTGGGAGTTACGTGTGGATCTGCCGTGACGATTGGAGGTTCTGTAAGTATGGTGGCGATGGGTACGGCTGGCCAGATTTGGTTTTGGTGAGGACAAAAATGCGGTGGTGCAGTTTCCACAACAGGCCAGAGGTATCGCAGTGCAGTGGCTGGGAGTTACGCATGGATCTGCGATGACAGTTAGGAGGTTCTGTAAGTATGGCAGCGATGGGTACGGCTGGCCGGATCTGGTTCTGGTGAGGACGAAAATGCGGTGGTGCAGTTTCCACAACAGGCCAGAGGTATTATTTTATTGCTTCTTCTCATTCCTTTCTCTGTTTCTGGGTTTATCTCTTTTTGCAATTTTAGATCATTGTATACATTTGTGTCACCCATTTAGTTATGTATTGCTTCTTTTTTCTTTATTATTGAATCTCATTGATCTGATGTGAATGGTTCCCTTTCTAACATTCAAATTTGTTCTAAGATTCAAATTTTGTTCTGGGTTGATTATCTTTTTTCTTGTATTTATATCTATCAAAGATGCCAAAATGAAAAATCTTGTCCAGGATTTACATATTTGTTTTAATTCACAGAAAAAAGTTTCAATTTTGTTGGGTTAGCTCTTCAATCTTTACCATAGTGTGGTGCATATGAATCATTGCTTAGATCCAAAGCTATGACCTTTTTTTTTATAATGGTGTGTTTTTTGTGATCTCATAGGTGAGGGAGTCGAAGGAGGAGGGAAGCAACAGAAGAAGAATGATGCATGAATAACAAGATGAATAGTGTTATGCAATTTTTGATATCTAGAGAGAGAATGTTTGTTTTCTATTTTTACAATTTTTGATAAATTAAAACATGAATGACAATAATTAAGGGTTCAAAAGATAAATAACACAAAATCTTTTAAACAACTGGCATGAGATAATTTCTAACCTTTGATGTAAAATTTAACTCAATCAATGATCAGAAATATTAGAGCATCCATGCTCAATACTTCATCAGGTGCATTGTAAGAGCCTCTTATCTTAAGTAGTACACATATCCTTTCACATGTTTGCCAACAAGTTTTCAGCCAAATAAACTTGTTCAACTAATCCTATCTTATAGCAACATCAAACAATTATGGGAAGGCATAAAGATACACTAAATGCCTATTTTCTGTCTATTGTTTCAAGTTAAATAAACAGACTATAAAAAAAAATTTACTAATGTTCTTTCCCCTTTCTTTGAAGATAAATGAAATAAATAAAATAAAGTGTGGTGAATAATTTTGTGTGCTCTTCTTTGCCCTTCACAGTTTATGCCCAAGTTGAAAATTATGGATCTCGATCATTCAAAAAATCTTTTCAAAACGTCAGCTTTTAGTAGGATTGCAAATCTTGAATGGCTAAATCTTGAAGAATGCACAAAATTAGTACACGTTGATCCATCAATTGGCCATCTGGGAAAGCTTACTTCATTGAAATTGAAAAACTGCAAAAATCTAATTAGCATTCCCAACAAAATATTTTGTCTCAGTTCTCTTGAAATCCTACATCTTTATGGCTGCTCAAAATTATTTAATAACCAAGTGATAGATAGAGCAAGGAATGCTAAGCATTTGAAGATGCTAGATCTAAGGGAAACTGTTATGCATTGCTAATCAATATCTTCCATTTGCAAAAGGCTTATGAATGCTTTTCATTTCTTCTATCCTAGAAAACGTAAGGATTCAACTAGTTTTTTGTTACCTTCTTTGCATTGTTTCCCTTGTTTGCGTGATCTTAATCTAAGTTTCTGCAATCTAAGTCAAGTCTCTAATGCTATTGGATGGTTACATTGTTTAGAAAATCTAAATTTAGGAGGAAATAATTTTGGTAGACTAGCTTCTAGTATCAAGGAGCTTTCCAAGCAGTTGAAATCTTGTCTTGAGCTCCCATCAAGTATTGTCTTGCCAATAGTAATGACAAGTCCAGCTGGATTATATATTTTCAATTGTCCAAAATTGGGGAAGATGGTGAAAAGATGAACAAATGAAAGAGAGATTGTGTTTGTTGGAATGAATTACTATTGATATTGTATCGTGTATTTATACAGGGAGATTTCTAATCATTCCTACAAATCATGAATTAGTTACTACATTACAGGTTGTCTAGCTACAAGTTAGGGATTACAATAGGAAAACTAATATACACAGATCACTTATTCTTATATAGAAGATATGAAAGTTTGACTTCTTAACATTCCCCCTGAAGTTGGTGAGTGGATATCCTGCACTCCCAACTTGCGAACCATACGAACAAATATCTTTTTCCCCAAGGGCTTGATCAAGATGTCTGCTAGTTGATATGCATAATTTACATATCTTGCAGTCACAGAACCATCTTGGATCTTGTCTCTAATGTAATGGCAATCCATCCCAATATGCCTAGTTCGCTCATGAAAAATTGGGTTAGCTACAATGTGTAGGGCAACTTTATTGTCGCAATACAGTAAGGAAGATTCATGATGTGAAAGTCACAAGTCCCTCAATAGATATCGGAGCTATGCCAACTCACAGCATGCTCCCGTCATTGCATGGTATTCTACCTCTATGAAAGAGAATGAAATTGTTTTCTGTCTCTTTGAACTCCAAGATATCAATAAAGGTCCAAGAAAGACACAATAACCAGTAGTAGATTTCCTAGTGAGTGGGCAACCTATCCAATCTGAGTCACAATAAGCCCTCAACTTGAAATCATTATTCGAAGAGAAGAATAGGCCTTGGTCAGGTTTTTTAGATATCGGACAACCCGAAGAGCTGCCTCCATATGAAGTTTTCGGGGTTGGTGCATAAATCTACTAAAGACATGTACATCATATCTTATATCCGGCCTTGAAACAATTAAGTAAATTAATCTGCCGACTAATCTTTTATAACGGCCCGGATCTTTGAGCATATCATTCTTGTCCAATAATTTGAAGCCTTGTTCCATAAGAGTATCAATGGGGTTGCGCCCAACAATCCTGCATCCTTAATGATTTCTAATGCATACTTACGTTGGGAAATAAAAATCCTGTTCTTAGAAGCAGAAACCTTAATTCTAAGAAAGTATTTCAAATCACCAAGATCTTTGAGAAGAAAATGACTATGCAGAAATTTTTTAGTTTCAGCAATGCTACCAGGATCATTTCTAGTGATCAGAATATCATCAACATATATCAAGAGAGCAGTAAAGGACTTGCCTTGTTTTCTGGTGAGCAAAGAATAATCAGCTTGAGATTGTACATAACCAGTGGAACGAATAGCTTATAAAAACTTGGCGAACCACTGGCGAGATGCTTGTTTCAAACCATACAATGACTTATGAAGACACATACCAAGTTGTTCTCCCTATGTTGCCAAAGCCCTGGTGGTGGAGACATATATATCTCTTCAGCTAAGTCACCATGAAGAAAGACATTGTTGACGTCTATTTGATGAAGGGACCAGCCACAAGTTGCGGCCAATGCAAGCAAGTAGCGAACTGAGATGATCTTAGCAGTGGGAGAAAAAGGTATCCTAATAATCGACACCCTCTATCTGAGTGAAGCCCTTTGCGACCAATCGAGCTTTGTACCTCTCGATAGAACCATCTGAACGATGTTTGATTTTATAGACCCATCGGCAGCTGACCGGTGTCTTGCCCACATGGAGTGGAGTGAGAGACCAAGTGTTATTGGCTTGGAGAGCCTACAATTCGAAATGCATTACTTCCTGCCATTCAGGATGAGCAGTGGCTTCTAAATAAGACCTGGGTTTCGTGACAGTACTGATTTGAGAAACAAAAGATTGATATGCATGTTGATATCTGTGATAGGAAACATAATTGACCGGTGGATAACATGTACCTTTGGTCAGACCTGGTAGTAAGAAGGTCAATTGGTCAGAGCAAACGTTGGAGCAGACATAATCATTGAGCTTAACTGGTGGACCGATGTGGCGACTGGAGTGACGAAGTGGAGCGGGTTCGGGATCGGGTTTAGATGAGAAGATAGGTGACTGTGGAGATAGATGGGGTAGCGAGTTTGATGAGGATACCGGTCTTAGGAGAGGATGAAGTGGATGTTGGTGATGGACTTTTAGAGATAATGGGAGAGGATGGTGGTTCTGGCAGAGGAGAGGGGACAGGCGTGGGTTATATATGTGGAGAAGAATAAGGCATGACTGTATGATCGGGTGATGATGTGTTTAGAGGTGGTTTATGAGTCACAAGAGGAATTGGGCCATAATTTGTGATTGAAGGAGAAAGAGTAGAATGTGGCTTAAAAAGTGCATAAGGAAAAATATTTTCATGAAATCTGACATCTCGGCTAGTGAAAACCTTTTTGGTTGACAAACTGAATAATTTGTATGTCTTTTGACCAGTGGGATAGCCGATGAAAACTAAGGGAATAGAATGATGGTCAAATTTGTGAGAAGTACGAACATTAGTTGTATAGGCTAAACAACCAAAGACACAGAGATGGAAAAAAAAGGTGGTTTTGAGTAGAGAAGTTCAAAAGGAGTTTTGAAAGAGAGAATTGGAGAAGGGAGTCGATTGATGATATGTACAGTAGTAAGAGCACACTCCCCCCAAAATGGGGAAGGGAGTTGAGCTTAGAATTTCAAAGCTCGAGCTACTCGTGAGATGTGTCGATATTTGCATTCCATAACCCCATTTTATTGAGGCGTGTAAGCACAAAAATGTTGAAAAACGACACCATTGTCTTGAAAAAAAGAACCAAGTGAGATAAATTCCTCACCATTGTCACTTCGAAAAGTCTTAATACGAGTTTCAAATTGAGTGAGAACATAATTGAAGTAGTATTTTGAAAGAGATTGTGCTTCATCTTTATGTCACATTAAGAAAATCCAAGTGAAACGTGTATAATCATCAATAATAGTAAGAAAATAATAAGCACCAGAAATAGAATGATGTCGATAACAACCCCAAATGTCATAATGAATTATCTTAAAAGTTTTTATAGAAGAAATTACACTAGGACTAAAAGGTAAACAACTCTGCTTAGCCAAAGGACATATAGGGCAAGCATTATTGGACTGAACGAGAAAAATTTAAAAAGTTCTTGGCAATGAAACTTAAAAGCTGAGGTGATACATGGCCTAAGCGATTATGCCAGAGATCGGTGGATGAAATGGTGAGGTTGCATGCTGGTTGGTTTGTGGGTGAGGAAGACTTGGTCATGGATTTCTTCATCACTAGTTCCACCAAAAAGTATAGTTTGTCACGTTGTTTACCCAAACCAATCATCCTCCTAATAGCCAGATCCTGAAAAATACACCAATAAGGAAAAAAGGTTACTGAACAATTTAGGCCTTTTGTCGGATGACATCAAACCAACTTTGAATGTAGGTACAAATAGCATATCATGCAAATGATAGATGGAATTCAGAGACAATGATCCTTTTGCAACAATATTAGTTTTTTCTCTATTAGGCAGTAGTACAGGATGTAACACACAATTTTTATCATTGCGGAAGAACAATTTAGATGATGAAGAAATATGATTTGTCACCCTGCCATCAATGATCCTATTGTGGGAAGCGACTTTAGACAAACCTGGCTTAGTTTGCTTGAGAGTTAGATCCTTCATTTTTGTCATCAAGAAGCTATAAGAGCTGCTTCAATTGAGCCTCTGAAATCCCAACAATTGGTTTTCTGTCTTCTTTAGAAAAGCTCATGGACAAATGATTAGCTACAAACTTGTTATTGTTGCTGAAACGTCTTGGGCCTGAATTATACTTTGCCTTTGGATGGCCCGCCGGATACCCATATAACTTATAACAAGTTTGGATCTAATGGCCCTGTTCTCCACAGTGGGAACAATGAGGGCGTCCTCTTCCAGAGCCAAAACGACGCCTATCTTGGTCAAATCAGCTTCCTCCACTAAAATTCTCTTATGACCCATATGAGTAATCGGACCACTCGAACCTCCCTGTACCCGTTGATGGAGTGGGTTTGCTATTGTTGCTTCAAATCGCCATGGCAGTGCTGCCACCAGAATCACTTGCAGTGTGTGTTGAGTTCAAGAGACGTTGTTTTTCTTCTTAAGAGACGAAGGAATATGCTTGGTGAACTGAAGGAAGGGGATTCATCAGGAGGATTTGTCCATGAATAGCACTATAAGAATCATTCAATGCCATCAAAAACGACATCAATTTTTGTTGTTCTTGTTGTCCCCCATGTATTGCATCGTCGTAGGAAGCTAGTTCATCCCATAGGCCTTTCAATTTTGTGTAATAGGCAGAGGCAAAGAGTTGTTCTTGTCGAAGACAGGCAATATCTCGCTAAATCTAAAAAATACAAGACGCATTGTTTTGAGAGAAAGGCTCATGAAGATCCTCCCAAACTTCATGAGCAGTAGAGTAATAGATCACACTATCTAAAATTTTCAGATTGAGAGTGTTGACAATCCAGGAGTGGACCATATATTACATCGAGACCAAGCCGCATAACCTTCAGGATTAGGTTCTTCTGAATGGGCTTTGATTGAGCCAATGACAAAACTTAGCTTGTTTTTGGAATTTAAGGCCAGAGTCATTTGAAACCCGGGACCGATGAGGGCGGAGAGTGGACGCCAGTGTAAGAGAAGCACGGACAAGGAGCGGCTCCTAGCAGGCTTCAAGGCGAAGGGACACATGAATGAACTGAATTCACATTAGAATGAGAGGAATTCAGAGACTGTGCAGGTATGAGATTGCATAGTTGAGGATAAATTAAAGGAATTGATAACTGTAACACCCCAAATTTCCTATCTCTTAAACAGTAATTTTGACAGTTAACAGAATTTTACTGTTTAGTAATTTCTATGCACTATAAAATTATTTTGTTTATGCCGTCAGCGTATTTGATCGTTTGGAGTGATTTACTCCGTGTCAGAAAAATAATAATTTTCGGGCCGGAGAAAATTTTACGTAATTTAATTATTACTGTTAAGTTTTAATTATTTTACGTAATCAGATTTGATATTTGTGTATTTTCTAAATAATTGTGATTTTTGTGGATGATTATGAAATTTTTTATTATTTGTGGGCCCAGGGGGTGTATGTGGGCCCAAGTGGCCATACGTGGGCCCAGGTAGGTCCCGTAAAGTGAAAAATTTTTTACGCATAGAAAAATTTGTATTGTTTAGACGGAGACAGGGGATCTTACTAAACCTGAATCCGGAAACAGTTTTTGAAAATTTCTTGTACTGTGTTTTGTACTGTATTTATTTATCGGGGGTTAAAAAATACAGTAAATATATTCTTTCGTGGGGTTTTAGCAGATAAAAATAGAAATTATACTATTAAGTCAATATTAATGATTGTGACAATTTTTGATGGACCAATAGGAAACAAGTCTAATATTGAAGACTTTGATATCAACCGTTGATTTAATCGATGGTAAAGACTTGATCTTGATTTAATCAACGGTGGAGATGGATCAATTATGACCATTGGATATGGATTTAATCAATGGTAGAGATTTGGTCTCAAAAAGTGACAAAGACCATTTATGACCATTGGATGAATAATTAATCAAGGGTGAAGATTTGGTCTTGTAAAGTAACAAGGACCATTTATGACCATTGGATGTAAATTTAATCAATGGTGGAGATTTGGTCTTAAAAAGTAGCAAAGACTAATTATAACCCTTGGATTAAAAGTAAGAAGGAGTAATCTTGACCCTTCATTTTGGAAATACATCTAATGGCTAGAATTTCAAGGAGAAAGATCCAATGGCGTAGATTAATCTTCTAATCAAAAGTCTACCTAAATCCTAACCATTGAATAAATCAATGGTCTAAAATGCTCTAAATGGTGGCTTGAAAAAGATGACAACATTATTGCATGCATAATGCATGAGGGGGGATGGTTTTGTGAAGCATTTTGGAGCTAAAGGAAAACTTTATGTCATTGTTAAGTGGTCTTAGTCAATTATGCATCATTGTTGAATTATTTGCACTCTTTGAAGAAGCATGGAGGGGGGGACGGTTTTTGTGGTTGCTTTAGAAGCTAAAGCAAATTTTGAAGACAATAATTTGTCACCTTGGTCATTATTGACCATACTTCATCATTCTTGAACTTTCCTTCAAGCAAAACTCTTAGAAAAATTTCTCTCATTCTCCTTCTCTAAGCTCACGGCCATGACACCATAATCTACCCTCCATCACTCAAAAAATTCATCCAATCTAGTTTCTTGAATCCTTACCTTATTCTAAGAACATCTCTAGTTATGAGTTTTCTCTAAATCATTCGTCTTGATCTTCAAATCCAAGCTTCAAGATTCTACCAAAAATGGTAAATTTCATATTTCTTCTTCTAATCTTCTAGTTTTGATTTTCTAAGCCATGATTGAACCATGGTTTACCTATTTCTACACTTGTTATTGATTGTAACATTTGTTTATGATTTTTAAGAATTTTCCCAAGGAGCTTCACGAAATTTGTGGAAGGAAAAACTAAGTGTTTTCACTTCATCCTTTGTCTTAACCAAGTCTAAGAAGCTTTTCTCTCACAAAAATAAAAAATTTCATCTTTGTTCTTCAAGATGAATTTTGGCCATACCATCCAAAATCACCATCCAATCCTTTTTAATTTCATCCAACCATAGATCTTGAATCTACATGATATTCGAAGCAATTTTCATGTTGGAGATTTTCTATAAATCATCTATCTTCAACCTTGTTCTTCAAGCTAAAGATTGAAGCTTTAATGGTAAAGTTTGTTACTCTTCACTTTTCTTTTGATTTTCAAGGTTCTAACCATGATGCACATCCATGGTTTTCTTATTCAAGCTTAAGATACTAATAAATATATGTGTTGTTTTGTGTTTAAGAAACCCTTGGTGGTGAAGGATTTGGAAAAAGAAGCAAAACAAAGAGCTTTTGAGGATCTTCAAGAGGTAAGAGGGAGACCCATCTCACCAACCAAGTATGGTGGTGAGAGATGGTCTTATATTTGATGGATAGTGAATCCATATGAGGATTTATATCCATGGTCTTGTAATTTATTTGTGGGTGTTTATGTGTTTTAATTATTTGCCTATGCTTGATATGTTATGTATGATTTTATGACTTTGATGGTATGCTTATAGTATTTATGATGAAATATGTATGTGTATACCATGATGTATTGATGGAAAAGAAATCAATTTTTGGCTCTAATAGCCAAGGAAGGGCTACGGTTTTGATGCCCATAATTAGAGTTTCATGTTGAAATTTTTCAAGAATAAGAAAATTGATTTGTTTAAATGAAAATTATGAAGTGGAGAAAATGAATTTCCTTGGTTCTAAAGGCTATGGAATTTTCGGCCAAGACACCTCAACATAGGTGTTTATAACTTAATATTTTCATAGAAGAATAAAATTGGATTGATTTGAAAAGCATGAAAAATGAACAAAGGATATGTTTTTCAAGAGAACAAGAACACATTTTTTTTAAAGGGATTTTATTGATTTATTTTGTGTAAAAAGTTTTTAAGTGTTTATTAAACTTGATTTCGAAAAACAAAACGGGCAACGTGGATTTTAAGGATTTGCAAAGAAAGTGAAAAAGGATTTGCAAAGAAAGTGAAAGTAAAAATGAATTTGAACAAATGGGTTTGGTTTTTATGACCATCGGTATTTTGGTTTTGAAAACAAAGATTTAATAGTTTTGTTTGTGTAAAACCATATCAATTTAGAAGGAAAGATATTTGATGGTTTCAATGGCTAAGTACCACGATTTTTTAGGGCTAGTAATGCCTTGATTTTTATGGAACAAAGTGATATTTTACAAAACAAAGTGTTTTGTCACTCGAAAGATTTGACAGTTTTCAATGAACACGTTCACAATTTTTGAAGACTTACGGATACCTTGATTTTATAACGAAATGATTTTCGCACAAGAAATTGGAAAGGGAATTAGAGCATTTATCACTTGAGAAATCAACTTTTTGTAAACGAAAATATTTTCGAACTTCAATTTATTTTGAAGAAGGTTGTGCTTGGAAATGATTTGGAAAAAATGAAGAATATAATGGTGTTTTGAAAATTTACTAATGTATAACTGATTTTCGAGTTTTGAAGTACGTTAGGGAATTTTAAGATTTGAAACATTGATTTATATCAATGGAAAAGTGATTTTGTGGATTATATTTTGGAAAAGGATTTCTTGAGTAAAGAAATATGGAAAAATATTTTCTTGAGTAAGAAAATGTGTTAAATGAAGTATAAAGTTATATTATTTTGAGAAAAGTTAAAAAAGAATTTTTGAAGGTTAAGAAATATTTTCTGTAATGAAATTGTGATGAAAAATGTTTTACGTATCTTAAAAACGTGATTTTTAAGCTACACAATTTGAAAAACGTGTTGAAAATGATATTGATTTATTTAAGTCCAAAATAATGTTTGGACTATTGAGGAATATTTTACGTGATTGTAAAGTGTTGAAAAATATTTTACGTATCTTAAAAATGATTTGAAATACAGTAAAATATTTCTACGCGATTTGAAATACGTTGAAATATTTCTACGCGATTTGAATTACGTTTAAATATTTTACGTAATTTGAACTACTATTGAAAAATCACTACGTAATTGAAAAGTGATGAATTATTTTTACGTGATTGTGAAAAGTGGCGAAAAATCATTACGTGATTTGGAAAGTGTTTTAAATATTTTGAGAATGATGGAAAATGATTTACGCAACTTAAAAGAATGATTTTTAAGTTACGTGATTTTGAAAACAGTAGAAAATTGCTACATAATTTGAGAAATGTATATTTTTATGCTATTGAGAAAAACGTTAAAAAATTAATTCGTGATTTAAAAGTGCAACAGAAGTGTTGTGGTATTTTGAAAATGTAACAAAAGTGTTACGATGTTATGAAAACGTAATAGAAAAATTATAGAATTGTGAAAATGTAACAGAAGTGTTACAACGTTGTGAAAACGTAATAGAAATGTTTTAGAATTGTGAAAACGTAACAGAAATGTTGCGAGATTGTGAAAACACGACAACAGTATTTTATAACTATGAAAACATGATAACATGATTTTGTTATTGAAAAATATAGTATGATTACTAAAAACCAGTGTATGAACACTGTTTGTGAAAACAACGAGTTTCGCCTGTTATTGGCACGTGGTGCATTTTAGATGCATTGAAGAAAAAAAATATGTGTTGAGGCATATGATTTAATTGAACAAACGAATTTGAAAAGAATGACCCTTGTGGTTGAACTTGCACTGATATATCCGTGCATTGTATAAACTATATCTGAGAAATTATGAGATATACATGTGATTAGTATTATACCTGTGATTGGTATTTGGTGCATTATACATGCATTGGAATGGTCCGATGAGGACTGGATATGGCTGATTGCCTAGGAGAAACACACCTCTTGAGTGGGTGCGATATGCGTAGTGTAAGTCACTTGTTGACCTTGGGGGCATCGGGGTGCGGGTTGCTTACACGGGTGGTTGGTCGCGCTTCTTCCCGTAGGTTAGACCGATGCAACACACCGATGATCCTGACCGAGGCACTATTCTTATTCAAGATCTGATAAAGATAGTCGTGTATATGCTAGATATGCAAAATCAAAATGAGGATTATAGCACGTGGTCTGAGGCATGTGGTACCGACAGATCTTTTCGATCATTTCTCCAACCTGAGTTTAGCTCCATGGAGTAGAAAATCGAGTCTTGTGCACATACATAATCTGAACATTTATATCTATGTGATATATTAATTGAGGAATATTGACTATGACAATTGTTTTGAATACTTGGATGATGATGATGATAATGCTGAGGGCATTATCGTAATTGTTATTTATGATAATTGAACTGATAAATGATTGGATGATGATAGTTGATTAATGTTGATGGCATGATCATAATTGTGGTATGATCTATCTGTATGATGTGCTGCTTGTGTTATCTCTGTGCTGCCATGTTAGTATTAGTGTAGGTGATCTCACCTCTTTATTTTATGTTTTGGTTGGGTTTGTGTTGTGAAATAAATACGTAATAGATAGAACGAGTTTTCCAAGAAGAAACTGATGGTAGGTACTCAGAGATTGATGAAAACATTGAAAAGTGGCTGTCTCAAGTTCGAAGATGTGCCGGATAGACAAGGAGTAGAGTTCTGATGCATCAAGTTGGATACAAGAGAAGAAACGAATATGTTAAGATTTAACGTTAGTGTTATACCGTGCTATTAAGTAGAACCTATCATAGGGTTACTACTGTTAGAAAAAAAAAGTCTGTAGGTTTTATATTTCTTGAATAATTGTTAAATATTAAGTGGTATTTGTTATATGAGTTTAAATCAGTTTAAATATATTTTTCAGTATTACTTATAAATTTCAGTAAGTTTATTTTGCAGTAAGTAAGAAATTTTAAAACTCATCTTTTATAACTCAAACTTTGTGTGAACTTCTTTTTGATTATGAGTCGGGAGTCAGACATGTGATACCCTAGGGAGGGTGTTACAATAACCATATCAACAAGATGCATCTTCTCTTCGGGAGCCAAGAACATAAGTACTCTATGGTTAAGCATGCTTGACCTGGAGCACTTGTGAGATGGGTGACCTCCTGGAAAGTTTCCTAGGATGCGTGCAAGTGAGGACAAAGCACACTGAAAAGACCCGTGTTGGTTTGTGGAGATAGCTCATCAATCCTGCAGGCAGTCCTGGGACGTTACAGTCATAGCCCTTTTCCAAGTAGAATAATTGTATCTATTTAAAGGTTTGGAAATAAGAACCAAATGGATGATCTGAATGTTGAGTGAAATAGGGATTTGAGAGATCCGTCTTTGAAGGATCTACAGAAGTCCCTGGTTTTGGTGTACCAGGGTCGGTAACTTTCTTGCCATGGATAGGAGACATTGGTGGTACTTCATCGTTGGCCATGATGGCTGAAAAAGAGAGATGCTACACGAGAGATTTGAGCGCAGTGAAGCGCAACGATGGGTCAGGATCTTAGTCCTGCTCTTAATATTATGAAAATATGAAAGAGAGATTGTGTTTGCTGGAATGAATTACTATTGATATTGTATCATATATTTATACAGAGAGATTTTTAATCATTCCTACAAATCAGGAATTAGTTACTACATTACAAATTGTCTAGCTATAAGTCAAGGATTATAATAGGAAAATTAATATACACAGATAACCTATACTTAATATGAAAGATATAAAAGTTTCACTTCTTAACAGATGAAATGCTGCAATAGCATGGCTTTTTCATGGAAGGTACAAGTCATTCAGGTGAGCACTCCTTCCTTCCTTCCCCACATCTCTATGTCATAGGAAAAGTGTTTTAAGGAAAATTTCCCGGGCGATGCTACATGAAACCGAGAGAAATCAAGCTAATAACAAGGGAAAGTTAGTGGAGAGAACCTTCCAGTGATTAATAGCCAATAAAAGTGCAGGTTTACGTAGAATTGAAAGAGAGAGAGGAGAACTTTTGTATTTTTCGTGATTTAATTTTATCCATTTTTGTTAACCCTAATCAACTTATGCTTGAAGCCACTTTGGATGAACAAAGTGGAGGCTGCTACGTGGATTAGACTATGACCTCTTACATAGGGTTCTTAGACCCACGAGGATAAAGGTTTTTTGGAGGGAACGGATTTATTACAGAAAAATACTGTGTAGTACTATTGTGTCCATTTATTGGTTATGATTTTATTATTTTTAATTTTTCTTATATTAACACACATGCGATGTATGTGATGGTCATATGTGATGGATGGAATAAATAAAAAATTATACAATGAACAAAATAAATAATAAATAAAAAATCTACTTAACATGAATATAAAAAAGATAGAATTGTTACAAATTTAAATTTATTTTATAATTTATTGTTATCTAATATTTAAAGTATTCTTCCTTAATTGCATCATACACATGTTGTTGTATGTTGTTTTAGCCTGTTAAGCCATGTGGTAACATATTTTTGTAGTATTTTACTACTGATATCTCTCTTTATATATTATGTAGATTAAGATTTAAAAATTTAAATAATATAATAAGATATCAGTGAATTCCTTTTATAAGAAAATATTAACGAACATTCGAATTTTGAATTTTTTTAATAAATTAAAAAATTAAAAATTAAAATTATGTAATAAGATAATGAGTTATTTTTGTAAATAAGATATTAATAAAATTTAAAATTTAAATTGTTTGAAATGAGAGAGTAATATTAATTAGAGTTTTAAATTTTTTGTAGTAATTTATTTTTCATAACACATGGCATAAGAAAATTATGACATATGTCAAAATTATAATGAAATATTAATGCCAAAAGTTACAGGTGTCATTTTCAAATAATTGTCTGATATATTAAAATACTTTTCTTTTATGATTTAAAAATTTAAAACTAATTATCGGGTATATTAAAAATCTCCATCTGCCATCTAATTACTCGAGTAGTTAAAAGGGGTAAAACTTTATAAATAATTATAAATTCAAATAACATTAACACTTTCCTTTAGTATAAAAAATATTCTACCCGTATCATTACTACCTGATCATTTACAAATCTTATTTAATGGTTACGCTTTTAACTGCTTTGCTATCAATTCACACTTTGTAGCACACTATTCAAGCATACTTACATACATAAAAACATGATAAGATAAGATTAAAAAATTCTCAGTCTTAAAATAATTCACATTTTCTTTTGATTTATCTTTAATTTGATAATAATAAAATTTAAATTCAAATTACATTCATAGTAAGCCAGAGATCACACTTAGCAGAGTTTTTTACATTTTCTTTTAATTCTCTTTAATAGAATAATAATAAAATTTAAATTCAAATAACATTAATGATACAACCTAAATTAATAATCACTTGGTAGAAATTCACAAATATTGTTCTCTTTTTATATATATTATATTAATTTTTCTTTCTCTTGTAATTTCGGTTAAACCCTATAAAATGAGGAGGTTGTCTAGCTATTACAATTAATCAATAGAAATACAAAAGTTCTCTTTCTCTTTCAAATTTTGGCTATTGATCACTACAAGGTTTTCTCCATTAACTTTTCCTAGTTAGTAGCTTGATTTATCTCGGTTTCATGTAGAATTGCCTTAGAATTCTATTTTCCCTAAAACACGTGGTACAACATTCAGAGTGTGGGTGGATGGATGGATCAATAAACGTAGATTCATCTTCCGTTATGCATGACAATAACTAGATTGGTGTTGCTTACTGTGTAACATTTATTGCACATAATGATCCAACTGATTTGTTATATCTTGAAAGATATAAAGCCGAATTTGAGTGTGGCTTTTACAAGATGCCCAGGGGCTGTCTTTATGACAAAGATTTGATTACGGTTCTAACGGATCACCTCTGACTACTCTATTTCACTTGGGAAGAATTCATTTCGTAATGTGCTTAATAAAGATGTACACCTCTCATTATTCAATTTGCGCTTTTAAGGTAATGTGTCGGAACCAAAGCCACTCCTACCACTTTGAAATAGATTGATAACTGGAGTGTGAATGGCTGATCTTTATAAGGGAAGCTGCTATGCCCTACCATTCTTTTTTTCTTTTTTTTTTAGCATTATGATTAACCTTTTAAATTGTTTCATATTATGAGAAGGTGATAGAGAGCTTTGTAATTTTAGTTGCTTTTGGTTTGTTATTTTTGAATCAACTTGTTTCATAAGCCTCACTTAATTCCTTTTTTATAATTATTTTTAATTAGTCATTTTTATTTTTTTCTTAATTTTTTCTACATTATATTTTTGAAATCTAGTGATTGTATCTCTAGTTAAGTGAACACTACTAACTCTGAGTCTCTTTCACATATGCATATTTAGTTTTTGATTTGTAGAAGCTTATTGCTTCACATGTATCACAAGTCTCTAGCATTTATATATAGATCTTTTTTTTTTTTTGGTCTTTAATCGGGAGTATCTACCGCCGATAGTAATGACTAATCTCCAAAAAAAACTCAGCGCACCACAGCTTAAAGGGAGTCTCCTCTTAGCTTGGATTTTTTCCATACGTAAGAGTCGGGATTCAAACCCCAGACTATTTGTTTAAGGGAGGAGAGCCCTAACCAGCTCACCCCAATCCAAGTTGGTATATAGATCTTTATTTTATTATTAACATGATGATTCAATAAAAATACTGCTCCTTAATGTAAATTAGACTTAACGGATTCTAAAATTATGATTGGGTCTTTATACGATTTGTAATTAATGAACCTTTACCTAATTGGTTTTTTATTTCAGCCCGTTACTTGCTCTTTCAAATTTTTGGTCAAGTTATGCCACTCTGAGTGTCTATATATCACATGCCCTCAGGGTGCTTTATGCTGCATCAATAATATTTTACTTTCCAGTTTGGATAAAGAAATAATTTTTCTTATAACAATAGCACATCTCATCAGTAAGTGGCCTCATAAACTTTTATGTCAAACCCAATTAATTATAATATCAATTGTTAAATAATTTGTGAAAAAAGTATATATTTAAACTAATTAAAAAATATATAACAATGTCATGACAAGAAAAATAAGGCTTTCTCTCATATAAATTTATATGTAAAGTGAATAAGTAAATATATAATTACTTTTAAATTATTTAGTGAGTTAAAATAACATAATACACTTTATACCAAATGTGAATACACTTTTATTTTATTATTTTAGCGACAAGTTCATTTTAAAAAAAGAATTTTTCTTAATTAAACATTTCAGAGCCCAATTAATAAACTATCTTAGATTCTTCTTTTTGTATTGTCTTGTCTTCCACATATGTTTCTTTATGATTTGGACAGTTTAGAGCATGACTTCAATTATTTAATGACAAAATGTGATATGGTTCTACTATACGCAAATTAAATATCAATATCATTGGAATTTTCTTATGTAAAAACCACCTGATTTCCGAACAGCATTTGCATCATCACATGTAGCTGAATTAATTTCAAATATGGTATACCATTATATTATTCTATATTATTATTAAATTTGAAACTAATTCATCTACACGATACAACAAAAAATAATAGCTCACCAGATTGATCTGCACAAATAAATTTCAACATGTTCGTTACACTGACTTGCATCTTAAGTTGATTGAAATGTAGCACGCGCCTCAACATACTTCATGACCAAATTAACCATGATGAGATATCCTTTGTGTGAAGAAGTTCGGGATTATGTTTTTGATAGAAATCTTGGCGTGGGGCAAGAGAGTCTCATAACTGCTATTGAGTATGTAATTCAGCTAAGTTAACATCATACCAATAATTGTCTTGTATGGTGCATTATTTTTTTATGAACAATTTGCAATTCATTGGATACGTAGGTTAGGTTGCCAATGTTAAATCTTTGTCTATATATATGTATTCTATATTCACAAGAAAGATAAGTCGACATCTGTGTAATACAGTAATACTTCTCTTATAAGGGAAGGGACCATTGTTAAAGACAGATTCTGTATTTCCTTTATTGCGTTCCAAATGGATATATACAGTAGGGACAGCTAACTTTCATTCTAAGATTAGTAATTTCTACATTTTATTTTAAACTAAAAACCTACTTTCCTTTTATTGAAACAACTTTAAATAATGGGTATTTGTGTAATTTTACTTTGTATAATTTAATTATTATTGTTATTTTGAATTTTTCTCTCACCTAAAGGACATTTTCTCTCTTCAATTTCTCTCACGCGCGCTCTTTTCTCTCCACTGGTGCTGTTTCCTGCGCCTTCTTTCCTTATTTTGTTTGCTTTGTTTCATTCTCGATTAACAAATTCGCACGCGTTTGACTGATGAACGACTTTAAAAACTGAAGTTACATACAATCTAACACCACTAAAGATTAAGATTATGTTGAGGCGTGATTGATTACGATTGGATTTGTTAGAAACGTGTTTGATATTAGATTTGTTATTACGATAGATTATGGTTAATTTTAATAATTATAATTAATTTAAGAAATAATTATATTTTATTATTATTTTTTAATTTTTTTGTATAAATAAAAATTAATATTTTTAAATTTATTTATTCAAAAATATAAACAAATATATTAATATTTAGTTTTTTATTTTTATTTTTAATTTGAAATAAAAAAATTTAAGTTTTCAGTTCAATCTAAAAATTTCAAATTTTAGATTTTTTCCTAAATTTTAGATTTCAAACTATTAAATTATAGACTTCAAATTTTGTCATAGATTTTACAAAGTGTTTAAGATCTGTCAATACTCAAAAAAAATAAACATTAATATTATTATATTCATTAATTTAAAAATATACACAATTTTATTAATATTTATATATTTCTAATTAAATTTATAATTCACTATTAAAAATGGATATGAACTTGTTAAATTTAAATTTTATATATGCTTTTTGGCTCTTAGCCATCAAATAAGAGTTCAGTACATACCGACTCAAGTGTTGATCATGCTCCCATCAGTTTCTTGGTGTCTTATTTTGAAGAAACCAAGAAACTGGGTTTTGCAGGTTGCACAGGAAGCAACAACAACTGTGAATCGAGGCAACCAAGATCCAGATTCCAGGAAACAACCCCAGAATAACCAGTCTCTTTTGTAACGTAAACATCCTGAAACACACCCTTCTGAAGAGAATTCATGATGGATATTTAAGATTGGACTATCCACAACCAGAAACGGATACAAAGAAATGTATTTGGTTTAGTATATTTTAGAATCATAAAAGCTTTTTTCTCAAAATGTTCAAGTGAGAACTTCTAGCTGAAAAGGTTTTTCGAGTGCAAAGTAGACTATTTAAACACTTATACCTCTTCCGGCTCCAAGGAAAGAAGATAAGCAACTAAGCCAACCACGGGTATATATCTAAGATACTTCACTAAAACAACCTTGCTTTCCTGAACATTCTGGAGGTTGTCACCAATCAACCAAGGCTGGAAAATCATGTAAAGACATATATCCCATATGAAGGCATAGGCCAGCCTTTCTGATCCTAGGTAACCGACCAAGAATTCCCATCTGTCTACTATGCCCCCAAAATTTGCATCCGTTCGACCAAATAGAGCCCACAACAGAGATAGAAGACATGCACTCCCACCAATCAGTCCAACAAATGGGGCACCGTTTGTCATCACAGAACCCAATTGTGAACGTTTGCTTGTAACACTGTCATCATCAGCATCATTCAATCGGATAGCTATATATGGGATCAAAAATGCTGGCATCATAAACAATAGTTATGATACGTAAAGCAATTACATCATACATAAAGGAAAAATAAGTTGAGATTAAAACATACATGGACATCTTTAATATACTTATAAATTACAGTAACCTTCTTCAACTGAGAGTTCCTTTTTTTAATTTCTTATTTTAATTCCAAAAGATTAACAAATCTTAAATTTGTCCATCATTACTGACATGGAAATCCTTTTCCAAATACACACACTAGCCATGAATGGTGATGGAAAGAGTAACAGCAGTTACATCCAGTAGGAGAAGGCTAGTGGATAGGTGGAAGTAATCCAGAAGCAATCAAAGAGAGAAGTAGTGGGTCTGTGGGTGGGTGAACTGTTTTAGCCTATGAACCATCAGCGAGAATCTAAGTAACCACGGATCAAATGCCGGAGCTGACATTTAATTGTCGATCACTTGAGTAGGACGGCAATCACACTTTTTGATCAGGTGAAAAATATTAAACCAAGTGTTCCAATTTTGGCTTTGAAGAAACTCAATCCTGTCATCTAATTAAAATAAAGAGCATTGCTTTCTTCAGAATATGAAACATGGGTAATTGCAAAGCAATTTAATTATATATCAAAATAATCCAGCAAAAAATGGAGTAATATACTCCATTTGGAGAGAGAATATGCTTGCAGTGCTTATCTATTTTTGCTCTGAAAGATTAAAATGGATACTGAGGTTGGACTAGTCACCAGTCACCACTCTTTCTAATATAGGCAAATTATTAGCCAGAAAAGTTGTGGTTGTGAATGGAGATCAAGGTAATGAAAAGACTTGTCATGCAAAGAGAGTTCAATGAAACATACTGTTCGTCAGGAACATTTGCAGGCCCCAGAGTACATCTAGAGACCCCTTGTATCTATCTCTCTTACGATCTGTGAACAGCAAAGGAGCAAACATGAATGTCCAGCCAATCACAAAGTTGAATAGTCCTTCAGACATCTGAAGCAAGAAAATTGTCCAACTTCAGGGAGACTTTCCAATCAAATGGTGTAAATTTGGTGCCAATAATACTTACTTTGTGCAATGATACTTACAGGATGAAGAACTGGAGCCTCAATCAGACGAATGCCAACTACTCTGCCAAAATGGTCAGTGCAGAAATCATTAAAGAGAAACGATAGCCTAAATATAAATTCAAAGACAGTATATATTCCCTATAAGTCTATAAAAAAAAGGCAGATCAAATTTCAGTTGTGTCTGACTCTGAACATAATAGCTGACTTGAAGTTCCACATGTTGATTTTGTACTAAATGACCTCACATTAAGGAAGAATGTAGCCAAATCATATATTTGTAATCAACATGAACACCAATACTTTGCAATCATGGATAAGATACCAGTAAGATTTTTTTGTTTCAGAAACCAGAAACAAAACAGAAGAATATATGCATATAAACCTTCAGAGAAGTTATTAACAGTCACTTCTGCATGAACCTATAAACAGAATAAGATTGTATACAATACTTTTCTGGTAAAGAATATGACATATCATGAAGGATTCACTCAAATTCATCCGAATAGGATCAATTTCCATAAGAGCATATATTCATAAGCCTGTTGTGAGTCATGGTATCAGGAATTGTCCATATTACATGCTAATATAAAGGTTTGGCAATGTCAACTTTTCATATATATGTGGAGGAAAGGAACGAAAGAGAATAAATCCTATCAAACAAACTGAGGACACACTGCTATAGCAAGCTTCCCCTCTCCAAATGTCCCCCAATAGAAAGGAGGACAAAAAGGGGAGAGACACCTTTCAATAATCAGTAAAGGAATTTTAAAAATTATGAAAATATTTTCATGATTATCTCAAATTCACAAACTGATAAGCAGAAAAAAGCACAATGTCTCCACTTCATTAAACACAGTGACTAAAAACCAGTTAATATATAGTATAATGGTAGAAAAGGTAAAAATAACGAGAACATTAGTTATGCTTATATGACAATCGAATGCTCAAAAATTCATCTAAAGTTACAAGAACATTGATGAAGAAAGCAAAAGCAATCAACTCATTCATCGTTTATTAAGTGTAATCAGCAATAGGTGAACGTACGAAAGTTCATGAAAGGCAAGATGAAAAAGAAATTGAGAGAAAGACCCACAAGAGAGTTAATTGTGTCAGAACTGATGGCCCATACAGGATCTCCCTGTTACAATACAAGTAAAATTTCAGATTTGAAGTCAAATCAATCTCACTGGTATAATATATTTAAAATATATATATATCATGTGCAAAGCAACAATTCAAAACCTTGCAGATTGCCAAAGCAAAGTAAGAAAGGAGGAAATTTTGTCAACAAAGCAATATAAGTAAACTTTCTATACAATTATTTGTATAGACACAAAGCCACACAACACCAACAGATTACTTTCTTTCAATGCTAATGATAATACAATAAATACTATTAATGAGACAGTAGTTAATAACTGGGTTTTGGCGCTGCCTTTATACATCAAAAGTTAAGATGGAAATCCCACAAGAGGGAAGCACATCAAAGCCTTTTTTTTTTAAACGCTACCCTAGCGGATCCAAGCTTTTTTTTCCCCCAAAAACTTGATTTTTGACATAACAAAATGGTCTCACTTGATCCGTGTAGGCAGCCCCTCCTTGGAGGAAAAGACTTTTATTGTTGTTGTTGTTGTTGTTGCTATTAACCATTAAAGTTTGCTTTTGTATCTTAAAAGTGTCACTAGGATAGGCAAACTTCAACATTCTGCACTGCCATATTAAGCTAAAAAGCATCGGTGCATCAAGTGCTCTTATAAAATAAATAAATAAATAAATCCTTAAACATCCAGCAGATGCAATGATGGAAAAATTGTGACTCCAAAAACACTACATATGTATGATGATGAGCTTTAAAGTGTTCTAGTTGCCAAATTAACAAGTCATCATCATATCAAGCGTGGTAACCAGTACCATTTCATAGTTCACGTAAATAAGTCCAAAAATTCGAAAGTGCAAATCATTTTAGAGTTAGTTAATAAAGACGTTCATTCCAGGTAGCACACCTAACAAGACACAAAGATAACACCCAGCACAAAAAGAATAGTGTGAGATTATAACTTAAAACTAATTGACATTAAGTGGAATAACTCATTAGATATATAAACTATACTCAAAAGATTGAAGCAGATGATGTGAGATTTTTAACACCCCGTCCACATATGTCTGGATAGAACAGGCAAAGTAGGTGACAGAGAGGATCTTGACTTTAATATCCTATGAAATTCTAACTTAAAACTAATTTATATTAAATAGAGTGATCCAACATATATAAACCGCACTCCAAAAATTAAAACAGTGAGATTCTTAACAGCAGGTAAGGTAGGTGCAAAAATTTAAAAAAGGGTACCTACAGGTGCATAAGGAAGCAGGAAGAGCCACAAAATGTAGACACCCTCTGCAACCCACAACGCTAGTTGAAGCACTCTCCTTAAATTGTCATCTCCCTCTTCCACCGAGGAGGACGTGGCTAAGGCCGCGGGTTTGCGGCGAGCCCCGTGGCACAAAAGGGTCCTCGAATTGGCGTGGTTATGTTTGGGAACGAGTGGTTTTGGAGAGCACCGATGGGTGGAGCTGAAAGCGTTGTGAACCTTTTGTGGCTTGTGCAATTGGGGAAGGTAGAGTGAAGATTTTGGAGACAATGGTTTGGAAGAAAGGAAGGAGAGAGAAATGTTGGTGACGACGTCGTTGTGGTCATCGTCGTCGTCATTGCTTCAGCCTTCAGAGAAGCTTGAGCTTTGAGTGGTTCAGTTCAGTCAGAATTCAGAGATTGATTGTGTGAAAGAGAATGCCACAGCTCACGGGAATGAATCGTCTCAACCGTGGGACTGTCTATTTAAGATGATTGTGATTATCTCTCAACTTTATTTATCTCCTTATTCATACGACAAAGTGATCAGAAAAATATACATGAGATTAATGTTTCGGATCTATTTAGCTGTAAATCGGTTATATTTCAGTTCTAATTCTTTAAAAAAATTGGATAAACAGTTAAAATATTTAAAAACAAATATAAATTAATAAATTAATCGATTGAATCGATGGATTTTTAATTAATTTTTATAAAAAATAAATAAAAAAATATAGATTAATCATTTACTTTAATTCCTAAAATGGTGTATATTGATCATATTTGTTTCTAATTTTAAAAAATTAACAATTTAATTCATAAAATCTTAAAACATTGGTCAGTTAATTCTCACATTAGTTGTCATCAATTAAATTTGATGGAGATATACGCGTGATACATTAAGTGTCAACTTTAATGTTAATATAACTCCTAGCCCTAAAACGACACCTTTTGGATTAACTTTCACTATTAATGATTTCACTTTAGTTCCTCATTTTAGCCTTTTTTTTTTACTGTTAATAGTTTCACTTTTAGGAGAAGAAGATGAAAATGAAGTGATTTCTGAAAGTTTTGCATTTGTTAAAGGGGAAGCACCACATGAACTAAGCAGCCCCAAAATTTGATTCTGAAGTTGAAATCCTTAATAAGAAGCTCACCAAACAAATAATTAAGGAAGGTCATGGCTAGAAACCTTCCAAATATTCAACCTACTTATGTAAGTACCACACTTAATCATATTTTGATTGCAATTAGTTTGAAATCCAATGTTGTCACAACAATTCATTTCTGGAACTGTGATGTCCAATCATATTGTAGTCAACATCTGCTAAGTTAGACTTGAATGCAACTCCCACTCCCACCCAAAAGAAAAAAAAAAATCTTTTTGCTGTGTGCATTGCTCTACTAGACTTGTTATTTGATTTTGATGAATTTGCTCCCCAACAGAGAAGAAAGAAATGACTGATTTGGGCATTGGTATGGCAAGCATGAAAGCTAGTGAGCATGCATTGCTACGCGTAGGTTGGGAATTAGGATATGCAAAATTCTTAACTTGGGAATTTAGGGTTTGGGAATCTTATGGTTGAAATGAGAGGGGGGAATGAAAATTTTTCCTCCACCTCCAACGCAACATTGTTTTGGGGTTGGGAAAAGTTGATCTTTAAGAATTTTGGTCTAAAACGACGTCGTTTTAGAGTTGAGAACTTTGTTTTTTCATGCACAATTGAAATTACGTCGTTTTGAATTAAGTAAGAAATCACATCAGTGTTCAAGTTAACACTTAACGTGCCACATATGCGTCTTGGTCAATTTTAATTGATGACAACTGACGCGAGGACTAACATGATCGACGTTTTGAGATTTCAAAGATTAAATTGTCAATTTTTTAAAATCAGGGATGAATATGACTGATGCATGCAATTTCAAGAATTAAAGTAAAGATTTACTCAAAATAATATAATTATAATATTAACAGTTTAATCATCAATTAAATCGATTGAATTGATTAAATCATAAATCACTTATTTCACTGGTTCAATTGTTTAACCAGATTATAAAACATTAAATGAGAAGATCTACTCCCCACATCACACTATCATAATTTTAAGTTTAAAAAAGACAAGGGTAAATTCGACATCAGATCTCGATATATTAAAAACAAAATTAATTTACATTGTTTAACTAGATAATGATTCTATAATTTATTTGTTTAAATTAAATTATATTAATTGTTACTCTAGAATAGGGTGGGGTAAATATTATCTCTCATTAGCATTGCTTAATGGGCAGCAACAGGAGGTGGTTTCAGCAAAGGGTTTTTTTTTTTAATCTAAATAATACAGTTTTCTTTTTTATTTCTCCTTATATCGCAATTGCAACATTAATTCCTAAAATGTGATAATTATTTTTCAATATTAAAATGTTAGTTTATATCATATCAACTTCTCAATATTAATTTTTTATTTTTTAAATTCTAAAACATTGAGAAATTAGTTTCTAGACAATTAAATTCTCAATGTAATATCCCTTTTTTTTAAAAGAACATGTTTATCAATGAAAAATTGACTTCTCAAGTGTGTTTTGAAAAATAAAATATAAAGAAATAACAGTTAGAAATTAGTTTTTTGTCTCAATATTTTTTTAAAAAATAAAAATTGTTGAGAAGTTGCTTTACAATGAACCAAATTCTCAGCATTACAAAAATAAGTGCATTTTGGAAAACTTAAAAAAAAACTTCCTTAAACTATACGCAATGTGTATTTTAGTTCTGTTACTTTAAAAATGTGCAAAATAGATTCGTTACTTTTTAAATTGTGCACGTCACTACAAAATAGTAACATAAGTTAAAATTTGGATGAAAATTTGCATATGTCACTCACGTGCACATTTAAAGCTTTGATAGCCAAAGGAGGTACATATGAGATTAGGGTAATTAGGGAATAAAACTCATTCAGGAGATGTACAATATGTGAACGTGAGGAGTTCATTCCCACTTCCCTCCTAAACCCAAAGTTGCCCTACTTTCCTTACTGAAACTTACCCTAATTTCTCATTTCCCTCATTTTCTCAATCATGCAAATTGAATTGTTGCCATTGAGGGAGAAATTGTGCATGAAGTCAAATCCTGAACGAATGCCTTTGTTAATGCTACTGATGAGCGGAAAATTAAGTGTTTCAAACCCAAGTGCAGGTTGTATCAAGTTATAAATTTCTCGGGAGTCTGAGGTCGATCCACAGGGAATTGATGAAGAAAAAATTAATTGAGGTAGGAAGAGGATTTGTCACAACACTAAAAGTAATAAAACAAGTTCACAAATGAATTTAAGGGCTTGCTTGGGTTAGGAGATCCACTATTGGTAATAAATTAAAGGTAAGATTATTTCTCTTTATAACTCAATTGAAATCCATACACAACGGAGGTTCCAATCGGAAAATATAACATTCAAAGTTCAAATATATACGTAATCATATATTGATTCCTTTAATTATCTACCAACATTTGTAAATGAGTTCAAGCATTCACTGTGCCAATCCTATTGTCTACAATAAATCAAGATCTCCATTAACAAAGAAGGTTTTTAAATTGATTGGAAACAAAATACAACACATATAATGTCCATTTACTAATATATCATTTAAGCACAAGAAATAGAATAATCTAACCTTATTTCATTACCAAGAGCTTCACTCTTTCACCCAAGCAAGATGAAGATTTAGTTACTCATGGATAAGAAGAAAGAAAGAGAGAAGAAGAGAAAGATGAACATAACTTCAATTTAGAGTAAAAGAAAATTACAACAAGGTAAAACAATAAACAAACATAACCGTAACTTGTAAAAACTAAGCCTAACCCCCAAAGCTTTCCTTTTTTCTAAGCTTCCCCCTCCAGCCTTTTATAGAAGAGTAGGGATACAAAATGATAAGGAGAATGATTAAGAGTAAATGGATGAGTGGGTGGAGTGGTTGGATGATTGATTAGGTGGTTGGATTATTGAATGAGTGGTTGAATTATTGAGATTTTTTTGTCTCTGAAATCATTCATTTCTGAACTCATAGATGCCATCCGAATTAAGCAATGTGGTCTTCATGAATATTGTAGCATTTTGTCTCAGCTTTCCAATGGCACCGAAATCATCCAAAAATTCATCCTACAGCCCAAGATATGACCCAATTATTGCAGACTATTTAAGCTCAGATTCAGCACCTCTGTTTTGACTTCCAGACCCAATATCACCTCCAAACTGTCCGATTTGAGTTATGTGTTCTTCATGAAAGTTGTAGATATGGATCTTAACTTTCAAGTGTCAAAATTGCAGCCTAAGAAAGTTCCTATACCCCGAGTTATGCTCTGATTACTGTACAGTGTTCAGGTTTCAGATACAAAACTCGTGTTCTGTCTTCCAAGCCTAATTAGCTCTACTAGATGTCTGATTGAGACTTTGAGCTCTTCATCAAAGTTGTAGAGCTCTCTCTTATCTTTCCTACAAGATAAAATTCATAATTATCAGACATTTATAACCCAAGATATGGCCGAAATACAAAAATAGTGTAAGACCCAAATAATGCTAGAAAAATCAAGTCCAATTTGAGTCCAAAGTTACAAAACATAACCAGGCTTAGTCAATTAAGTACATGGGGAGTGTAAATAACTAAAAATGAGGGTTTATTAATGTATAAAATATGTGATCATCAAATTCCCCCACACTTAACTTTTTGCACTGCTGGGAAAAACACATAAGACCAAAGTTAGGAGACAAAGAAAAATGACACAGACTCAAAAGCTAAAAACTCTAAAAGATTTAATGACTCAAGAAGAGCAACCAAACATTCAAGGGAACAAAGCATTTTTTTTTAATATTTCTTCACATCTCAAACTATCAAGCAAGGAAACTTCAGTTAAAAAGAACGAATCAAGAATGAAAGATCCTTACAGAATTCACTTTCAATCCCTCTAGTGTTTAAAATGGTAGATATTTCACTCAATTCAACTCATAAAAAATTACACTACCATAAGCTTGCTTATCTTCTACTTCTCCACTACTCAAAATACATGCACACAAAAATCAAGAGGACTTTATTCAAGGTTGTAATGGGGTTATGGTAAAGGAGAGGGGATAATATGGATATGCAAAGATATATACCAAAGAGAATAAAAGAGCATTATGGTACAATTAGAGTGGAAAAGATATTTGAGAATATTCATCATAAAGGACAATGACCAATATTTGACTAATATTTTATTGAAGATTAATCCCAAATTGATGAGTTGAATTGTTAGGCATAAACCTTCTCCTTCTCTTCCTGTTGTTTCCAACCATCCACCTTTATTCTGATAATCCTTTGATTGCAACGGTGGTCAATAAATTTTTTTTTGAATCATTTTTTTTTGAATCATTTTGCACACACACCCCCACACTTGTTTAAGAACAAGGTCAATGCTCTCTTATTCTCTAAGGTCAGGTAAGAACATAGTATTTTTTTTTAAGGCACGTAATGAGCTAAAAACAAGAAATGGCCAAATAAGCTCAAAGGGGTTACACAAGGGAAAATATACAAGGATGGCTATTTGGTCAAAGTAACTATTTTAAAATGTCTCAATCATATTTATGTATGCATGTGAAAATCTAGCCTCAAAAAGAATCAAAGTAAGTTCTAGAGTAACAATTTCACGAGTAAAAATCACACAAGAAAGAAGAGAATGGTACAAATGTTCAATCCATTCATCAATAGGCTCAAAATCTCACAAGGCATGTTTCTATCATTCTCAATTCATCAATTCAACATTCAAATTCAAGCATGTGATTTTTAAGAAAGAAGAAAATTTATTCAATCATGATATGATTCCTGAATTTCAATTGCTTAAAAGGATGTGAAAGTGCATTTTTTTTTAGAAATCAAAAGATAATACAAATCAATACTAATTAATTACTACCCCAATTTAGATACGTCTTAGAAGTAAACTTACTCCTTACTCTGCCATCATACATTGGTTTAATAAGTCCATGACAATCATATCATACTTCCCAATTTTTTTTTTGGGTCAACTATCCTTCCCCCCCAACTAGATTACAACATTGTCCTCAATGTTAAAATATAAATGAGTAAAGGATAGAAGATATTACCTGTTGGAGAAATCTGACACAAATTTAAACAAAAACAAAGTACGATAAATAAAATTAAAAGAAAAGTTATAAACGAAGTGTCAAATCTGGCTCCTTTTTCATCCTGCTTCCCTCACTGCTTCCTGCTGACTAATCTATTTGAGCTATTGCTAGATCAGGATCAAAGATCAAAGGTAAAGGAAATTTTTTTTTGTGACTTCAATAAAACTATCAAGGTAAAGAAGTCTAGAAACCCTTGAAGGACCCTGCTCAAAGGATTGTTTGTCCAAAACCAAAATACAGTAAAATCATACAAAGATAAAAGAAATATAATAGCAAATGATGACATACCTGTATGTACAATTTTCATGGCGTATCTTTATACTGCGCGTCATGAGTGCAGTAGTGGCATATCTTTATACTGCATGTCACCAAAGGTGCAAGAGATACTCACGATTTTTTTTTTAAGGATTTTTTTTTAACGTGAAGAAGAAGAAGAAGAAGAAGAAGAAGAAGAAGAAGAAGAAAAAGAAGAAGAAGAAGAAGAAGAAAATATGTACATGTTGTTGTGGATGTGACTCACATCTGCCTCTGGTTTAACGTCCAGTAACGGCTTAAACGCCTTCTATGAGTCGAGGATAAGCTTCTCATCCAATTTTCTTATAAATTGGCAAACAGGGTCTTTTAGAGTCAGATTCCTAAGACTGTATTGCTTCTGTTCATCATGATTGCAGGATTCAGAGGCATCATGTTTCTTTTTGAGATTGAACCCATCTTTTGACAATTTTCACAACTTTTGCAAAAAGTATAGCAGTCCTTAAATAAAGTGGGCCAATAAAATCCATACTGCAAGATTTTCGCAACTATTTTCTTTGAAGAAAAGTGACATCCACATGCTTCTGAGTGACAAAATTTAATGACACTACCTACCTCACTGTCGGGCATGCATCTCTAAAAAATTTGATCAGGACAATGTTTGAACAAGTATGGGTCATCCCAATAAAAGTTTTTCACCTCTGTTAAAATTTTTTTCCTATCATGGTGCGTCCATTGAGGCGACATCTTTCATTCTTGTTCTTCAGTAAGAAACGATGAAATTACCACAGGAAAGCTTTGTTTTTCTCCCAAAAATGTGTACTTCAACCCAGCAGGTATTGACTTTAGTTCTGGTGTTGGTACTTCTTCATAGGCATTATCATTCATGGGTTTTAGCTCTTCGAATTTTGGCTTTCTTCCTTTGTATTCTATTTCCTCTGTACAATCAAGCAAATCAAATGAATTAATTAAACAAACTTCTAATGGGTCAGAAGAACTCCCTTTTTGAAGATGATCATCTATAATGGCTTCAATTCCTTCAACATCCTCATTTTCATCAAGGACTTCCTGTGGTTGCTTGCACATGTTAAAAACATTGAGATCCAGTGTCATATTTCCAAATGTTAGCTTCACCACTCTATTTCTGCAATTTATCAAAGCATTTGATGTTGCTAAAAATAGACGGCCTAAGATAACAGAAATTGACTTGCAACTATCAACCATAGGTTCAGTATCCATGACAATAAAATTCACAGGATATATGAATTTATTAACTTGAACCAACACATCTTCTACTATTCCTCTTGAAATTTTAATTGATCTATTGGCAAGTAGAAGAGTTACAGAAGTTGGTTTTAACTCACCTAAGTTGAGTTGCTGATAAACTGAATATGGAAGCAAATTGACACTAGCACCAAGATCAAGTAAAGCTTTTTCAATTTTATGTTCTCTAATAATGCATGAAACTGTAGGACAACCAGGATCTTTATATTTTAACGTATTATTATTCTGAAGAATGAAGCTTACCTGTTCAGCAAAAAATGCTTTCTTTTTCACATTTAATTTCCTTTTAACAGTGCACAAGTCCTTCAAATATTTAGCATAACAAGGAATCTGTTTGATAGCATCTAACAAAGGAATATTGATCTTTACTTGTTTCAAAATTTCAAAAATTCCAGTGTTATGGTCCAATTTCTTTGGATTTTTCAATACTTGAGGAAATGGGGGTGAAGGCAAGAGTTTAGCTTTCTTTTGGTCAACTTCTTCATTTCCTTAGGGGACTGGTTCAACTTCTTTCTCACAAGATTCAGGGATTTGTTTTTCAACAACCTTTCCACTCCTAAGAGTTATCACTGACTGGACTTAGTCCATTTGTTGGTTTTCTGAACTCCCCTCATTTAGACTGTACTGACCCTTGAGATTTGGTTGAGGTTGAGAAGGAAATCTTCCTTTCTCATGAATGGTGAATGCAAAAGAAAGTTTAGCAAGAGTGTCTTTTATGTCATTCATGGTTTGATTGTTTTGTTTATTAATGACCTCTTGCTTTTCTATGAATACATGCAGTGTTTCCTCAAAGTTTTTCCTATATGGTGGGACATAAGGTGCATATCCTTGAGAATTTTGAGAGTCCTGTTGTGCTTGAGGAGGTGGTGGTTGCTGCAATTGTACCATGGATCGATTATTATTCTTCCAGCTGAAGTTCGGATGATTTCTCCATCCCGGATTGTATGTATCTGATAAAGAAGAAGTAAATGACTTGTTAAAATTATTCATTGCATTTACTTGCTCATGTACAACTTCTTTAAATATAGGAATTTTAGGACATTCGTGTGTTGAGTGTCCTAAATCATCACAAATCCCACAAATTTCTTCATTTTGCACAGATTTGATTTCTTTTGTTTTTCTTAATTCCATGGCTTCAACCTTTCTAGCCAAACTAGCAAACCTGGCATTTAGATCTTCCTCTTGACTAAGGTGATATTTTTCTTTATTAGCACTTGCAAGATTAGATCTAATTGAATTTTCAGAAATGTTAGTACTATGTCAAGATTGAGAATTTTCAGCCAACTGGTTCAAATAGTCTAAAGCTTCATCAGATTCTTTATCCAGAAACTCACCATTGCACATTGTTTCCACAAATTGTTTAGTTTCAGGAGTCAAACCTTCACAAAAGAAGTTTATAGTGTGCCATTTTTCAAAACCATGATGTGGACAAGAATTTAACAAATCTTTAAACCGTTCCCAACATTGAAAATATGCTTCATTTGAATTTTGGGAAAAATTTTGGATTTGTCTTTTCATAGCATTGGTTTTATGTGTTGGAAAAAATTTCTTCAAGAACTCACCTTGCATTTCTTGCCATGTGCCAATTGATCTTGGATTCAAAGTGTTAAGCCAAGATTTTGCTTTATCTTTTAAAGAAAAAGGAAATAATTTAAGTTTAACAATCTCTTCAGTGCAATTTTGATCATTGAAGGCAATACACACTTCCTCAAATTCTTTCAGATGTAAATATGGACTTTCAGATTCTAAACCATGAAAATTAGGAAGTAAAGAAATCATACCGGCTTAAATCTAAAATTGTTGGCATTGAGTGGAAAGATAAAACATGATGGACTAGAACTTGAGGTGGTTGCAAATATTCACGCATGGTTCAGAATCGGTTGATTTTCATGTTCATCATGTACACTTTCATTGTTAGCTATTGTGTCAATTGTGTATGATTGTGATTCAAACTTAAAATCAGGATTAATTTTGACTAAACGACCATAATTTAAATCATGATACCAATTAAGCATAAATACATAAATAACTTAAAATAAATAAAAAAAATAATGTACAAGTTGGCGGTGTAACCCACCATTAAATATTAACAGGGATGGGGTAATAAACCAACCACCCAAAAATAATAAAATAAAAAAAAAATAGTGTGGTAGAAACCAACCACCAAAAATATATATATATATATATATATATATATATATATATATATATATATATATATATATATAATAAAAGGTGAGGTAATAAACCAACCACCAAAAAATAAAAATAAAAATAAAGTGCGAAAATTAAAATAATAGAAAATAAAGTGCGGAAATTAAAATACGAGAAAATAAAATGCAGAAAGTAAATTTAAATATGAAAACCTAGGAGAGTGTGGGCCCCTCAAATAAGGCGAAAGAAAAGAGAAGAAGAAATATTATTTCATTAAGTTAGATCAAGCGTAAAAATAAATAACAGAAAAATAAAAGGAGAGTTTCTCTCACTAAGTTAGTGCGTAAAATAAAAGGGAGAGTTACCCCCATCGACGAAAATAAAAAATAAAAAAATTCAAAAAATACAAATAAATGACATAAATATAAAAGTTAGTAAGTTAGTATGTTAGCAAGTAAATTAGAAATTGAAAAGAGTAGAGAAAGAATATACCTGTTGGTGAAGTTTTTCTTACAGAAAGGAAACTTCAATATATTAAAACTTCAAATCAAGTCCCCGGCAACGGCGCCAAAAACTTGATTGGCGGAATAATTTAAGTGTTTCAAACCTAAGTGCAGGTTGTATCAAGTTATAAATTTCTCGGGAGTCCGAGGTCGATCCACAGGGAATTGATGAAGAAAAAATTAATTGAGGTAGGAAGAGGATTTGTCACAACACTAAAAGTAATAAAACAAGTTCACAAATGAATTTAAGGGCTTGCTTGGGTTAGGAGATCCACTCTTGGTAATAAATTAAAGGTAAGATTATTTCTCTTTATAACTCAATTGAAATCCATACACGACGGAGGTTCTAATCGGAAAATATAACATTCAAAGTTCAAATATATACGTAATCATATATTGATTCCTTTAATTATCTACCAACATTTGTAAATGAGTTCAAGCATTCACTGTGTCAATCCTATTGTCTACAATAAATCAAGATCTCCATCAACAAATAAGGTTTCTAAATTGATTGAAAACAAAATACAACACATATAATGTCCATTTACTAATATATCATTTAAGCACAAGAAATAGAATAATCTAACCTTATTTCATTACCAAGAGCTTCACTCTTTCACCCAAGCAAGATGAAGATTTAGTTACTCATGGATAAGAAGAAAGAAAGAGAGAAGAAGAGAAAGATGAACATAACTTCAATTTAGAGTAAAAGAAAATTACAACAAGGTAAAACAATAAACAAACATAACCGTAACTTGTAAAAACTAAGCCTAACCCCTAAAGCCTTCCTTTTTTCTAAGCTTTCCCCTCCAGCCTTTTATAGAAGAGTAGGGATACAAAATGATAAGGAGAATGATTAAGAGTAAATGGATGAGTGAGTGGAGTGGTTGGATGATTGATTAGGTGGTTGGATTATTGAATGAGTGGTTGAATTATTGAGATTTTTTTGTCTCCGAAATCATTCATTTCTGAATTCATAGATGCCATCCGAATTAAGCAATGTGGTCTTCATGAATATTGTAGAATTTTGTCTCAGCTTTCCAATGGCACCGAAATCATCCAAAAATTCATCCTACAACCCAAGATATGACCTAATTACTGCAAACTGTTTAAGCCCAGATTCAGCACCTCTGTTTTGACTTCCAAACCCAATATCACCTCCAAACTGTCCGATTTGAGTTATGTGTTCTTCATGAAAGTTGTAGATATGGATCTTAACTTTCAAGTGTCACAATTGCAGCCCAAGAAAGTTCCTATACCCCGAGTTATGCTCTGATTACTGTACAGTGTTCAGGTTTTAGATACAAAACTCGTGTTCTGTCTTCCAAGCTCAATTAGCTCTACTAGATGTCTGATTGAGACTTTGAGCTCTTCATCAAAGTTGTAGAGCTTTCTCTTATCTTTCCTACAAGGTAAAATTCATAATTATCAGACATTTATAACCCAAGATATGACCGAAATACAAAAATAGTGTAAGACCCAAATAATGCTAAAAAAAATCAAGTAAGTCCAATTTGAGTCCAAACTTACAAAACATAACCAGGCTTAGTCAATTAAGTACATGGGGAGTGTAAATGATTAAAAATGAGGGTTTATTAATATATAAAATATATGATCATCAGCTACTGAACTGTAGAGGAAGGACTTTTTATCGTGAGTCCTACTAAGCTAAGCATCGAGTCAGACTTTAAGGTTAGTTTTAACTTAACCCTAGAACTATGGTTGTTGTTTTGCTGAAATTGTGTTTTAGGTTAAGGTTATTAATTGTTTATTGGTGGTTTAGGGTTTGATTGGTTGATAGGGGATGCATGTGGTCCAAATTGTGTCTATGGCCCATAATGTTATCCTTATCAGTGTTGTTTGTTACTGTGTTTATGGGCAAAGTGAATTCAATATTTGCTGACTCTAGTTGTGTGTTTGTGGGGTGCATTTGATTTCATTTTTTATTACCTGTGGACCCATTTGATTTGTGTGTGAACCTGCAAATCTCTAATTTTTTATTATTTGTAACATGTGAAAATGTGTTTTTCACATGTGTAAAGTGAAATTCAACTACTTACAAAATCTCTAATTTCATATGAATTGCAGTATGTCGTGTTTGTAAGTTTTATGAATAATTAGCATAACATGCTTGTAAGCTTTATGAAAGACAGCATAACATGTGCTTGTAAGATATATGAATGGGTAGTATAACACCATTGTTACACTTTACAGATGGTTATGATAATAGTTTTGTTACATTAAGGAGGGAAATTGCAGTTTAGCTCACCTATGGGGTATGTAGAGTGTGTGTTATAGGCTATATAACTTTGATAATAACCTGCTATCTAGCACACATTTGACTACTTGTATAAGAAAGAATGGGATTAGGATGGGAGAGCCTAAGTGTCTATGGTATAAGTTTCTTGGTCAGACTTTCACCCATTGAATAACAAAATTATTTGGTGATGATGATGTTAGAAAGATATGTAAAATTATGGAAAAAAGACCTAACTCAACCCTTGAAATATTTGTTGAACATGAGAGTGAGCATAACATAAACCCAACCCACTTAGAACCTAACCCTGAACCTGTATGTGAGTTGGAACCTAACCCACTTGCAATTTTGACTAAACCTACAATTGAGAATGAATCATACCCTAAACTCCATCCTGTTAGGCAAAAAGGAAAAGAAAAGGAGAAGGGAAAAGGGAAGCAGATATAAAAAGGGAAGTGGAAGCAAAAACTGACCCTTAAGAGAAAAACCAATCCTATAGACCTTCAAATCGATGGTGAAGTTAATTTAACTGACTGTGATTTTGAGGACAATGATGAGGAGGTTCTTGACCTGTTTTTTGAGAACCATGCAAGGGAAGTTCAGGAAGAAATGAAGGCTGTATGGGTACTATGAGAGACTGTATGGAGATGATGAGGTAAATGATGATGGATAAGTACATGAAGATAATGGTGAGAGAGGATAGGCCAGCAATGGCAATAATGTTGCCAATGCTAATATTGGACCTCATTGGGATAGGCAATATCAGTCATATTATAAGGACGATGACACTTTAATCATTTCCCCTAGTTCTGATGTAGAAGAAAGAGAGGTAATGTGGAAAAGAAAATTTTCAGAGTTCAACTAATACACTGACATGAGAAAGAAGATAAAATTGCAAGTCATAAGGTGCTCAGGGAGGTTACAAGACAGTTCTATATTGAAAATAAGATTGATTTCAAATTCTTAAGGAATGAAAGCACTCAAATTCAATACACTGCAAGAGAGGTTATGAATGGAAAATTCATGCCTCTAAAACTCAAAAAATATATGCTTTCCAAATTAAGCCATGGCATTACAGTGAGCATGCAAATAATGGACGGAGTAACAAAAATACCAAGGCTAATTCAAGGTGGTTATCTGCCAAGTACCAAGATCACATTAGAGACTATAAGGGGAAATGGGAGAATGAGGCTTTCATTAACCAGGTGGTTAGAGAACATAAGATTTTTTTGTCAAGGTTCCAGGTGTATAGGGAAAACAAGATGGCTATGAAAAAGCTTCAAGGCAGTGCAGCAACTTAATTTTCTTAATTGTGGAATTATGCTGCAGCAATCTTACAATACAACCTTGGTTCAACAATGTTGATCAAGAAGAAGGATGGCTATTTTTAGAGACTATATATTTGTTTGGATGCTGCCAAAAGAGGTCTGACGTTTTCTAGGCCCATAATCCCATTGGATGGGTGCTTCTTGAAGGTTGGCTTTAGGGGTCAATTACTAGTGGGAGTGGCAGGGGATGCTAATGATAATATGTTCCATATTGCCTATGATGCAGTTGAGGCAGAGTTGAGAGATAGTTGGCAATGGTTTTTTGATAGGTTGCTTGAGGAAATTGGGTCAATTGAGGAGAATGGCTAGGTGTTCATGCCAAATAAGCAGAAGGTAACAAAAATAACAGTTCTTACTTTATGTGATTTTGTGCTTTATAAGTTTGAATTCCATTCTTACTTTCTGATTTCTTACTTGATGTGCTTTCATGGTTTGAACTCAATATTTGAGGAGATGGGGGTTGAACACAGATTTTGTGTTAAGCATCTATATGCACACTTCAACCTCACATATAAGGGGCAAGTACTAAAAGATCTGTTGTGGAATGCTGCAAGGGCCACAACCAAGCCTGAATTTGACTTTTACATGCAAGAAATGAGAAAGATGAATGAGGGATTAGTAACCAATTGGTTAGCTACAAGAGATGTATGTACATGGTCAAGACATTTATTCTCTCTAAGGGCTAAATCAGGCAGTCTATTAAACAACATTACAGAGTTATTCAATTATGCAATACTACCTGCCAGAGACAAGCCTATAATCACAATTATGAAAACCATTAGAAGGATGTTAATGAAGAGGTTTCCTGCAAAGAGAGATGAGGTACTCAAGTACCAAGGTCAGATTTGCCCACGAATTCAATAAAAGCTTGAAAAGTCAAAGGAGGATGTTGTGTTGTGCATTGCTCATATGAATGGCAATGGAAAATTTGAAATTGACACATGACAAGAAAGCAAGAAGGCAATGGATTTGGTGAGCAAGACTTGTTCTTACAGAAGTTGGGACATAACAGGTATAAAACTCATGAAATATTTGGTATTGTGTGGATAATTCATACATGTAATTGACTGTTTTTTTTGTATCTCATGCAGGTATCCCTTGTGCACATGTTGGGAGTGCCATTTATGCACAAAAGGATCAACCTAAGAAATATGTTGATGACTGGTACAAGAAAGACACTTCATTGGAATGTTATGGAGTGATGATCAACCTTGTACCTTCACAGGATGAGTGGCCACAATTGACTATGATCTAATCCTCCCTCCTTTGGTTAGGACTTCTGTTGGCAGACCTAAGAAGGCTAGGAAAAAGGCCATTGATAAGCAACCTTAAAACCTAAACAGGGCATCTAGGGAAGGACAACAATGTTAGTGTGGGAATTGTGGAATGTGGGGCCACAATGCTTATGGGTTCCCAAGAATCCTAAATCCAAATAGAAAGATATATAGAAAGAAGAAAAAAAACAAGTGTAGGCAGTGGTTCTACTGTAACTAATCTTACAGCTCCAACTGAAGCAAATCCAAATGCTAGTACTGAAATGTTCCATCTGATGCTGGTATTGGGATTGCTCCATCTAATGCTCCAAGTGCAAATGCATCAACTAGTCGAATTGCTAGAAGTCAAAGTGGTCTTATACTTGTTGTGAGTGGCCTAAGGGCACATAGGGGTTTTGGACCCAGGTAGCCTAGTTCCCAAAGCTCAATTTTCCCACTTAGGAGACACACATGTGATTTGACAAGAATTTCAATGACTTATCCTAGTAATGGGGCATCAACAATAAGAATCAAAACAAGGAAGAGTGGGGCAAGGCTTACATAGTAAAGTTGGCTAGGGGTTTAGGGGTTTCTTTTCTGGTATTGGGCTATGACAATTATGCCTTGTTATATGTCCTTTTTTTTAAAATGTAATGGTATTGGGCTGTATTGGACATGTATGGTGATGTTGGCTTTTTTTTTAAATTTTGAACCTGCTATATTAAGATTGTATGCCTTGTTGGTATTTTTTTATATTGAGATCTTTTTTTTTTTTGTGAATGTTGACAATGGTTGTTACTAATTATTGCCCAACTGAAGCCCTTAATATAAGTTTATATAATTCCCATATGGTCCATTAGTTTTTGAATTGATTTTTCTCTATTAGGTTTTTTTATTATTGTCAAATGTTGAATGTTTGTGATTGTAATAGTGCCAAAACTAATAGGAATTGTTTGTATGTTGCCCACAAGTTTAGCACACCCTTGCAACATGAAAATTGCAATAACTGATTGTATATGTCCCACAAGTTTAATACATATTTTCAATTGAGTGTTTGTATATTCCCCACAGCTTTGTGATTGTGCCAAAACTGATTGGGATTGTGATAAAACTCACATTACAAAGGTGTGCTAAACTTAGGCTTGTGCTTCCGCTGTGTTGTAACATCAACTTGTAATTTTGGTGGTTAATGTACTTAGTTCTTTGCATTTCCTGCTATTGGAATTCTGTTATATTGAAATTTTGGTGGTTAATGGAACTTACTGGAATTGTGCTAATTGTTCTGTTACTGTGATTATTCATATTAGTTGCATAAACTTATAGTAATTGGGAAATGCTACAATCATTCCATTGAACAAGGTAAATTGCATTGAATAACATAATGACCCCGTACATTCAAATTCATTACATCTGACCTCTGTTAACTTAATGTCATTCTTAATTGAAAGATCTCTACACCATCTTACTTACATAAAACATCCCACTAATCCTACACTAAAACTTCCAAAATACATCATAGCATTTATCAAACTTTTTCATTACTAGAGACCAATAACCCAACAAACACAATCATTATAGCAAGCATCATGACGAGCGCCGAACTCAGTCGAAATTATAACCGAAGTTATTACCTAAACTTGTAGTATAGTGAACAACACCGGATCGTCTCCTCAAGGATCGTAGATGCAATTTGATCAAATCAAGTGAAAGTTAGAAAAAGGGGGGTTTTGATGGTTCAAGGATCGCAGTGACAAGATTTAAAGAGAAATAACAATTAAAAGAACAGTCAATTCAGAAATCTATCCGAGATTGGGTGGATTCAATCATAGACCTTTCAACAAACACCTGAAATACATTTGAATGGTTAACTTGGATCTAACCGAGATCTACGCATCGATCAGAATTCATACTAGACAATCGTCGTAATTCAATTGACAAGTGATAAACACAAATCTGTTAATCGCACCATTCATGTAAATATATGTCAATTTAAGCACCGAATTCAATTAACCTAGGCACAAATCAGTAACCTAACCTCTTCATTTATGTGATTAGTTTAGATCAATCAGTTCTAAGTTTCATCACAAATCTCAATCTTGGTTATGTGATTAATTCAGATCAATCAGCTTCTAAATTTCATCACAATACTTAATCTTAAACCAAGATCAAATCAGATCAAACATAAACAGAATCACCATTCATGCATTCAAGATCAAGAGAACAGAAGAAGAAGAAGAGAAGAAGAATCCAAATATAAATCAAATACATTACATAACCAAGGTCTCAAGAATCCAAGCCACAATCTCTTCAAGAGTCCCGAATTGACTAGAAGTGACTTAGCTTTCCATTACAATGAAGGAAAAATATACAAGAACTATGAAAAGCTATCTCTAACACCAAGTGTGTGTGTTCCTAGAGCTCTCCACATGCTTCCTTTTATAGAGGATTCGGAGTAGTAGTAGATGGGTAGATGGGATTAGTAGGTGGATGAGTAGGTGGGTGAGTAGGTGAGCTACCTTGTCTCCGAAATTCTTTATTGTTGAACTCATTGATTTCGTCATTTCTGAGCCAAGTGGTCTTCATGAAAGTTCTAGGAAATTGTCTAAGCTTTCCAATGGCTCTGGAAACACCCAAAAATTCGTCCTACAGCCCAAGATATGACTCAATTACTACAGACTGTTCAGGACCAATTTCAGCACCTCTGTTTTGACTTTCAGACCCAATATCTCCATCAAGGAGCCCGAATCAAGTTTTGTGCTTGACATGAAAGTTGTACATATGGGTCTTAACTTTCAGATTACAAATTTTCACCCCATTTTATGTGCCCAAACTCGAATTATGTTCTGGTTACTATACACTGTTCGGGTTCCAGTCACAAATCCCGTATTCTGATTTCCATGCCCAATTAGCTCCACTAGATGTCTGAAATTGACTTTGAGCTCTCATCAAAGTTGTAGAGCTCTTTCTTATCTTTCCTACAAGGTAAAATTCATAATTATCAGACATTTAGAACTCAAGATATGGCTAAAATACAGAAATAGTGTAAGACTCGAATAATGCTGAAAAAATCAATTAAGTCCGATTCGAGTTCAAACTTACAAAACATAATCAAATTCAGTCAATTAAGTACATGAAGAGTGTAAATAACTAAACATAAGGGTTTCTTAATGAATAAAATATGTGATTATCAAATTTTCCCACACTTAGCTTTTTGCACTCTGGGCAAAACATATAAAACTAAAGTTAGAAGACAAAGACAAACGACACACAAACTTAAAAGCTAAAAACTCTAAAGGACTCAATGAAGCAAGAAGAGCAACAAGAAATTCAAGGGATCAAAGCATAAATGAGGTAACATTTCTTCACATCTCAAACCAACAAGCAAGGAAACTTCCGTTGAAAAGAATGAATTAAGAATGATGGATCTTCACAAGATTCCTCTCAATCTCTCAAGTGTTTAAAAGGTAGGTATTTCACTCAATTCAACCCATGAAAATTGCACTACCATAAGCTTGCTTATCTTCTACTTCTCCACTACTCAAAACACATGCACACACAAATCATGATGACTTTATTCAAGGTTGTAGTGAGGTCAAGGTAACAGAGAAGAGGATAAAATGGATATGAGAAGATAAATACCAAAGAGAATAAAAGAAATGAGAGTTGAGTTCAAATAACAAGCATAAAAATTCATCTCAACTCTAATGTATATCCCTTTACATATTCATTTCCCAATCCTTTTCTCTTTATATATATATATATATATATATATATATATATATATATATATATATATATATATAAACATAACTATATACATACATTTTTCCTTTTTTTTTTTTTAGGCACTTTTTCCTTTTTCAACAACCATTTTGTACACACACCCCCACACTTGTTCAAAAACTCATCCATTAACCAGGCTAATGTTCTTTTATTCCCTAAGGTAAAGTAAGAACACGATTTTTCATTTAAGGAACATAATGAGCTAGAAACAAGGAATGGTCAAATAAGCTCAAAGGGGTTAAGCAAAAGAAAATATACAAGGTTGGCAGGAATCAGAGAATTTTCAAGAAGTCAAAAGAGTGCTTAATATCATATTGAAAGGAAGGTTGGCTATTTGGTTAAACTAGCTAATTAAGAAAGAGGGCCTCAATCATGTTTATGCATGCAAGTGAAATGTAGCTTCAAAAAGAATCAAAGCAAGTTCTAGAGTGGTTATTAACATGAGTGAAAATCACACAAGAAAGAAGAGAATGACATAAATGTTGAATCCATCCATTAGGCTCAAAATCTCATAAGGTATGCATCCATCAAACTCAATTTATCAGTTCAATCATCCATCACCAAGCATATCAGATCAAGAAGGGAGAAAAGTTATTCAATCATGCAATGAACCTCTTTTTTTTTTGAATTTTTTTTTTGAATTTTTTTTTGAATTTTTTTTTAAACAAACGAAAAGAAACAGAAACATGCTAAAATCTCTCCCCCACACTTAATATAACATTGTCCTCAATGTGAAAGAACGAGATAGAAAAGAGCAACACAACCTGATAAGAAGTGAATCAACGCTAAGCAGAAAAGAAACACACTGTCAATGCCACATCAAACCCTAAAAAGAAATCAAACAAGAAAACGTTAGTACTTCCACAATTCAATACTAATTAATTACTACCTAAAAAACTCCTTACTCTGCCACCAATTAAAATGCGTCTCAAAAGTAAAATTACTCCTTACTCTGTCATCACTAATTGGTTTAATAAGTTCATGACAATCATATCATACTTTCCAAAAAAAAAACAATAATTTTTTTTTTATAAAATCAAACCCATTAAAGAGAAAGTTTCAGATCGGGCTCTTTTTTCTTGTTACTTCCTTCGCTGCTTCCTATTGACCAATCTATCTGAGCTAATACCTTATCAGGTACATACTCAAAAGCTTCTAATTTATCAATGAGCTCATCAATAGTGGAGGAGAGATAAGAAGTTGTCTTGCCGAAGGAGTGATAAATTTACGTTCTCCACAAACTTTGTCAAGAAAAAATAACAAAAGATCAAAGAAATTATTAACATTCAACAAACCAATGGGTTTATGGTGGATGTTCGATTCGCCCAAGAGACAATTTGAAAAATTTCTTCTAAAGTACCAAAACCACCTGGTAAGGCAATGAATGCATCGAGTTTTCAAGCATTATCTTCATGCGTTCATGCATTGATGATACTTTAAGTTCCTCCCCAATTGTCTTTCCATTGATGTTGTTGAGCTAAAGTTTCGGGAATGACACCTAAAACCTGATTGTCTCTTATAAAAGCAGAAAGTGATACAGCCCCCATTAACCCACGACAACCTCCCACATATACAAGATGAATATTCCTCGCAGCAAGTGATCGACCAAGAGTGCTAGCTGCGTTTACAAACTCCAATCCCTTCCCATAACTCGACCCACAAAAAACACATACATTTTTTAGGTTACGAATAGAAGCCCCCATTCTATACTCTTCCTCCCTTTGAGTGTTTCTGAGTTTAAGGAAAATAGAGAAAATGAAGTGTTTAAATAAGAAAAAGAATGGAAAGGGAAATAATTGCACCTATAAGGGTAGGTAGGTTGGTCATTGTCGAAAAGGTTGAAATTAAGAAACACTTTTTTTTTTTTACTTCAAGAAAACCATCAAGGTAAAGAAGTCTAGAAACCCCTCGAAGGACCCTGCTCAAAGGATCGTCTCGTACAAAAATCAAAATACAACAAAATGAAACAAAGATAAAAGAAATAGAAAATGATGACATACCTGTATGTACAGTCTCCATGGCGTATCTTTATACTGCGCATCATGAGTGCAGTAGACATCACGTCCTTTTTTTTTTTTTGAAATTGTTAGAAAAACTTGATGAAAGATGAGTGTATACTTACTTAAGATTGGGATGGAGGTAGTCTGCTCTTTCGGCTTTGTGCCAAAGCATTGTGACGACCAAGATTCGACCCATTCAAGACCAATAAGCAACATAGGGCTCCCAAAAGGGACAAGTGGCCATAATACGATTGGCTGCCTCACATGTGGGATACAATCTACCTTCTTTGTTTTTCAATTAAGAAGGCTGGATCAGGATGCATGCATTTCCCCATTCACGGTTTGTGTTACCAAAGCCAACCCTAAGAAGTATACATTTTTTTTTCATTTTTTTTCTTTTTTTCTTTTTTTCTTTTTTTGAAAAATGACATGAAGAAGAAGAATAAGAGGATGATATGTACAGATTGTTTGTGGATATGGCTCACATCGCTCTCGGTTTAACGTCCGAACGGCTTAAACGTCTTCTATGAGTCGAGGATAAGCTTCCCATCCAATTTTCTTATAAATTGGCAAATAGGGTCTTTTAGAGTCAGATTCCCAAGACTGTAGCGTTGTTCTTCATCCTTGAAGAGATTCCACAATTTAAGAATTTCACGATGCACCAATCCACAAGAATGCGTCTCAAGAGTCAATAAGATATCATCTAATGACTCCTTACTCAGTCCATTCTTAATGAAGAAAATTTTATCTTCTCTATTTGCGGAAACCATCCCCTTAGTACGACATCGCTTGTTACAGTTCCATCGTCCACATTTGTGACAGACTTGTAACCTTTTTGCTCTTCTCCTTTTAGAATATGAACTTCTTCCAAGACCGGGCATATATGAGTCAAATGAAATTGAGGACTCACCAGCTAATCGGACCTTTGCTTCAATTATCCAGCGTACATCTTCTGGCATACCTTTGTGCATTAACATTCTCAATCTTTCACATCGAACTTTGTAGATTTTTCTCAGAGCATTTTGAGGAAGAGAAGGAAAATGTTTTCTCAAGTTTAAAAGAATGACATCCATTTTGAAGGAGAAGAAGGGTTCAATTATTTTGGAAAACTGAAAAATAAACCGACTTGAGAGTCACGGAGTACCGTATTCGCCACTTAACCGGCAACACAAAGAACTCAAGAACTTGGTTTTCCAGGAATGATTGAGTCTTTGTCCATTAACCTTAAGCGCATTACCATTCCTAGGATCCTCAATATCTACGGCCTCAGAGGATACGCGTGTTTGACCACAAAAGAACCGCGCCACCTAGATCTCAATTTTCCAAGGAGTAGGTGCAGATGATAATCTCAAAGCAGAATTTTTTTGACCAATTTCCGCAGCTTTTGCAAAAGGTATAACAGACCTTTAATAAAGTAGGCCAATAAAATCCATACTGCAAGATTTTTGCAGTTGTTGTCGCTGAAGAAAAAATGACCTCCACATGCTTCTGAGTGACACTACCTACCTCATTGTCGGCACACAACTTTTTTTTTTTTCTTTTCTTTTTTTTTTTTTTTTTTTTTTATTCATAATGCGGATGGAGAAGGTTCATCACCTCCACTTCGCATTCTCGGAAGTTCATGATACTTGTTTGAGGCGGTGTCCATTTACGATGAAAGTTTTGGCGGTGACCTCACTTTTAATCCGAAAACACTGAAGGAAAAACATTAAGTAACAATAAATGGTCTATCCCATCTAGACCTTAATTTGCCAGGCATGAGTCGGAGGCGGGAGTTATAAAGGAGAACTTTTTGACCAATCTCAAATGTTTTCCTTAGAATCAACTTATCATGGAAGGCTTTGGTCTTCTCCTTATAAAGTTTGGAACTTTCATAAGCCTCCAAGCGGATCTCCTCCAATTCTTTGCACTGCAACTTCCTCTCCATACCTGCTTGATCTAGGTCCAAGTTGCACCTTTTCACCGCCCAGAATGCTCGATGCTCAATTTCCACCAGCAGGTGACATGCTTTTCCAAAAACAATCCGATACGGAGACATCCCGATTGGTGTCTTATAAGCAAATCCGGTAAGCCCATAAAGCATCCTCAAGCATCTTGCTCCAGTCCTTTCTGTTAGGTTGAACCGTCTTCCGGAGTATCCGCTTAATTTCTCTGTTGGAGACCTCGGCTTGCCCATTGGTTTGGGGGTGGTAGGGTGTAGAAACCTTGTGTTGGACTCCATACTTCTTCATCAAAGCCTCCATGCTTCGATTGCAAAAATGTGAACCTTGATCACTAATGATGGCTCTCGGGACTCCAAACCTACGAAAATGCGTGATATAATAAAATCCACAACAACTTTAGAATCATCGGTCCGAGTGGCCTTAGCCTCCACCCATTTAGATACATAATCCACGTGAGGAGAATGTAAACAAAACCAAATGATACAGGAAAAGGACCCATAAAGTCAATACCCCAAACATCAAAAATCTCACAGAATAATAAGGGTTTCTGGGGCATTTCATTCCTACGAGAAGTATTCCCTGTTCTCTGGCACTGATCACAAGATTTGTAAAACATATATGCATCATGAAACAGAGTGGGCCAATATAATCCAGAGTCTAAAACTTTCCTAGCAGTCCGTTGAGGACCGAAGTGACCGCCACATGCAAGTTTATGACAAAAGCTAAGAATGGAATGGAATTCATCATCAGGCACACATCTCCTAATTACTTGGTCACTGCAAAATCTCCATAAGTAAGGATCATCCCACACATAATACTTTGACTCACTTTTCAATTTATCAATCTTAGCCTTTGTGAAATGTGCGGCAGTATTGCTTTAGCAACCAAGAAATTAATCAAATCAAAGAAACCAAGAGATGTTGCCTTGCGACTTGAAAAGCTCGCTCATCGTGGAAAATATCATGGATGGGAAAAACATCGCCTCCCTTTCAATTCGACTCAAGTGATCGGCCACCAAATTCTCCGCTCCACTCTTGTCACGGATCTCAATATCAAACTCCGGAGGAGCAACATCCACCTAATCAACCGGGGCTTGGCATTGGGCTTCTTCGGGAGAAACTTTAATGTGCATGATCCGAAAACACAACCACTCTAGAACCAAGCAAATATGATCGAAATTTATCTAAAGCAAAAACAATTGCTAAAAGTTCCTTTTCAGTTGTGGTGTAGTTGATTTGTGCAGGATCTAAAGTTCTCGAAGCATAGGAAATGACATAAGATACTTTACCGACCCTTTGTGTAAGAACAGCTCCCAATACATAATTAGAGGCATCACACATCAGCTCAAATGGAAGTGTCCAATTCGGCGATTGGATGATAGGTGTACTGGTCAATGCCTGCTTCAATTGATTGAAGGCATCTTGGCACTTCTTGTCAAAGTGAAACTCCACATCTTTTTGCAGTAAGTTGGATAGCGGAAGTGCAATTTTGCTGAAATCCTTTATGAACCGCCGATAGAAACCTGCATGACCAAGGAAAGAACGAATCTCCCGCACGCATGTGGGGTAAGATAGGCATGAAATAACATCTATTTTTGCCGGATCTACCTCAATACCCTCACGAGATATCACATGCCCTAAGACTATATCTTGTTCTACCATGAAATGACATTTCTCAAAATTTAGAACGAGGTTAGTCTTAATGCATCTATGCAAGACCTGAGCCAGACTATCTAAACATGCATCAAAGGAAGATCCATAGACAGTAAAATCATCCATAAATACGTCCATGCAATTTTCTAAAAAATTAGAAAAGATATTTACTATACACCTCTGAAAGGTGCCTGGAGCATTGCACAGACCAAAGGGCATCCTCCTGTATGCAAATGTGCCAAATGGACAAGTGAAAGTAGTCTTCTCTTGGTCTTATGGGGCTATATGAATCTGAAAATAGCCCGAATATCCATCCAGGAAACAATAATGTGACTTGCCAGCTAACCGCTCCAACATCTGATCAAAGAAGGGCAGCGGGAAATGATTCTTTCTGGTAGCCTGGTTAAGCCGCCTATAATCAATGCAAACTCGCCAACTGTTTTGAACTCGTGTGGGCACAAGCTCATTGTTCTGATTCGCAACCACTGTGACCCCAGATTTCTTGGGAACCACTTGCACGGGGCTCACCCATTGACTGTCAGATATGGGATAAATAATGCCAGCTTGAAGCAACTTTGTAACTTCCTTCTTTACCACATCTAGAATCAGGGGATTTAGTCTCCTTTGGGGTTGTCTAACTGGTTTGATCCCTTCTTCCAATAAAATCTTATGCATACATGTGGAGGGACTAATACCAGGAATATCTGCAAGAGTCCATCCGATGGCTTGCCTATTCTGCCTCAAAATCTGCAGTAATTTTTCTTCTTGATCAGGTTGTAGGTTTTTAGCAATGATCACCGGAAGTGTCTCACCATCTCCCAAATATACATATTTAAGATGGTCTGGTAAAGTCTTCAACTCCAAAGATGGATGTTGCACAATGGAAGGTAACAAGTGATCTCGAAACAACTATCTCAAAGAACATTAATTTCAAGATGGTACCGACTCTCATTCTCAATTGTTGCATCATCGCCATGGTGTATCATTACTCATAATAGAATAAATCTCAGCACATGCAAGACATGATTCAACATCACAAGTGGCACATGTATCATAAGAAACAGAACCAAGATAGTCAACAATATCAGGGAATTCAGCATATAAATCAGTATAGACATCATCAACCAAGATCTCAATCATATCAACATGAAAAACAGAATGCTCCTCTAGGGGTGTCTCATGGCATCAAAAATGTTAAATTGTACCAAATCATCGCCAAACTCCATAGAAAGGGTGCCAACATGCACGTCTATCTTGGTCTTGGCGGTCTTGAGAATGGTCGCCTAGAATCAATGGAGCATGGTTTGTTGGAGACTCATCTTCCATGTCCGAGAATGTAGAAATCTGCTGGAAAAATCAACTCATTCACCTGAACTAACACATCTTCCAAAGACACCTGCATAGGATGAGCAAGTGGCTCTATTTGCCAACTGAATCACGATACCAGTGGGTTGCAAAGTACCAATGTTTAAACACTTATAAACTGACATGGGCATGACATTGATCGAAGCACCTAAATCTAGCATCATGCTCAAATCTAGAGTTGCCAATTGTGCAAGAAATTATGAAAGTTCCAGGATCTTTGCATTTTTGTGGCATGCTTGGCAGAATCATTGCAGAAACATTTCTACCCATGCTGATCTTCTCATTCCCTTTCAACCTTCTCTTATGAGTGCACAACTCCTTGAGAAATTTAGCATATTTTGGAATTTGCTTGATTGCATCTAGGAGGGGAATATTGATTTCCACTTTCCTGAATGTCTCCATGACTTCTTTTTCCATTTCTGCTTGCATTGTTCTCTTGGATTGTGTGATCCTATTTGGAAAAGGTAATAGAATGGTAACATCTGAATTCTCTGCAATTTTCTTCAATGGTACTGCATTTATGGACTGAATTATCCATTTCCTGCCGTTTTTGGTCAATTTCTGATTGCTGTAAGGTTGGAACATCAACTTCTTTGCCGCTTCTCAAGGTAATTGCACTTACGTTGCCTCTTGGATTGTTGACTATTTGTGAAGGTAATTGGCTAGAACCTTGACTCTTTAGCTCGCTCACAGTGGTTGCCAGCTGTCCAATTTGAGTTTGTAAATTCTGAATGTTGGCACTGACGTTCTGCTGGAACTGAATGTTATTTGTGACCATTTGTTTCATCAGGTCTTCCAATGACGGCTCGACTGGAGTGGATTGGATGACCGAACAATTCTTCGTTGTCCGAATGCAGGGGATATTTGTTGGTATTTGTTGCTTGGACCTGCACTTGGTATCTAAATTGTTGTTCTTCTTTGGTGGAAATTTGTTGTTCCGGCTAGAATTCCCATATCTCAAATTGGGATGGTCTCGCCAACCAGGGTTATAAGTACTAGAAAATGGATCATATCTAGATTGTTCTTTGTTGTTCCGATATTGGGGTCTACCAAGAAAAACACCAGTAAACAACACATTGATCGGAAAAGCGGAACCATCTTCCGAAGTGTAGGACATGAATCAAGAGGGATGAGATGAATTAGAGCAAATTCCACACACCGATGCAGTCATCCGCATGGGTGGTTGTTGACCCATCTGCTATCTGTCTTACCAAAGAAGTCAATTCATCTAGTACGTGTTCCATTCTTTGTTGGTCCATATGAGATGCTTGAATTTCATTAACTCCTCTGGTTGCGGTGATGATCCGCGAGCCAAAGCTGTTGGGTATTGGCGCCATGTTTGCTATCGATCTCTTTGCGGCGGTAGGAGTTTTGTCTACTAAGGCTCCTCCAGAGGCAAAGATCGATCATGCTTCTATCATTTGGCAGCAAGCCCTCATAAAAGTATTGAATCAAGAGCTGGTCACTAATTTGGTGATGAGGGCAGCTTGAACACAATTTCTTGAATCTCTCCCAGTATTCATGCAAAGTCTCACCAGACATCTGTCGATGCCACATATATCCTTCCTAATTGCAGCAGCTCTAGAGGCAGGGAAGAATCTCTCCAGGAACAACCTCTTCATGTCATTCCAACTTCTGACTGAACCTGGTGAAAGATAAAACAACCAATCTTTGGCTGCATCGACAAGTGAGAAGGGAAATGCCCTTAACTTGATGTGTTCCTCAGGGATGCCTTGTGGCTTCATGGTTGAACACACAACATGGAACTCTTTCAGGTGCTTATGAGGATCTTCACCCACAAGACCATGAAATTTTGGTAACAAGTGTATCAAACCAGATTTTAACTCAAAATCTGCATCAAGATCAGGATATTGAATGCACAAAGATTGGTAAGATACATCAGGAGCAGCAAGTTCCTTAAGGGTTCTATTATGCATGTTATCAGCCATGATTTCAGGATTACTTAAGTTATCAGGTTCACTCCCAAAATTAGGTTCAGAATTAACTCTGGAATTTATCACACGAGCTCTAATTAATCTATGCAAGGTCCTATCAATCTCAGGGTCAAGATCAAGCAAGATATCAGGATTGGACCTAGTCATGCATCAACTAAAGCACAAAAACACAAAAAACTGCAACTAAGCAAAATACACTAAACAACACTCAAAATATGCAAAAATAAATCTAGTTAATATGTCTAAACATTTTTAAAAATTATGGAATCAACACAGAACAAAATCTACATAAAAATGAAACTAGAAAATGCAATAAAAAATAATAAAAAATTGAAAAAGTGGTCTAAATGATAGAATTTCGAAAAACCAGGGGTGACCTCACAGTTTACTGTGAGTCTTGTTTATCAGGCTGTTTTCCTTCAACCGACCAAGTTTCAGCTCATTCTGGGCATGTTTCAGTTCGAAAATTGCAATAGTTACCCGTAATCACTTGTTTTCCGTCTTTCCTAAATCAGAAAAATTCAAAAGCTAAGATAAAAACATTAGTATGGTATGAACAATGTTAGTAAATGAAAAATAACTGTTAGAATAGGTAAGAAAGAACAAAAATTAGTAAGGTTACTCAAAATGAAAAGATTACACCTACGAGTTCCCCGGCAACGGCGCCAAAATTTTAACGAGCGCCGAACTCAGTCAAAATTATAACCGAAGTTATTACCTAAACTTGTAGTATAGTGAACAACACTAGATCGTCTCCTCAAGGATCGTAGATGCAATTTGATCAAATCAAGTGAAAGTTAGAAAAAGGGGGATTTTGATGATTCAAGGATCGCGATGCCGACGGTGATTTAAAGAGAAATAACAATTAAAAGAACAAATCAATTCGAGAAATCTATCCGAGATTGGGTGGATTCAATCATAGACCTTTCAACAAATACCTGAAATACATTTGAATGGTTAACTTGGATCTAACCGAGATCTCTGCATCGATCTAGAATTCATACTAGACAATCGTCGTAATTCAATTGACAAGTGATAAACACAATCGCAATCGCACCATTCATGTAAATATATGTCAATTTAAGCACCGAATTCAATTAACCTAGGCACAAATCAGTAACCTAACCTCTTCAATTACGTGATTAGTTTAGATCAATCAGTTCTAAGTTTCATCACAAATCTCAATCTTCGTTATGTGATTAATTCAGATCAATCATTCTAAATTTCATCACAATACTTAATCTTAAACCAAGATCAAATCAGATCAAACATAAACAGAATCACCATTCATGCATTCAAGATCAAGAGAACAGAAGAAGAAGAGAAGAAGAATTCAAATATAAATCAAATACATTACATAACCAAGGTCTCAAGAATCCAAGCCACAATCTCTTCAAGAGTCTCGAATTGACTAGAAGTGACTTAGCTCTCCATTACAATGAAGGAAAAATATACAAGAACTATGAAAAGCTATCTCTAACACCAAGTGTGTGTGTTCCTAGAGCTCTCCACATGCTTCCTTTTATAGAGGATTCGGAGTAGTAGTAGATGGGTAGATGGGATGAGTAGGTGGATGAGTAGGTGGATGAGTAGGTGGGTGAGTAGGTGAGTTACCTTGTCTCTGAAATTCTTTATTGCTGAACTCATTGATTTCGTCATTTCTGAGCCAAGTGGTCTTCATAAAAGTTCTAGGAAATTGTCTAAGCTTTCCAATGGCTCTAAAAACACCTAAAAATTCGTCCTACAACCCAAGATATGACTCAATTACTACAGACTGTTCAGGACCAGTTTCAGCACCTCTGTTTTGACTTTCAAACCCAATATCTCCATCAAGGAGCCCGAATCAAGTTTTGTGCTTGACATGAAAGTTGTACATATGGGTCTTAACTTTCAGATTACAAATTTTCAGCCCATTTTATATGCCCAAACTCGAATTATGTTCTGGTTACTACACACTGTTCATGTTCCAGTCACAAATCCCGTATTCTGATTTCCATGCCCAATTAGCTCCACTAGATGTCTGAAATTGACTTTGAGCTCTTCATCAAAGTTGTAGAGCTCTTTCTTATCTTTCCTACAAAGTAAAATTCATAATTATCAGACATTTAGAACTCAAGATATGGCTAAAATACAGAAATAGTGTAAGACCCGAATAATGCTGAAAAAATCAATTAAGTCCGATTCGAGTTCAAACTTACAAAACATAATCAAATTCAGTCAATTAAGTACATGAAGAGTGTAAATAACTAAACATAAGGGTTTCTTAATGAATAAAATATGTGATTATCACATCATACCACACATCATATACAATTGATACTTTTGTGACTTCAGCTTAGCCTTCTGTGATTCAACCGTAACATTTAACATACACAATTGAGCCTTATTTGCTTCCAGTTCCACATTTAATTCATTGTTCCTTTTCAACAAACTATTGAAGATTTTTTCAACTTTTTTGTCTATAGGTGGATCATACCACACAGAGAAGTGGCAGTCATCTGCGGTGCTATACCTGCTACAACCAAAGAACCTCCTTCCCAGGTTCCTTTCAGTCTATGAGGTTTGCACTTAACAAGTAAGGCCGCATTTGCAACTTTGAGTATGGAAACCGAAGCTTGTTGAACTCTCTAAAGACTGGCTCTATTGCATTTTCTCCACCAAGTTCGACCTCAATTGTTGCTCCCTCAAATGCTGCTCAATTTTGCTCAAGCAGTTAAGTTATGGAGTTCTAGGATTTAGAATTGGGTGAGAGGAAGAAGAACTCCCCACGTGCACATCACATGCATCTGCTAAATGAGTTTTATCCCCTAATTACCCTCATCTCAGATGCACCTCCTTTGGCTATCAGAGCTTTAAATGTGCACGTGAGTGGCACATGTGAATTTCGGTCCAAATTTTAATGTTTGTTACCATTTTGTAATGACGTGCACAATTCGAAAAGTAACGAATCTATTTTGCATATTTTTAAAGTTACAAGACCAAAGTACACATTGTGTATAGTTCAGGAGTTTTTTTAAGTTTTCCCATAATGTTACAAATGTCGTATAATAGAAATTAATAAGGAAAAAATAGAGATATTTATGTAAAAAAAAGCTAACAACAAAGGTCGTTTGGTGACAAGGACGATGGAAACAGTATAGATGACGCCAACAATAAAAATGGCACCAATGACAAGAATAATAGCAACTACAATGCCCTTCCATTGTTGATTCTTCATGAGCTTAAATATGTGTTTAGTTCCTCTAAATATAGCGATTTATGGTTTTAATCCCTTATTTTTAAAACTTTAGGAGTAAGTCCTCGGAAGAAAAAAAAAATCCTTCCTATATGGTCCTTATGTTGCATCTTCGATAGAAGTTTCCGTTATCTGCCTATGTGGAGTCCATCTAATGGATGCTGAGATGGACACTAAAGGGACTAAAACAAAAAATCACTATATTAGAGGACTAAAAAAATCAGTTTATTTAGAGAGAATAAATTTATATTTTATTTGGGACTTATTCATCATGAACACACCTAGGAGTGTCTGATGGATGAGTTGGGTGAGTTTCGTAACATTTTTTTATCTAACCCATTCAACAAACTAGTAGGTTAGGTTGGGTCGAGAAAATCTTATCATTTAACTTGACCAAACCTGACCTGCTCAAGAGTGGGACGGGTTAGGTTAAACCTGTAGATCCGACATACATTAGAAAAAAAATCTCATGCTAAAATAATTTTTGAAATATGAAATCAAAAATTTGATACACATAATACATATTAATTAAAAACTATATATGCCCCAAAGAAACTAAAAAGTCACATAAACCAGTTTTACACAAACATAATAAGTTTCAAATAAGATAAATAAATATAACAAGTCTTTAAGTTAACATAGGTCTAAAATAAACTAAAGTAAGCTAACAAGTTCTAAAAGTCATAAACAACAAACCACATTAGCCAACTGAAGTCAATGCTATTATATATAGTATATAGATTGACATAGTCATCTACTTCATTCTCAAATTTCTCAACATACTATTTGTTATCCAAGCGATCGTTTAGATTTTTATCGCAATGACCTGTTAGATGCTTCATGAATTTCTCATCAATATTTTCTTCGTTACACTCTTAATGTTATCACAATACATACATCTAAACTTAATTGACACTATAGAAAAATTAGAGAAAAGCAACTTGAAATGCTACAATAACTAAATGAATCCTATATATATATATATATATATATATATATATATATATATATATATATATATATATAACGTTACTTGGGTGGGTTGGATTTGTACTAATTGGCACTTTCAAAACTTGCTACCGACTCGCACTTGTGAGTTGGAGTGTTTTTCAACCCTACCTAATTCGAAACCCAATTCAACTAGTATTTGTAAGTTGGATTGGTCAAAACTCATGGGTTCGTGGGTTGACCCAACCCGCTAAACACCCCTAAACACACCAACCAGAAACTCTAGCTCCATATACAATTTTCTTCAACCCAAAAACTCCACCTCCAAACACAATTTTCTTCAACTTAGAAACTCCACCACTAAACACAATCATCTTCAACCTCTACCCCACATTTAAGCAACTTATATATGGACCCATAATCCATCACCTTGGCTAATAGTGAAGGTAAGGAAATTTTTATGAGCTAGTGGCAATGGGTAGTGACGAAGCTTCAACAAAAATTTTATGGGAGCTTAAGTGAAGGTTTAATATGTAAATTTTTTTATTCTTTTGCTCATTAGCCGACCAATTAAAAATGCATCTTTTAATTTTTATCTTTAGATCTTTCATGATAAAAATTTTACCTCTAAAATAACTTGAGATTTTTTATATAAATCCACAAATACTGCAAATAAAATAATAAACAAGTACTAGAAGAAAAAAATTTCATATAGTAAACACAAGAAATAATATATAATGAAGAAAAAACTTAATACTACAAGGAAAATGGATATTAAGATACCTTGTAACTATCAAACAATGAGATAATAGTCAAAATTTATCACAATCACAAAAAATGGTGATACACATACACACACACACACACACACAAATTATCTATAGGTGAGTTATTTAGATGTGGGATTTTTAGGTCGAAGAAAATTGTATTTATAGGTGTAGTTTATGTGTTGAATAAAATTATATATAAAAGTCCTAGTGTGTTGATGATAAACATGTATTTATTCCCTCTAAATATAATAAGTTGTTGTTTTAATCCCTCTAAATACAATATTTTTTTAGTACTACCTTAGCATTTATTAGATTCACATAGAATTTCTTACCTTCCACGTAGACAGATAAACAGTAACTTCTAACGTATATGTAAATAAAAAGACCATATGAAAAAGAAATTTTTTTTAGAGGCTTAATACCTGAAGTCTTAAAAATGAGAGAATAAAACAAAAATTTACTATATTAACAAGAACTAAAAATATATTTAAACTTAATTGGTGCCTGGCATAACCGAAGCACCTAGGAACAGGAACTACCACTATAAGATTGGTTGAACCCAATGTCAAGTGAGATCTGCTGCCCTGGATCCATCCATCATTGAAACCTCATAGGTTTAAAATCTTGTGTTTTTACACTATTTCATGAATGAGAAAAGATAGAGTTCCATCATAGGATTTTTTTCCCATAAAATATAAGAATAATATTACATTACCAAAAATAATAAATTGCTATAAACATTCTTTTTAACCTTTAACCAAACATGAAAATGTGACACTATATTCGAGAATCCTAAAACAGTTCACAAATCGAACACCGTTTTACCCAATTCACAATGCCAACCATCACCATGTAACAAGCTCGAGAATCAATATGCTCATGTTATTCACTGAAAGTAAAACATTATAAGAACTGTAGTAACATTAACAAATAAGGTAAACTGTATGAGGCAAGAGCAAGGCTCACCCGGAACTTTTTATCTAGAGTTATCTGCCACCATATAGGGTACTAAGGTAAACAAAGAACAATAACAATTCATACTTCAATTTTTTCCAATCAGTTCACCAAATCTACACTGCCTCAGCCACCCTTCTTAAACTCACGACTGCTACAACCGTTTATCTTTAGTCTTCACTATTCACTGATCTCTCGGCTAGTTGCAAGCAGCACACTTCATTTTTTACTTCAGTCTCAAACAAAAGTAATTGGGCATCCTAAACTGTTGCATCAGATGTTCTCTTCACATGCTTCTCATCTTCAACATCCTGAAAGTTCCCATAACATGATAAATCAAAATAATCTTATCAAGAAAAGCTGCCTGCAGTTAAAATTTTCTATCAATAATGAAGGAGGTCAATTATGAAAACGAACTTTCTCAAATATCTGAAAAACACCTTCTCAATCACCATTACATGCTGTCCTCCTGATCTTCCTTCTATCTCCCTTGCACCTCTTCTCTCTGTGTGCGTGCACTTGCTACCTTGTTTCTCTTATTTTTTTTCCTTATAGAAACCCTACCTTTTCTCAATTACTCTTCTATTTACTAATAACAAAATCAGTTTTACACAATACACATATTTAGATTATCTTATTTATTTTGTAATTTATTTTAACAGACACATAGGGAGCGAGTCCTGTTTGCTTGTGCTCAAACAAATTAAGGTGGCTAGAGAATATTAAATGAAAGGAAAAGAGAAACCCAAAGTGGATCCAGATAAAAAGCACTTACAGAATTGGCAATCTTGTCAAAATCATCATCAAAGCTGCCTTCACCATCATCTGAAAGATAGAAAAGATAATCAATGCGATGTCTGCCCAAAGATTTCAAAACCAAGTTAATTCTCAGGAATCTTAAGGATGGTTAATTGACAATGGAATGCCTCATGCTTTTGCACTTACAAATTCCTACATGAAGTGCAAAATTTCAGTCACTGATCCGAGATACAAAATTCAAAATGTCTTGTTAGATTGCATGTTTCTGTAACGAAATATAAACAAATTTTGAGTAATATACCTGGAGCTTCATCACTGTCTTCAATATCTCCAAGAAGAAATGTATACAAGTCTTGCTCAGTAGAGGATGAATTAGAAGATTTACTCTTCACATTCTTCCCTCTTGCTTCTGCCTTTCCAGTTCCTCCAGCAACAGCAGTTTGCTCTGCCTTAGTATCCACATTCTGCTTTGCTGCTGCTCTGAGCTGAACCTCCTCCATATATTGCTTCCCATACCTGATAGTAATATCATAGTTATTGAATGAGGCTAACTTAAAAATGTTACAACACTGCCCTCATAATAGAAAAGCAACAAGCAATGTCAGAATTCTGGCAAAGATTAGAATAAGATCACTTTTTTTGTTTTTAACATCTTCCTTTTGAATTCACCCTTGTATAAATAGAAAATGCAACTTCTCTACTTAAGTTGATTTATCTGCCACATTTGAAGTTTTGCTTGTATAATAGTAGAGGGTGTGTGGAATGAAGTCTGACACCATATCAGTCTCACCGAGCTTTCTTCTCATGTAACCATGTATATAAACATGAAAGGGCCACCTGCATAGATTTATGCCATCCAAACAGTTACAAGGTCAACAAAAGGAATATTAGTCTAAGGACATTAGTGGTAAGAAAGATGTTGAGTTCATGCCTGCAACATGGATTCCCAATGCAACAATAGCAGCATAGTAGTAATCAAATGAGAAGTTTCATTTGTTGGGCATCCTTATGCAATTCTCCTCAGATGCCTGAAAAATAGTGTACATCATTAACTTGAGTCATAAAAAACAACCAGATCTAATAGTTCCAATCATGACAGACAGACTATCAACTCTTTCCCCATTTCTCTTTTATCACTTTAGGAATCCCAAGAAATTGCAGATGGTCAAGGTGTTGAAATATCAATCAACATTAAACTAAAGGACAATGCAAAATGCAAAATTTCCCGATGGAGGAGACTGCTATTTCCTTCTTGACTAGAACAAACTCCATAAGTCCTTCCTTGTATTGAGGAAGCCCTCTTAGGGGACTTGCCCTCTGTTCGATGGTTAATAAATATAAGGGCAAAAGAGCAAGATATATATTCATGATTAACAAACAGACAACCAGCAGTTCTAGATCTCCTATAGGACTCTAAAAGCATTGTGGACATTTGTGGTTCTAATTCTTTACCTTAATGAATGGCAAGGAATTGTCTATTAGACCAACTGCACTCGTGAAGCCTATACTATACATCATTAAGGACATGTTATATCTGCAAGGAAAAATCTGTTGTCAATATAACAGCAAGAAAAGATTTACTACTCCATGCAGCAGACTCAAACTCAACATTCAAACTTCATGCCTGGATTGCAAAAGCAATGATGGGGCAAATCCAAAAGCCTCTTTCAAGCCAAAGAAAGAATAGTGAAAGATCTGCAATTGTAACAGCAAAAGAAGATAATGAATATTGACCTTTGTTAATAGTTCTCTTCCCTTTTCAATCAATTGCTTTTCCATGGAAAACAAAGGGATATGGTTACCATAAGCAGAAGAAGAATTGCAGGGGAAGATGGAGCACCAAGCCTAAAGGTTTGCATTGCAGTCACCTCACCCATTGGTAAGAGTAATGCATTCTTTTTAAAGAATATGTCATGCCTTAAGTGCTCTGACCTCTGGTTGATGCTTGAATTATTTGGACTTATTATACATTTAACTCCAGGGAATTGAATATAGATTCTTATGTCTTATTGTAGCATATGTAGCCTATCATTTATTTAATTCGGGAGAAGTTTGGACTTATTGAATAATTCAGTTCTATTTGTTCAGTCAAATTTTTCTATTATGATGTTGCTTTTTAATTCATGCATTTCTTCAAGACAGCCTAGATTTTTGTCATCTTGACATTCACCTGTGGGTATGAGAAATTTTAATTGTGTCATATAGCAAAAATGATCTAATAATCCATTAAAATTGAAGAACATGTAACAAGCTTTGAAATTTGAAGCAATGCAACGTATGAGGCAGATAAACAGATTTCATGCTTGCTTTCCTGTTTGCTTTTATAATAATAAGCCATGAATTTCCATGTTTTGCTACCTTCTCAAATTGTTTTTCATGACTTCTCTAGAAATCACAAATTGGGAGGCCAAATCTGGATGCCATATTTGGGACTTTGGTTGATACATTTGTATTCTTGAACATGATTAAGGATGGTTATGTCAGCAAAACTGAGATGGTTGAAGCTATAAATGAAACTACATCAGGGAAGCGTTCTTCTGGAAGAATGGTCATGAAAAGATATGGTCAGCTGTGTTTCCCTATCTCAGTCACAGTACAATTTTCCACTGAAAGAATTTTCAACCCAACTTCACGGAAAACGTATAACAATTTCCTCATTTACTACCATCCCCGAAATTGCATGGAATTGAATTGAATATAATATATTATCGTCCCCAACAACTCTCATATTAAAAATTAAATAATTCATATTATATTAAATAATTTATATCATAATTTAAATAATTCATGTCTTCATTTACTACCTTCCTGGAAATTGCGTGGAATTATATTATATTATCGTCCCCAACGACTCCCAAACCACAAGACACGTCCAAGGATTATTTAAATTTCAGCCCTTCCGACAGTCTCTTCATTTCCACACCTTTGTCATTTGTTCTAAAACACTTGTCCTTGCAGATTCAGAGCTGTAGTCTATACATTAATATGGCTTGCAACAGCATCCAAAGCAGCTCAATGATACGAAAATATGATGTGTTTGTGAGCTTCAGAGGTGACACCCGCAACAACTTCACTGATCATCTTTTTGCTGCTCTCCATAGAAAGGGCATTGTTACCTTCAGAGATGATACAATGCTCAAAAAAGGGGAGCCTATATCGCATGACCTCCTACAAGCAATTGAAGGATCTCAGATTTTGATTGTCGTCTTCTCAAAGAACTACGCTTCCTCAACATGGTGCTTGCGAGAACTAGCAAAGATTGCCGATTTCATTGAAGTATCAGGAAAACGCGTTATCCCTGTTTTCTATGATGTGGATCCATCTGAGGTGCGAAAACAGAGTGGGAATTATGAGAAATTCTTTGTGGAGCATGATGAAAGATTCAAAGAAAATTTAGACATGATGGTGCAAGTTCGAAATTGGAGGGCAGCTCTGACACAAGTGGCCAATCTCTCTGGATGGGATGTACGGGATAAGTAAGTAATCTTCTCTATGCCTGTTCAACAACTTGATAAAGCAAATTTAAGATTTTCATGAAATATAATTAATTAAGAATGCACTCTGTTATATCCTATGTACATTTGATTGTTTCATAGTGATTTGGAGTTCTTGAATTTTCTTTACCTTTTCAAACTAGAGTTGAGAGAGAGTACTGTATTATCTGTTGAAGAGTTTTTAAAGAGTAAAAAAAAAATGCTCTGTTATCTTGTCCTGTATACGTACCTTTTTTTTAGGCTTTTTAGGTGATGATTTGGTGTTCTTGATTTTCTTTAAACTTCAGGCCACAATATGCAGAGATTGAAAAGATTGTTGAAGAGATAATAAGTATATTGGGTCACAAATTTTCAACTCTTCCAAATGATCTAGTTGGGTGGCGGTCTCCTGTAGAAGAATTAGAAAAGCTTTTACTTTTGGGCTCGGATGATGATGTTCGAGTTGTAGGAATCTGTGGGATGGGTGGAATAGGAAAGACAACTCTTGCTACTGTTTTATACGACAAAATCTCTCATCAGTATGATGCTTGCTGTTTTATTGATGATGTAAGCAAAATTTATGAAGATTATGGTCCAATTGGTGTACAAAAGCAACTTCTTTGTCAAACTCTAAACGACGATAACCTTCAGATATGCAATCTTTCAAGGGCAACTAATTTGATACAATGTAGGCTACGTCATATAAGGACCCTTATAGTTCTTGATAATGTTGATCGTGTTGAACAGTTGGAGAAATTAGCTTTGAATCGTGAATGGTTAGCTGTTGGGAGTAGAATCATCATAATTTCTAGAGACAAGCATATCTTGAGAGAGTATGGAGTAGATGTAGTTTACAACATTCAACTCTTGAATTATGATAATGCTCTTCAATTATTTTGTAGAAAAGCTTTCAAATGTGATGATATTATGAGAGATTATAGACAGTTGGCATATGATGCACTAAAATATGCTAAAGGCCTTCCATTAGCAATTAAAGTATTGGGCTCATTTTTGTATGGTCGAGATGTTTCTGAGTGGAGAAGTGCATTGACTAGAATGAGAGAAAATCCAATGTTAGATATTATGGATGTGCTTCGAATTAGTTTTGATGGACTGGAGAAAACGGAAAAGGAAATATTTCTAGATATTGCTTGTTTCTTTAACCAATACAGTGAGACATATGTGAAGAAATTTTTAGATGTTCGCGGATTTTATCCTGATATTGGTATAAGAGTTCTCATCGATAAATCACTCATAACCTGTGAGCGGGGGATGATTAGTATGCATGATTTGTTGAAAGAGCTGGGCAGGTGTATTGTTCGAGAAAAATCACCCAAAGAGCCGAGAAAGTGGAGCAGGTTGTGGGAATACAAGGATGTCCAGAATGTTATGTTAGACAATATGGTAAAATCGCTTTTGAAAATAAAATCCTTGGTTACCATTTTTCTAGGATCTTTAAATAATTCAAAATATCTAACATTTTCTTTGTTCTTTGCAATGCTTTAGGTAGCAGAAAATCTTGAAGCCATAGTTCTGGAACGAAGTCCAGTCATGAGTCAAGAAAAGACAATGAGGGGCGATGCTCTATCAAAAATGAGTCACCTTAAATTGCTCATTCTTCGGAAGGTGAAGTTTTCAGGATGCCTCAATTGTCTTTCCAATGAATTAGGATATCTTTCTTGGGGTGAATATCCTTTCATGCGTTTGCCATCAAGTTTTCAGCCAGATAAACTTGTTGAATTGATCCCGCCTTGCAAAGAACATCAAACAACTATGGGGGCGCAAAGGTACTGTAAATTATTGTTCTTTTTCTATTTTTTTTTTCTCTAAATGAACTAATAAAAAGACAAATTATCTATTGTTCTTTCTCCTTTCTCTAGAGTTAATTCAATAAGCAAATGAAAGCTTAAATGTGACTATTAATTTTGTCTCCTTCTATTGCCCCTTCTCTGCAGCCTCTACACAATTTGAGACGTATGGATCTCTCTCACTCCAAAAATCTTACTACGATGCCGGATTTTAGGGAGATCCCAAATCTTGAGTGGCTAATTCTTGAAGGATGCACAAAACTTGTACGAATCGATCCATCCATTGGTATTCTAAGAAAGCTTGAGGAATTGAATTTGAAAAACTGTAAAAATCTAGTCAGTATTCCCAACAACATATTTGGTCTTAGTTCTCTTACAGATCTAAATCTCTCTGGTTGTTCAAAATTACGTAATATTCAATCTGTTAGAGAAACCAAGGCATGCAGAACATTTGGAGAAGCTTGATATAAATGAAAGTACTATCCAATGCCGATCAACATCCTCCATCTACAAATTTCTGATGTTGCCTTTCCATTTTTTCTATTCTAGAAGGCATGAAGATTCAGTTCGTTTATTGTTGCCTTCTTTGCCTCGTTTCACATGTTTGCATTATCTGGACTTAAGTTTCTGTAATCTCCTTCAAATCCCTGATGCTATTGGATGGTTATATTGTTTAGAAACACTAAACATAGGGGGAAACCATTTCGTTACACTACCTTGTAGCATCAAAGAGCTTTCGAAACTTAGAGTGTTAAACTTGGAGCATTGCAAGCAGCTGAAATATTTGCCCGAGCTCCCATCGAGTATTGTCTTGCCAGTAAGAAGTGAAGGTAGATACAGAGCAGGATTATATATTTTCAACTGCCCCAATTTGTGTGAGCTGGAACGCTGCCGTAGCATGGCTTTTACTTGGATGATACAAGTCCTTGAGGTGCCTACGCCATTCTTCCTTTCCCTATCTCTCTTTTTCTGTGTGTACGAACTAATACATAACTAATTTTTCTGGTACCAGGTGCACATGCAATCCTCTCCCCTCTTGGGTCTGATCGATATTGTTATTCCTGGAACTCAAATTCCAAGGTGGTTCAACAAACAAGATGTGGGTAGTTCAATAAGCATGGATCCATCTCCAATTATGCATGACAATAATTGGATTGGCGTTGCTTGCTGTGCAGCATTTGTGGCACATGATGATCCAACTAATTTGCGTAACGGATGTAAAGGAAGAAGTAGGTGCACATGCGGTTTTCGAACTAAAAAGGGCGGGAGCTATCGCCCTATTCCGATACTTATCGAGAAAGATCTATTTATAGTTGAATCAGATAACCTGTTGCTACTCTATTTTAGTCGAGAAGAATTCATTGATTATATAAGTTATAAAACAAATGGAACATATGATCTTGGTGGTATTAAATTGGAAACCATATTCATTCAGCAGCCCCAAGGTTTGCATTTGGAGGTGAAGAATATCGGGTATCGTTGGGTATTTAAGGAGGATTTAGAACAATTAAACCCTACAATGTTGCACAGCAGAACTTCGTCAGTTCGGAAGCGCCAGTTTTTAACAATTGATGATCAGCCACAACCATAATAATTGAGCTGAAAAACAAAAAGCGTAGCAAGCTAATTCGGATACACTTCCATCAAATTTCCAAATTCTAATCCATTTGAGGTAAGACTTAAATCAGCAAAGCACTGATTGTTATAAATTTATAATCCATTCATAAATACTCTGTTTTTGAATCTTAAATTCATGCCCTTTGCAGGTTATTAGTTGATGATATGGTGATTTTGTTTCTCTATTCTCTTTCCAGGCTAGAGTCAATAGTAATTGAGAACATTGTTAAAATGATAGTTGTAGACTTCAAGGGTAAAAAAGGCGCAGAATCAACTTAGATATAACTATCTTAAAGTAGAAATTTTTAACAATGATTGATTGTTTAGTTGAAGTAATTGGGGGAGTCTAGCTCCTTGTATCAATTTATGAGAGTACGCTGTTCATGATTTGATTACAATTTTTAAACAAAAGTGTGGAAAGGAAAGAAAGGTTAAAGTACTTTACTTGAGATACCTTAAAAATCTATATCATTAAAAAGAAGTTATAGTTTAGATTGTTATTTGCTGATTTACAAGAAGTATATGAATATGATAATATATGCGAGTGTCTTCTATCTCTATGGTACCCTGCTTAGCACATTCACTATCTTCAGTGTTTGTTTATCCTGTAATTTTCAACAAAATTTCTTATACCCTGCAAATGTTAGCCAATCTCAAAGAATTATGAAAATGACTGAACTTTCCAAAGCTACGGCCTAGTAACTCTAATTAACATTTGTCTTAAATCAAAACACTACGGTGGACAACCAAAATATTCATCTCCAACTATCTGGAGCTAACACTTATTATGACGTGGAAACATATCTACTTGGACATGAAATCATTCTCAACTTCTAATAATGAACAGCAAAGTAAAACTAGACTTTGACTATTATTTTTTTTGGCTGAGAAGACTTTGACAATTTAGAAATGTTTTATAAAGAACTTAAAGATGAGACTGACAATAAATTGAGTATTAGAACTTTTAAAAAAATGCTTATTTTGTAAAAAAAAGTCTTTCACGCGTTTTAGGGAAAGTCTAAAAGAATTTTTTTTTATTTTTTTCCTTTTATATGATAAAGGTAGTACTAAAACAAAACTCGAAAGAAAAAAACAATTTTCTTGTCTACACAAAAATGGAAATTAATAAAGTTTTACTACTTCCCTCCCAGATGATGTGGTATTCTTTTCATGGAAGACAGTTTAGGGGTTGCTTTCCCTCATTTTGTTATTTCTTAGGGGCTTAGCCCCACTTGTGCGTTAAAAAATAATTTGTATAAATATTATCAAGAAAAAAATAATATCATACAAATAATTTTTTTACAGAATTCACTAAAAAAAAGGTTGTTATTGCAAGTTATGGGTTACATAAACATTATTAACTATTTAAAGTAATATAATTGTGGTATATCTATACTAGATATATTTGAGAAACCATTATAAGGAAAGTTCTATTAAGTGTCGGCTTCTAGTAGCTTGTTTTCCCTTCAAAACTTAAACCTTTCTATTCTCAAAAAGCTTCTCAATTTTTATTGAATTTTATTTAATTAATTTTATTTAATAAATTAATTAATTTGAATTCAAATAATTTTGAACATTTATTCCACATGTCATTCATTCTCTTTCATCTATTCTCTTTCATCTTTTTTTTTTTGAAACTCGCACCGACCTTCATTATTATTGCCATTCAATTTCAATTTTAAACCCTAATTTCTTAGGAAGTGTTACATTTACTTCATTTCTCCCACTTACGCTTATGTTTATTACCACTCTCTTTCTCTTTCCTCCGTGGTGACTCTGTGTTTCCTTTGCTTATTCCCTCTCTCTTACATGGCATGCGTGATGCTACAACTCCTTCCTCATTCATTCTCTTTCATATATTCTTTAACTCCCACCTACCCTGATTGTCCTTGGAAATTTTATGGTTGAATCTCTTTCTTTTATTTTCTCTTCCCTTTCCTTGATTCTCTCTCTTTCTCTTTCCTCCCATGGTAACTCTCTATTTCCTTCACTTATTCCCTAATTGCATGCGTATGTTGTTTGCAAGGTATTTGATAGTGTTCCAATTGATTAGTTATGATTTTTGTATTTGTGCTGATTAGGGTTTAATGACGATGGCTAGCCATACGAGCAAGTTCAAAACCCTAATTGTTTCTCTATAATTTTCTGCCTATAAATGGATTTGTGAATGCAAATGATTCCAGTTTCGTAATGTTGTGTCTTATTTTCTTTATATTTTTTGCGTATATTTGATAATATTCCTTTATCTGATTCATTCCTGTTTACTATCTTCTATGGCTTTGCGTATTGATCCTTTGGAGAAAATTACTCCAGTGAGGGAATGTTGGAGGGTGAACATTCACGTAGTCCGACTATGGTATCTTCCAAGTTTCAATAACCCTGAGACCATCAATATCATTGAGATGTGCCGCCTAGGAAAAAAAAATAAAGGAGATTGGAGCGCAACGAGCAACACGCTGAGTGACGCGTAGGCAGAGATAAAATCGCATAGAAGAGCAGTATCAATAAAAAATATTAATGAGATAATTTTATTGTATTCTAATTTTATTATATCTTATTAAATTTTTTATATTAAAAAAATGATAAAATCTTGATTATTTTGATATTATTATGTTGAATCATTTTTATCTTATTTTAGGATTTAAAGTAAATTAATTCTATTTTTCTATCGAATATATAAATAAATTTTTTGATGAATTCAATCATATTTTTCTTATGCCTTATAATTTATTAGTGTTATCTAAATATTGATGGTAATTGTTAGATATTAATTATAATTTTTCTAGGGATATATTTTATAATTTGATAATTTATTATTAATTAGGAAAATTTTTATCATATACTTTATTATTATTTTTAGTGTTTCATTGATAGATTTTTTGTGAGCACGCGTTTTGCCGCTAGATTTTCATGAGATAAATTATTTAGGTATAATAATTTGACATAGTTAATGTTAAAATTAATATTGGTGGATTCTGAACCTTAGTCATTTTTCATCTAGTTAAAACCCAATTTTGTTTACTTGTTTTTATTTAATTTGCTATTGGTTATAATTTTATTTGTTTTATTTTATCTTTACATCTTTGATTTCATAATTCTTGTTACTAGATTAGAAAGAATTTTTCAATACTTAAAATTAACTCTAAGTCTCTATGGGATCAACCTCATACATGTTCAATTGCACTTCAGTACGGCTCATGCATTTACAAGTATTTAAAGGAATTTTTTTTTTAAAAAAAGTCACAACACATGCATCTATGTGAAAAAAAATTGATATACAAATTTAAGCCCCTTCTTTTTGAAAGAGAAGTTTATATAATTGCTTACTTTGGTGTTGGTGATAACACTAGGTGCTTAGAACTATGAGGCATGAATATCGTTTAAATTTTCAATTGAGAACTACTGTAAGGCCATCTGAAAGTGAAGTGATTCCTTTTTATGGTTGTAAGCTGGTTTCATTTGACGAGTTTTTTCATAGTGATGGAGAGTTTCCCTTTTAGTTGGTAATTGCAAGTTCAATAATTTTATAACATGTTGTTAGTTATATTGTGTCCAATATGGTTTTAATTTTTTTTTTTTTGGCAAATGTAATAGGCCTACTAATAGCTATTGGTACTAAAAAGGAATATAACAAAGATGGAAAGAAGACCAAGTTGATAGTCATTGAGTTTGACATTGACAGGTAATGCCCTTTTCTTACCCCTTTTCTGCAATTTAGATACTTGTTGTATCAATTTTGCTCCTTGCATGATATTGAATGTCATTTTGACTACCTAATTAAAGCAATATTCATTACTTATTTTTTCATGCACTAAGTTTTTTAAGTTTTTTGCAATTTATATGCTTCATACTTTGATGTTACTGTTTTCTTCCTTGCATGTTTCATATATCTTGAACCAAATTTTTGTAATTCTAATTGCCTATTTAAACCAATGTGCTTGACGTTAAGGCCATGTCCCTTTCTTACTCCTTTTCTAGAATTTAGATACTTGATGTATTAGTTTTGTTCCTTACATGTTTCATATATCCTTTACCCAATAATGTTTGATTAACTTGTTTTGTGTTATCTAATTAGTATACTATGGTCTTTTATGATTTTTAATGTAATTTTTTTTCTTATTTTTGAAAAAGTCTTGCTGACTGATTGATATGGCTTATATGATATTGAATGTCATCTTTACTACCTAATTAAAATAATGTTCATTACTTATTTTTACGTGCATTAATTTTTTTAAGTTTTCTACAATTTATATACTTAATACATTGTTGTTATAGTTTTCTTCCTTGCATGTTTCTTATATCCTTAACCAAGTTTTTGTGATTCTGACTCCCTATTTAAACTATTGATCATTACTTATTTTTATGCGCACTCAGTTTTTAAAGTTTTCTACAATATATGTACTTGATACTTTGCTCTATTAGTTTTGTTCCCTGCATATTCTATGTATCGTTTACCAAATAATGTTTGATTAACTGGATTTGTGTTATCTAATCAATATACTATGATCTTTCAGTATTTTTAATGTGATTCTTTTTTTTGTTGGGAAATTTGTGCATAACAAACTGATATAACTTATATGATATTGAATATGATCATGACTGCCTATTTAAATTGATGTTCATTACTTATTTTAGCGGCACTAAGTTTTTTAAGTTTTCTGCAATTTATATACTTGATACTTTGCTGTTAGAGTTTTGTTCCTTGTATGTTTCGTATATCTTGAACTAGATTTTTATTATCTAATTAGTATACTTGATACTTGAACCAGATTTTGTATATTTGATACTAATTTAGATACTTGCTATTATCTTACCCCTTTTCTGTAATTTAGATACTTGTTGTATCAATTTCATTCCTTGCATGTTTCATGTATCTTTTACTCAATAATGTTTGATTAAGTTGATTTGTGTTATCTAATTAGTATATTATAATCTTTTATGATTTTTAATGTGATTTATTTTTCTTATTTTAGAAAATGGCTTGCTTACTAACTGATATGACTAATATGATATTAAATGTCATTCTGACTGTTTAATTAAAACAATGTTCATTACTTATTTTTATGTGCACTAAGTTTTTTAAGTTTTTTGTAATTTATATACTTAATACTTTGTTGTTATAGTTTTCTTCCTTGCATTTTTCTTATATCCTGAACTAGATTTTGTGATTATTACTGCCTATTTAAATCAATGTTCATTACTTATTTTTATGTGCACTCAGTTTTTGAAGTTTTCTGTAATATATATACTTGATACATTGCTCTATTAGTTTTATTCCCTGCATGTTCCATGTATCTTTTACCAAATAATGTTTGATTAACTGGATTTGTGTTATCAAATTAGTATACTATGATATTTTAGGATTTTTAATGTGATTCTTTTTCTTTTTTCTTTTTGGGAAATTTGTGCCTAACCAATTGATATGACTTATATGATATTGAATATGATCATGACTGCCAATTTTAACCAATGTTCATTACTTATTTTTAGTTGCACTACATTTTTTAAGTTTTTTGCAATTTATATACTTTTCCCACCTATCACGCGAGTGACAGGTTGTTCGCTCCCTCCCGGCAACCGAATTGATTGGTAGTGGTGGGTGCCAACCTGGTTGGGATGTCGATCATTTTTGTGATACTTTTGCATGCCATATTTGTTTATATATATATATATATATATATATATATATATATATACACTTGATACTTTGCTATTAGAGTTTTGTTCCTTGTATGTTTCGTGTATCCTGAACCAGATTTCTATTAGGTAATTAGTCTTCTAGATACTTGAACCATATTTCATATACTTGATACTGATTTAGATACTTGTTGTTCTGTTATCTTACCTCTCTAGATACTTGTTGTATCAGTTTTGTTCCTTGCATGTTTCATGTATCTTTTACCCAATAATGTTTGATTAAATTGATGTGTGTGTTATCTAATTAGTATACTATAATCTTTTATGATTTTTAATGTGATTTATTTTTCTTATTTTGGAAAATGGCTTGCTTATTGACTGATATGACTGATATGATATTGAATGTCATCCTGACTTTCTAATTAAAGCAATGTTCATTACTTATTTTTACATGCATTAAGTTTTTTAAGTTTTCTTCAATTTATATACTTCATACTTTGCTGTTATTATTTTCTTCCTTGCATGTTTCATATAACCTGAACCAGATTTTTGTGGTTTTCACTGCCTATTTAAACCAATGTGCTTGACGTTGACAGGTCATGTCCCTTTCTTATCCCTTTTTGCAATTTAGATACTTGTTGTATAAGTTTTGTTCCTTGCATGTTTCAAATATATCCTTTATCCAATAATGTTTGATTAAGTTATTTTGTGTTATCTAATTAGTGTACTATAATCTTTTATTATTTTTAATGTCATTTTCTTCTTATTTTGGGAAATGCTTTGCTTACTGACTGATATATCTTATATGATATTGAATGTCATTCTGACTGCCTAATTAAAGCAATGTTCATTACTTATTTTTATGTGAACTAAGTTTTCTAAGTTTTTTGCAATTTATATACTTAATGCTTTGCTGTTATAGTTTTCTTCCTTTTCATTTTTCTTATATCCTTAATTAGATTTTTGTGATTCTGACTGCCGATTTAAACCAATTTCCATTACTTATTTTTGTGCACTCAGTTTTTAAAGTTTTCTGCAATATATATACTTGATACTTTGCTTTATAAGTTTTGTTTCGTGCATGTTTCATGTATCCTTTACCAAATAATGTTTGATTAACTGGATTTGTGTTATCTAATTAGTATACTGATAACTACACAAAGTGTAATTATTTGTGTCCCATATCTGTGTTTTATTGATTGCTAAAGTCCTTGTATTCAAGCATATTTGGAAGGTTTTATGTTTATATTTGTTATATCCAATTATGATACCTTTCCAAATTATGTTATATGAGCAACCGAGCATATTTGATATGTGATTAAGTGAATTTATATGTGTTGCGATTTGGTGTTTTCTCTATCATAGGAAGGGCTCCAAACAAGATGATATGTGGAGCAATTGAGTGAAATTGGAAGAGAAAGCAAAATCTAAGCATATCGCCAGACAATGCCGCGGATTTTTAATGTGATTTCAATGCCGCGGCGTGGAGGTCCCCCTGCATCCAAAGTGGAGGCTACGAAATATAGAATGCCGCGGCGTGGCAAATCAATGCCGCGGCGTCCACGACCTAACTTGATACGCGCGCCGCGGCTAATGGGCAAATCAATGCCGCGGCGTGCCTCTTTTTTTTTGAGTCTATAAATAGATTTTATTAGATTTTGTAAAGGGAGTTTGGAGAGCTCCGTAGATAGTTTTAGGTTTTAGAGGAGCCACGGCTTTGTGCTTCATTTCTGGGTTGATTGGAGGCCTAGGGAGGCTAGGTTGGAGGTCTTCTTCCTTAAGGAAGAGGATTCAAGCTTCAAGGATCTCATCAATGGCATCCTTCCTCTTCTCCCCGAGTTTTCTTCTTCTCCTTTATCTTTTGAGATGTTTTGCTCTGTAAATTCGTGTTCAATTGATTAGAAGTCGTATTTAGGAAATACTTTGAATCTTTATATGATTATTGATGTTTATGTATGAATTTGAGTTTCTATTGATGTTTAGCTTTGTTCTTCCATGCCTATGCTTAATGCTTGCTCTGTTTGATCAACAATTGCATGATCTTAATTGATGCAAATGAACTAGACATAGGGATTTGTGGAGATGGACATGGTATGGTTGATGCATGTTCGACGAGTTCAATTGGCTTGGATGAGTTGATTCGCTAATGTGATAGAAATATATCTTTTAGCCATGTATTAGCGTGTGTTTGAGAATAGATCGTTCATTAGTGGAGTTTACACTAGTCCTCATGCAACCATAAGAACCATAGTGGATTAGGTAAATGACACCAGGGGTTGATCGACCTGACATAGGCTTTTGACTAAATCGATTCTCAAGCTAAACTAACTAAGCATTGATGTTACTTGTAAGGATTGCATATCATTAGTATGAAGTAGGAAGTGAAGAAGGATTCCCTAGATTTCCAAACCCCTATTTTATTGCTTTGGTAGTTTAGATTTAGATTAATTGCTTTCCTTTATTTTATATGTCCTGACTAGAATCTTTGCTTTATTGGTTGCTACTTAGTAATGGAAACCTTGTCTCGTGGGAACGAACTTTACTTTGATCCGTATGTTTGAACGACCCGGATTTGTGACACAAATGGTCTAACATATACTATGATTTTTTAGGATTTTTAATGTGATTCTTTTTTCTTATTTTGGAAAATGGCTTGCTTACTAACTGATATGATTTATATGATATTGAATGTGATCCTGACTTGCTATTTAAACCAATATTCATTACTTATTTTTAGGTGCACTCAGTTTTTAAAGTTTTTTGTAATTTAAATACTTGATAATTTGTTGTTACAATTTTGTTCCTTGCATGTTTCATATTTCTTCAACCAAATATCTGTTATCTAATTAGTATACTTGATACTTATTTTTAGCTGTAGTGTCAAGTTAGAGGTTGCCCTTTTGGGGATTATGTGGAGGAGGTCAACAATTTTATTGCTAATGATGATATCCATCAACTTGTCATTGTGGTTCAATTCGCAAGAGTGAATGAAGACTTTTAAGGGGTTACTATCCTTTAAATCTTTTACTCTCTGTGGTTAGTGGATATTCTGTATATGTATTTTGTGGTCTTTTTTTATGTTCAAGTTTCTCTAAAATTTTACCATTCATATTCTTTTAATATGTATATGGTTGTTATAATTGTTTTATTTGGTTGTAGGCAAGATTGTTATGCAGAATGTCATGTATGGAACTAGATTGTTGTTTAATCCTAACATTCCTAAGATCGTTAAGTTCAAAAATAGGTAAGTTGTGTGGGTTCACTGTTTTTGCTCCCTATATATTAGATTCTCATTATACTAATTAATAGCTTATTTTATTGGTTACTTTCTCATATCATGCCTATTTTGTTTTATCTTGACTGCGTGTTGCAATTGAAGAAAATTCATAAAACTTTGCGATTATATCTGATGCTCCTTATAACTCCCTTGAGGATGACTTCCTAAAGAGGACTCCTAGGAAGTCCATTCAGAAATTAAAGGAATGTGAAGATGTGTGGTATATGCTTTTATATTTTGTTCTTAATTTTGTTATTCAATATTCAATAATCACTTTTATCACTTTCAATTAATTTATTCATATTAATTATAATTGTAAGATGGTTTATACATAGTCTTTGGAATTGTGAAGTGTGTTAATAATAACCCAGATTGGTGGTATGCTGCATGTAAATGCCACAAAGTTGTCACCCTAAACTCTGGGATGTACTACTACGAACGTTGGTTTTGCCTTGTTGTCAATGTTGTTCCTAGGTTATTTTTTTATTTTCTATTTAAATAATGCATTGTTGATTGGTGAATCGAGTTGTTTTTTAATGTTCTTTTTTATATTTAATTAGATATAGAATTAAGCTTATAGTCCCCGATGAAGTTGACAGTGCTATATTTGTGGTGTGGGATCGTGATGGTTGTATCCTCTTGAAAAAGTCACGTTTTGATTTGCTCAAATGTATTTAGATGGTATATAATTTTTTCTGTGAATTTTAAGTATGTTTTTGTGTTCATGTTTGTCAACAAATGATTTCTGACATTTTGCTCTACAAACAGAGGGGAGGTATCCTCCTGAATTTGAGAAATTATTGATCAAGAAATCATTCCTTTTTAAAGTTGAGGTGAAGACAATAGTTAGCAAAAATTTTGAACAATCTTTCAAAGTTACAAAGATTTGTTTTGATCCTTGTGTTATATCCAAATTTAGAGATAATGAATCTGTTGTTTTTCCTACTTAGATCTGCTAATTATTCATGTTCCCTTATTTTGTTTGTATTTTGCATTTAGCTTATTAAATTTATTTTCAAATATAATAGATTGGAATTTTAGTTGTTTTTTTCTTTTTGCCTTTGATTATGTTTTCAGCATCCCTTTCAATCTGATGTTCCTTATTATACACTTGTCATTGACTTCCTCAACATGACTCCTAGCAGGTCAATTGAGCAGCTAAAAGACTTCAAAGATGTGAGTATTTTCTTTATTATATTTGTTTAATATAATTACAAAATATTTCTATCATGATTGTAAATCTTGGATTATAATTTGAGTGTTTATATTCATGTTAATTATAGGATGGATTTTACATAGTCTTTACTACTGTAAAGGGTGTCAATAATGGTTCAAACTGGTGGTATGCTGCATGTGCATGTAATGAAGCAGTCACCCCAGACTCTGGAATGTACTACTGTGAAGGTTGTCAGTGTCATGTGGTGAATGTAATTCCTATGTCAGCTCATTATGTTTGTATTTAAATTCATAATTGCTTGCTGAATTGTGTTCTAATCTTATTTCTATATACTTACTCACATATAAAATCAACCTAAGGGTGATGGAAAACACCGATAGTGCTAAATTTCAAATGTCCAATCGTGATGCATGTTTTATTCTGAAAAAATATGTTCTCATTTGCTTGAATGCATTCCGAAGGTAAGTATTTGTTTTATTCAATTTAATTATAGTAATATGTGTATATGTTTGTTACAAATTCTTTTATGAGATTTTGTTATTTTGAATTTAATATTCGATGAAGTACTAGAAGTTGATGTGAAGCTTTATTAACAATTTTTATTATCTTTTCTTTTATATATACTAAACATTACTTCTCATTATTAGATATAATTAAATATAGTTGATTATAATTAAATAATTAAACATTACTTTTATATCAAATTACAAATAATTAAATAATTAGTTATGTTACAAAATTTATTTTAATAATATACATGTTTATATATACACACGCGCGCGCATTGAAGTCTTTGTGGAATGTGTTGCCATTTAGGCATTGCTTCAAGGAAGTTTCTGAAATTGTGTCGCCTTAGATTGCTTATACTCAGAGATGTGGAATTTTCAGGAAACCTCAATTGCTTTTCTAACAAATTACAATATCTTAAGTGGTAGGCATATCCTTTCACGTGTTTGCTATCAAGTTTTCAACCTCATAAACTTGTTCAACTAATCCTGCCTTACAGAAGCATCAAACAATTATGGGAAGGCATAAAGGTACACTAAATGCCCATTTTCTATCTATTGTTTCAAGTTAAATAAACAGACTATAAAAAAGAAAATTTACTAATGTTCTTTCCCTCTCTTTGAAGATAAACGAAATAAATAAAATAAAGTGTAGTGAATAATTTTGTGTGCTCTTCTTTGCCCTTCATAGTTTATGCCCAAGTTGAAAATTATGGATCTCCATCATTCAAAAAATCTTATGAAGACGCCAGCTTTTAGCGGGATTGCAAATCTTGAATGGCTAAATCTCGAAGAATGCGCAAAATTAGTACACGTTGATCCATCAATTGGCCTTTTGGGAAAGCTTACTTCATTGAAATTGAAAAACTGCAAAAATCTAATCAGCATATTCCCAACAAAATATTTTGTCTCAGTTCTCTTGAAATCCTACATCTTTATGGCTGCTCAAAATTATTTAATAACCAAGTGATAGATAGAGCAACGAATGCTAAGCATTTGAAGATGCTAGATATAATTGAAACTGCTATGCATTGCCAATCAATATCTTCCATTTGCAAAAGGCTTATGAATGCTTTTCATTTCATCTATCCTAGAAATCATAAGGATTCAAATGGTTTGTTGTTGCCTTCTTTGCTGTTTCCCTTGTTTGCGTGATCTTGATCTAAGTTTCTGCAATCTAAGTCAAGTCCCTGATGCTATTGGATGGTTACATTGTTTAGAAAAACTAAATTTAAGAGAAAATAATTTTGTTAGACTACCTTCTAGTATCAAGGAGCTTTCCAAGCAGTTGAAATCTTGTCCTGAGTTCCCATCAAGTACTGTCTTGCCAGCAGTAATGAGAAGTCCAGTAGGATTATATATTTTCAACTTTCCGAAATATTGGGTAAGATGGAACGCTGCAATAGCATGGCTTTTTCATGGATGATACAAGTCTTTCAGGTGAGCACTCCTTCCTTCCTTCCCCACATCTCTTTGTCTAAGGAAAAGTGTTTTAAGGAAAATTTCTCAAACAATGCTACTTTTGTATTTTCTTTGATTTAATTTAATCCATTTCTGTTAACCCTAATCAACTTATGCTTGAAGCCACTTTGGATGGACAAAGTGGAGGCTGCTACGTGGATTATACTATGACGTACGTGCTTACAGAAAAATACTGTGTAGTTACTATTATGCCCATTTATCGGTTATGGTTTTATCTTTTTTTTTTTTATTTTTACTAGATTAGCACACATACATGCATGTACACGCCATGTGCAATGCATGGAATAAATAAAAAATTATACAATGAATGAAATAATAAGTAAAAAATCTACTTAACATGAATATAAAAAAAAGATAGAATTGTTGCAAATTTAAAATTATTTTATAATTTATTGTTATATAATATTTGAAGTATTCTTCCTTAATTGGATCATACATATGTTGTCGTTTTAGCGTTTTAAGTCATGTGGTAACATATTTTTGTAGTATTTCACTACTGATGTCTCTCTTTATATATTATGTAGATTAAGATTTTAAAAATTTAAATAATATAATAAGATATCAATGAATTCTTTATATAAGAAAATAGTAACGAACATTTGAATTTTGAATTTTTTAATAAATTAAAAATTAAAATTATGTAATAAGATAATGAGTTATTTTTGTAAATAAGATATTAATGAAAATTTAAATTTTAAATTGTTTGTAATGAGAGAGTAATATTAATTAGAGTTTTATTTTTTTTTTTTTAATAATTTATTTTTCATAACACATGGCATAAGAAAATTATGACATATGTCAAAACTATAATGAAATATTAGTGTCACAAGTTAGAGGAGTCATTTTCAAATAATTGTCTTCTATATTAAAATACTTTTCTTTTATGATTTAAAAAATTAAAAATAATTATTTGGTATATTAAAAATCTCTATCGGCCATCTAATTACTCGAGTAGTTAAAAGGGATAAAAATTTATAAATAATTATAAATTCAAATAACATTAACACTTTCCTTTAGTATAAAAAATATTCTGCCCGTATCATTACTTCCTCGTTTACAAATCTTATTGAATGGTTAAGCTTTTAACTGCTCTGCTATCAATCCATACTTTGTAGCACTATTCAAGCATACTTAAATACATAAAAACATGATAAGATAAGACTAAAAAATTATCAGTCTTAAAATAATTCACATTTTCTTTTGATTTATCTTTAATTTGGATAATAATAAAATTTAAATTCAAATTACATTCATAGTAAGCTAGAGATCACACTTAGCAGATAGGTTTTTACATTTTCTTTTAATTCTCTTTAATAGAATAATAATAAAATTTTTCAAATAACATTAATGATACAACCTAGATTAATAATCACTTGGTAGAAATTCACAAATATTATTCTCTTTTTATATATTATATATCAATTTTTCTTTCTCTTGTAATTTCGATTAAACCCTATAAAATTGGGTTGTCTAACTATTACAATTAATCAATAGAAATACAAAAGTTCTCTTTCTCTCTCAAATTTTGGCTATTGATCACTACAAGGTTTTCTCCACTAACTTTTCTTAGTTAGTAGCTTGATTTATCTCGGTTTCATGTAGAATTACCTTAGAATTCTATTTTCCCTAAAACACGTGGTACAACATTCAGAGTGTGGGTGGATGGATGGATCAATAAACGTAGATCCATCTTCCGTTATGCATGACAATAACTGGATTGATGTTTCTTACTGTGCAGCATTTGTTGCACATAATGATCCAACTGATTTATTATATCTTGAAAGATATAAAGCCGAATTTGAGTGCGACTTTTACAAGATGCCCAGGGGCTGTCTTTATGACAAAGATCTGATTACGGTTCTAAAAGCCTCTGACTACTCTATTTCACTCGGGAAGAATTCATTCTGTAATGTGCTTAATAAAGATGTACACCTCTCATTATTCAATTTGCGCTTTTAAGGTAATGTGTCGGAACCAAAGCCACTCTTACCACCTTCATGCATTTTGCTGTGAGGGATTCGATTTCTTCGTTGGTGTCATCCAGCTTTTGAAATAGATTGATAACTGGAGTGTGAATGACTGATCTTTAAAAGGGTAGCTGCTATGCCCTACCATTCTTTTTTTTTTTTTTAACATTATGATTAACCTTTTAAATTGATTCATATTATGAGAAGGTGGTAGAGAGCTTTGTAATTTTAGCTGCTATTGGTTTGTTATTTTTGAATCAACTTGTTTCATGAGCCTTACTTAATTCCTTTTTATAACCAAATTAATTATTTTTAATTAATCATTTTTATTTTTTCTTAATTTTTTTCTACATTATATTTTTAAAATCTAGTGATTGTATCTCTAGTTAAGTGAACACTACTAACTCTGAGTCTCTTTCACATATGCATATTTAGTTTTTGATTTGTAGAAGCTTATTGCTTCACATGTATCACAAGTCTCTGATATTTATATATAGATCTTTATTTTATTACTAACATGATGATTCAATAAAAATACTGCTCCTTAATGTAAATTAGACTTAACGGATTCTAAAATTATGCTTGGGTCTTTATGCGAATTGTAATTAATGAACATTTACCTAATTGTTTTTTTTTTCTTTTCAGCCCGTTACTTGCTCTTTCAATTTTTTTGGTCAAGTTATGCCACTCTGAGTGTCTATATATATCACATGCCCTCAGGGGGCTTTATGCAGCATCAATAATATTCTACCTTCCAGTTTGGATAAAGAAATAAATTTTCTTAGAAAAGTAGCACATCTCATCAGTAAGTGGCCTCATAAACTTTTATGTCAAACCCAATTAATAATATCAATTGTTAAATAATTTGTGAAAAAAGTATATATTTAAATTAATTAAAGAAAATACAGCAATGTCATGACAAGAAAGATAAACTTTCTCTTCTATAAATTTATATGTAAAGTAAGTAAGTAAATATATATTTACTTTTAAATCATTTAGTAAATTAAGATAACACAATACACTTTAAACCAAATGTGCAATACACTTTTACTTAATTATTTTAACGACAAGTTTATTTTAAAATGAATTTTTCTTAATTAAACATTTTAGAGCCCAATTAATAAACTATCTTAGATTCTTCTTCTTGTATTGTCTTGTCTTGCATATATGTTTCTTTATGATTTGGACAGTTTAGAGCATGACTTCAATTATTGGATGACAAAATGTGATATGGATTCTACTATACGCATATTAAATATGAATATCATAGGAATTTTCTTATGTAAAAATCACCTGAATTCCGAACAGCATTTGCATCATCACATGTAGATGAATTAATTTCAAATATGATATATCATTATATTATTCTATATTGTTATTAAATTTGAAACTAATTCATCTACATGATGCAACAAAAAAAAAATAGCTCACCAGATTGATCTGCACAAATAAATTTCAACATGTTCGTTACACTGACTTGCATCTTACGGTGATTGAAATGTAGCACGCGCCTCAACATACTTCATGACCAAATTAACCATGATGAGATATCCTTTGTGTGAAGAAGTTCGGGATTATGTTTTTGATAGAAATCTTGGCGTGGGGCAAGAGAGTCTCATAAATGCTATTGAGTATGTAATTCAGCTAAGTTAACATCATACCAATAATTGTCTTGTATGGTGCATTATTTTTTTATGAACAATTTGCAATTCATTGGATACGTTGGTTAGGTTGCCAATGTTAAATCTTTGTCTATATATATGTATTCTATATTCACAAGAAAGATAAGTCGACGTCTGTGTAATACAGTAATACTTCTCTTATAAGGGAAGGGACCATTGTTAAAGACAGATTCTGTATTTCCTTTATTGCGTTCCAAATGGATATATACAGTGGGGACAGCTAACTTTCATTCTAAGATTAGTAATTTCTACATTTTATTTTAAACTAAAAACCTACTTTCCTTTTATTGAAACAACTTTAAATAATGCGTATTTGTGTAATTTTATTTTGTCTAATTTAGTTATTATTATTATTTTGAATTTTTCTCTCACCTAAAGGACAATTTCTCTCTTCAATTTCTCTCGCGCGCTCTTTTCTCTTTAGTTAGGGATGATGTTTTTGATAGAAATGCTTGGCGTGGGGCAAGAGAGTCGTCCGTCACTGCTACTACGGATAATTATTCGTTAACATCGCCCCCGCCCCATATTGTCTTGTGCGGATATCCGTTTATTATTCTCCATGAACAAGAACGGGTATTCATGGATATCCGTATTAAATAAATTATAAATAAAATTAATAAATTAATAAATAAAATAAAATAAATTAAAAAAAAAAGTATAATATAATAATATTTTAATTTATATAATAAGATTTTTAATAATTTTATATAAATAAAATTTATTTTTTATTCAGTGGGGACTCACTGGCATTCTAAAACTATTTCTACATTCCTGTTTATTAAACGGAGATAACTTAAACGGGTATTTATATCCGCTAGAGAAATTAAACGAGTATTACCCATCCTCGTCACGAATATTACCCGCGGATACCCGTACCCGCTAGTAAAATTGCCATCCCTACTCTCCACTGGGACTGGGGCTGGGGCTGTTTCCTGCGCCTTCTTTTCTTATTTTGTTTGCTTTGTTTCATTCTCGATTAACAAATTGGCACGCGTTTGACTGAAGAGCGACTTTAAAAACTGAAATTACATACAATCTAACACCACTAAAGATTAAGATTATGTTAAGGCGTGATTTATTACGATTGGATTTGTTAGAAACGTGTTTGATATTAGATTTGTTATTATGAAAGATTATGGTTGATTTTAATAATTATAATTAATTTAAGATATAATTATTTTTTATTATTATTTTTTAATTTTTTTGTATAAATAAAAATTAATATTTTTAAATTTATTTATTAAAAAATATAAACAAATATATTAATATTTAGTTTTTTATTTTTATTTTTATTTTTAATTTGAAATAAAAAAATTTAAGTTTTCAGTTCAATCTAAAAATTTCAAATTTTAGATTTTTTCCTAAATTTTAGATTTTAGGCTATTAAATTTTAGACTTCAAATTTTGTCATAAATTTTACAAACTGTTTAAGATCTGTCAATACTCAAAAAAAATAAACACTAATATTTTTATATTCATTAATTTAAAAATATACACAATTTTATTAATATTTATTTCTAATTATATTTCTAATTAAATTTATAATTCACTATTAAAAATGGATATGAACTTGTTAATTTTAAATTTTATATATGCTTTTTGACTCTGAGCCATCAAATAAGAGTTCAGTACATACCGACTCAAGTGTTGATCATGCTCCCATCAGTTTCTTGGTGTCTTATTTTGAAGAAACCAAGAAACTGGGTTTTGCAAGTTGCACAGGAAGCACCAACAACTGTGAATCGAGGCAACTAAGATCCAGATTCCAGGAAACAACCCCAGAATAACCAGTCTCTTTTGTAACATAAACATCCTGAAACACACCCTTCTGAAGAGAATTCATGATGGATATTTAAGATTGGACTATCCACAACCAGAAACGGATACAAAGAAATGTATTTGGTTTAGTATATTTTAGAATCATAAAAGCTTTTTCTCAAAATGTTCAAGTGAGAACTTCTAGCTGAAAAGGTTTTTCGAGTGCAAAGTAAACTATTTAAACACTTATACCTCTTCCGGCTCCAAGGAAAGAAGATAAGCAATTAAGCCAACCACGGGTATATATCTAAGATACTTCACTAAAACAACCTTGCTTTCCTGAACATTCTGGAGGTTGTCACCAATCAACCAAGGCTGGAAAATCATGTAAAGACATATATCCCATACGAAGGCATAGGCCAGCCTTTCTGATCCTAGGTAACCGACCAAGAATTCCCATCTGTCTACTATTGCCCCAAAATTTGCATCCGTTCGACCAAATAGAGCCCACAACAGAGATAGAAGACATGCACTCCAACCAATCAGTCCAACAAATGGGGCACCGTTTGTCATCACAGAACCCAATTGTGAACGTTTGCTTGTAACACTGTCATCATCAGCATCATTCAATCGGATAGCCATATATGGGATCAAAAATGCTGGCATCATAAACAATAGTTATGATACGTAAAGCAATTACATCATACATAAAGGAAAAATAAGTTGTGATTAAAACATACATGGACATCTTTAATACACTTATAAATTACAGTAACCTTCTTCAACTGGGAGTTCCTCTTTTTAATTTCTTATTTTAATTCCAAAAGACTAACAAATCTTAAATTTGTCCATCATTACTGACATGGAAATCCTTTTCCAAATACACACACTAGCCATGAATGGTGATGGAAAGAGTAACAGCAGTTACATCCAGTAGGAGAAGGCTAGTGGATAGGTGGAAGTAATCCAGAAGCAATCAAAGAGAGAAGTAGTGGGTCTGTGGGTGGGTGAACTGTTTTAGCCTATGAACCATCAGCGAGAATCTAAGTAACCACGGATCAAATGCCAGAGCTGACATTTAATTGTTGATCACTTGAGTAGGATGGCAATCACACTTTTTGATCAGGTGAAAAATATTAAACCAAGTGTTCAAATTTTGGCTTTGAAGAAACTCAATCCTGTCAGCTAATTAAAATAAAGAGCATTGCTTTCTTCAGAATATGAAACACGGATGATTGCAAAGCAATTTAATTATATATCAAAATAATCCAGGAAAAAATGGAGCAATATACTCCATTTGGAGAGAGAATATGCTTGCAGTGCTTATCTGTTTTTGCTCTGAAAGATTAAAATGGATACTGAGATTGGACTAGTCACCAGTCGCCACTCTTTCTAATATAGGCAAATAATTAGCCAGAAAAGTTGTGGTTGTGAATGGAGATCAAGGTAATGAAAAGACTTGTCATGCAAAGAGAGTTCAATGAAACATACTGTTCGTCAGGAACATTTGCAGGCCCGAGAGTACATCTAGAGACCCCTTGTATCTATCTCTCTTACGATCTGTGAACAGCAAAGGAGCAAACATGAATGTCCAGCCAATCACAAAGTTGAATAGTCCTTCAGACATCTGAAGCAAGAAAATTGTCCAACATCAGGGAGACTTTCCAATCAAATGGTGTAAATTTGGTGCCAATAATACTTACTTTGTGCAATGATACTTACAGGATGAAGAACTGGAGCCTCAATCAGACGAATGCCAACTACTCTGCCAAAATGGTCAGTGCAGAAATCATTAAACAGAAACGATAACCTAAATATAAATTCAAAGACAGTATATATTCCCTATAAGTCTATAAAAAAAAGGCAGATCAAATTTCAGTTGTGTCTGACTCTGAACATAATAGCTGACTTGAAGTTCCACATGTTGCTTTTGTACTAAATGACCTCACATTAAGGAAGAATGTAGCCAAATCATATATTTGTAATCAACATGAACACCGATACTTTGCAATCATGGATAAGATACCAGTAAGATTTTTATGTTTCAGAAACCAGAAACAAAACAGAAGAATGTATGCATATAAACCTTCAGAGAAGTTATTAACAGTCACTTCTGCATGAACCTATAAACAGAATAAGATTGTATACAATACTTTTCTGGTAAAGAATATGACATACCATGAAGGATTCACTCAAATTCATCCGAATAGGATCAATTTCCATAAGAGCATATATTCATAAGCCTGTTGTGAGTCATGGCATCAGGAATTGTCCATATTACATGCTAATATAAAGGTTTGGCAATGTCAACTTTTCATATATACGTGGAGGAAAGGAACGAAAGAGAATAAATCCCATCAAACAAACTGAGGACACATTGCTATAGCAAGCTTCCCCTCTCCAAATGTCCCCCAATAGAAAGGAGGACAAAAAGGGGAGAGACACCTTTCAATAATCAGTAAAGGAATTTTAAAAATTATGAAAATATTTTCATGATTATCTCAAATTCACAAACTGATAAGCAGAAAAAAGCACAATGTCTCCACTTCATTAAACACAGTGACTAAAAACCAGTTAATATATAGTATAATGGGAGAAAAGGTAAAAATAACGAGAACATTAGTTATGCTTATATGACAATGGAATGCTAAAAAATTCATCTAAAGTTACAAGAACATCGATGAAGAAAGCGAAAGCAATCAACTCATTCATCATTTATTAAGTGTAATCAGCAATAGGTGAACGTACCAAAGTTCATGAAAGGCAAGATGAAAAAGAAATTGAGAGAAAGACCCGCAAGAGAGTTAATTGTGTCAGAACTGATGGCCCATACAGGATCTCCCTGTTACAATACAAGTAAAATTTCAGATTTGAAGTCAAATCAATCTCACTGGTATAATATATTTAAAAAATATATATATCATGTGCAAAGCAACAATTCAAAACCTTCCAGATTGCCAGAGCAAAGTAAGAAAGGAGGAAATTTTGTCAACAAAGCAATATAAGTAAACTTTCTATACAATTATTTGTATAGACACAAAGCCACACAACACCAACAGATTACCTTCTTTCAATGCTAATGATAATACAATAAAGGAAAGGGATCCACTTACACCTAGTATAAGTAAAAAAGACTTACACCCAATCTTTTATCCTTCATTTTATTGTGATCTTATGACTATCATTTATCTCTTATCGTAACTACAGGATCACAATAAAATGAAGAGTGTAAGATTGAGTATAAGTCTTTTTTACTTACACTAGGTGTAAGTGGATCCCTTCCCTTAGGTTTTGGTGCTGCCTTTATCCATCAAAAGTTAAGATGGAAATCCCACAAGAGGGAAGCACATCAAAGCCTTTTTTTTTTAAAACGCTACCCTAGTGGGTCCAAGCTTTTTTTTCCCCCAAAAACTTGATTTTTGACATAACACAATGGTCTCGCTTAATCCGTGTAGGCAGCCCCACCTTGGAAGAAAAGGCTTTTATTGTTGTTGTTGCTATTAACCATTAAAGTTTGCTTTTGTATCTTAAAAGTGTCACTAGGATAGGCAAACTTCAACATTCTGCACTGCCATATTAAGCTAAAAAGCATCGGTGCATCAAGTGCTCTTATAAAATAAATAAATAAATAAATCCTTAAACATCCAGCAGATGCAATGATGGAAAAATTGTGACTCCAAAAACACTACATATGTATGATGATGAGCTTTAAAGTGTTCTAGTTGCCAAATTAACAAGGCATCATCATATCAAGCATGGTAACCAGTACCATTTCATAGTTCACGTAAATGAGTCCAAAAATTCGAAAGTGCAAATCATTTTAGAGTTACTTAATAAAGACGTTCATTCCAGGTAGCACACCTAACAAGACACAGATAACACGTAGTACAAAAGGGTAACATGAGATTCTAACCTAAAATTAATTGACATTAAGTGAAGTGACTCAACAAATATATAAACTTTCCTCCACATATCTCTGGACAGAACATGATACACGACAGATATGAAATCTTGACTATAATAGCATGTGAAATTCTAATATAAAACAAATTGGTTTTAAATAAAATGATTCAAT